>JAACNH010000015.1:447047-1017739 GCA_019447015.1 Hymenochirus boettgeri | reverse complement strand
ATATACTGTAGACCTGGATGGATGAATATTACAGTATATCCGCTGACCTGGAGAATGACTATTACAAATATACCATGACCTGGTAGAAGGAATATTACAGATATACCATGACCTGATGGATGAATATTCAGATATACCGTGAGCATGGATGAGATAATACAGAGATTACCATGACCTGGATGAATGAATTACAGATATACCATGACTGATGGTATGCATTATCTAGAATATTAACCATGACCTGGATGGATGAATATTACAGATATACCATGACTGGATGGATGAATATGTACAGATATACCATGACCTGATGAAATGAATATTACAGATATACCATGACCTGGATGATGAAATTACAGATATACCGTGACTGGATGAGATGAATATTCCGATTACCATGACCGGGATGATGAAGATATTAGATATACCATGACCTGGAGATGAATATTACAGATATACCATGACCTGGATGATGAATTTACAGTATACCATGACCGATAATGATATTACAGATATACCTGACCTGGATGAATGAATATTACAGAATACGTGACCTGGATGATGAATTAAGATAACATGACCTGGATCAGATAATATTCAGATATACCTGACCTGGATGAATGATACAGTATACATGACCGGATGAAGAATATTACAGATATACCATGACCTGGATGAATGCATTTACAGATATACCGTGACTGAGCATGGATGAATATGATATCATGACGGTATGGACATGATATACGAATACCATGACCTGGATGAATGAGAACCTTCACAAGCATTGTATAAGTATACTTTTGTTTTTGATATGCTATTTTATTTTTTAAAGTATACATATACCGGTATATAAAACCATAAAATATATGATATTAAAAAAAAAAATTTATTGAAGATCTCTCAACGTGTTCACTGTTGGCGCACATTCCATTTGTTTTCCAACTCCCTATGCAGAGCGTATGCTTTTACTAATTCTATTTGAATGATGTTGTATCTTAAGGGTATCTCCAACCTCTATATGATTTTTTTTTTCCACCCCGAACCGCTATATTAGATTTCTAAAAATGAATTCAAACTGTACTTCCAGCCCCTTCTACGGAACTCGCAAATGGGCCGAACCGGCAGCCATGATTGGCTTAATAACAGCCAATCACAGCAGTGGCTGCCAGCAACAGAGAGCGCTGTGGGAGCAAAGGCGTAAGTATAGTTCGGACTCTTTTTTTTTTAGCAATCTAATATAGCGGTTGGCGATGGGAAAGCATGCCCTACATTTATATAAAACATTTTACGCTAGGTGAAGGGCAGCCAGGAAGAATCAGTAGGGAGGGAGGATGGGCTCCCCTGCACTTGCCACTGTCCTCTCAGAGAAATGGAGGAGGCAGAAACCTTTCATCAGGAAGAAAGCTCCTACTCTTCAGTTTCCTGAGCTGGGACAAGCACTGCAGGGAAACCATAAGGAGCAGAGATGTAAGGTAAAAAATTTTTGAACTACACAGTGGGGTCAGTAATGGGTTAAATTTTAGTTTGGGGGTGGACATTCCCTTTAATGATGATGGTACATTAATACAGTAAGTTAAACATGACTATACCACCCTGTCAGTCATGGCCAACCTTGACCCATGAATATCCTTGCAGATGTGTCAAGGGTGGAATCGAACTCAGGACTTCAGCGCTGCGCAAACTAGTGCAACCACTGAGCCACCGTGCGGCCCCAACTGACCACCGTGCGGCCCCTGATCTTTGCTGTTATATATTATTATGTAATATTTAACATATATTGGACCATAATGTATTCTAAATGGCAGGCTTTTTAAAGCAGTATCATAGAGAGAAATAAACATGTAAGCAAATTAATTGGGAGTGCACTAGGCTACTATTTTGTATGTATGCTGAAGACACGTTATGGATGAAAACATTTTCTGGACACTAACAGTAGACCTAGAGACACTACCAGTAGACCTAAGAGCCACTAACTAGTAGACCTAGGACACTAACAGTAGACCTAGAGACACTAACTAGAACTAGAAGACACTACAGTAGACTAGAGACACTACAGTAGACCTAGAGACACTAACAGTAGACCTAGAGCACTAACAGTAGACCTCGAGACACTAACATAGACCGAGACACTAACAGTAACCTAGAGACACTAACGTAGACCTAGAGACCACTAACAGTAGACACTAGAGACCCCAAGCAATTGTGTTTTCTGAGGATTGTTCACTATTGTCTCAGTTCTGAGTACTTTAGTAATCAGTTTGTAAAGTAGATGCGTAAGTGGTGAAGGATGCGTAATGGTGAAGTGAAGGTCGTAGATACAACATCACGGCCCTTATGCTTTATTTCCAAGTATAGAAAGATGTATGAAACTATTTTGCCTTTAATTTCTGTCATTTTCAGCCCATAAATCAAAGGATTTAGAGAGGAGGCACCACGAAGGCTTGCACTGACATCACACATCCTCAGTTGGTAAGGTAGTTCTTTGTTGAATCGATGAAGAAGAACCTAAAAAGGAGAGTCAGCAACTAATATTATCATGGATATGAGGTGAGGGGTACAGGTCTGCAAAGCCTTTGTTCTATAATCTTTTGATGATGGGCACAAACTCTGAGAATCTGAATATAGGATAAAATAATCACATTGGTACGACACCAGCACTGGCCAGTGTAAGGACGAGACCGAAGATGTTGTTGACCGTTGTATCAACACAAGAGAGTTTAACTATAGAAAAATTGTCACAGTAGATTTTGGTTATGGATGACCCACACAGAGAGCACAACTGTCAGAATAAATGAACAGAAATGGGATTAAAACAAGCAGCCATGCGACAACTACTAGTTGATAGGCCTTTGTAAGGGTCATGATGTTGTTGTATCTCAGAGGGATGCGATGCATAGGTAGCGATCCAAGGCCATCACAGCCAAGAGAGACATTTCAGCTGCGTGTGGTAGAACACAGACATCTGCGTGAAGCAGCCAACATACGAGATTGTCGTGGGATTTGCCAAAGAAGGTTAACAAATAAACTGGGGAAAAAACTTAAAGCGCCATAGATGCCATTGATGCAAAGGGTACAAAAATATGTACATGGGCTCCTGTAGCTCTTGTTTAGCGCAATCACAGTGATGACTGTACAATTGCAGGTGATTATCATTATGAACCCAACCAAAACTACAGCACAGTAAAAATATCTTATTTCTGTCATTTCCTCAAAGCCAAGGGTAAATCCAGTCGGATGGTGGACGTGCTTTTGCATTGTTTTTTGTTTGTTTTTTTCTTCTTCACTAATTTTAAGTCATCCTAGTCTAGAAAAGAAAAAAAGATTTCAATGAAACAAACAATTAGATACAAGAAAATATATTTAAAGGGTAACTCTTGCCCAAAATAACTTAACATATTCTGAAAGATCGCTGAAACCCACTTGCATTGTAAACCTTACCCTTCCTCTGACACTCCCACACTGAGATACAAGAACTTAAAAAAAAAACCACAATCCCTTGCCAGAAGTTCCCTCCTCCTCTGCTCCTGTTGCAAGCTGGGTACGAGCGCGCTCATAACTGACTCATGTGGGATGAGAGGAAGTTTGGGGGTGATCCTTCAGAATATGTTAACTTATTTAGTTTAACTCAACACACACCCTTTATTTATATATTGGTGGAAAGTAACTATGTAGTTCTGTAATTATATAAAGGACCATGTTTTACAGGAGCAGTCATCACCATTTATACCATCACTATGTAATGATATTAAACATATGACATACACGAATATTATTTATGATGATAGAGTTACAAGTCATACATGGTGTCACAACCCCCACTTCGTTCTAGGTCTGTCTATCCATTGCAGTTGTCAAAAAATGCACTCCAACAAACTGAAAAGTCAAATAAAGAAAGGAGAGGGAGGGCAGTGACCATAAATACACACACACTATATATATCTTATATTTATAGGTAGTGCCACCACATTCTGAGACCATGAAATGACCTGTAAACTATATGTAAGGGATTATACACACCCCTAACTCTAAAGATCCTGTAAGTAAATATTATTACACCTATTACTACTCATACACAGATCTATATATCTAACCAGCAATTCTCATAAGGTAACGTTACTTTGAAAACAAGGTTTTGTGGATATATTAGAATAGGCAATTTTCCTTTAAATGATTTTATTTTATTTAATAAAGTAAAAAAGAGTGCATAAAAAGTTTAAGAAAATGGTAAATAATTGAACATTAAGGGCATCTACAGTGGATTTTTTTTTTTTTACTTTTACACCAACCTCAAGAGTACCTTTATTTCCCAGTTTTCTTCCTTTGTTCTGAGATATTCAAGACTAGAAGAAGCCGTGAGTACAATACACTGCTTTTAAGCGTGCTGTCAATCAACTTCTATATGCGTTCCCAGAGAAGAGAGGAAGAGTGGAAACAGAATTAGGCTGCGCTTGTTTCCCTTCTATTGGTCAAAGTGCGGAGGTGTGTCAGACTGAGGTTGGTATTCCTGAAGTTGAAAGAGCTGCGGGATCAACGACTGGCTGACAAACCACATTGCGGTTCCCATTGCAATGTACCTACAGATACCAACGTGACCTGTCGGCACATTGCAATGGAAAGCGCATGTGTGTGGCCACCTTTAAATAATATTATCCTTTGGGTATGGGAGCTCACCAAGCATCACACCACACCTAAGAGTTGGGAAGATCTGATTAGTGAATGCAGTGGACCATTTCATACCAATACCATATTGTCCCTCAGTCTTCATATTTTTCTCTTTTGTTCTGTCTCTCTGTTGATAACCTATTCCTTGTTTATTCTTTATCATCGTGATGTATTAGATAGAATGTGATAGGAAGCCAACAGTATGGATCTTCTAAATATAAAAGGAAATGACCAGGGAGAGAGTAACAAGTGGCCCCTAGACAATATAACTCATAAACAATAGATTCTATACAACAAGGTATTGTCTTCATTGTAAGAACCTAGCTCTTAAACACTCTTAAAATCCCTTTTCGGTTGTGTCCTACCTATTTGATTTTTTATCATTGTACCCTGTTTTTGCAAAATTCCCATTAATCTCAGCATATCTATCATGCAGAACTGCCCTAAAAACACTTGTGCTGTGATATTTCAGTTCCCAAGTCCTTCTTTACAAAAAAGACCTTTAAAGCACAATTATCACCTTCTCCCGATCCATAGTAAGCATGACCTCAAGTTCTTGGTCCTCACCCTGGGTACTTTATGTATAGACAGCTGTTATACTGTACTTACTCAATGTTTCCCTTTGCTTCGATCTGTTCCTGCAATGTAACCGATGGGAATACAGAGTGTGTCTTCGCATTGACTACTTTGCACACTGCGGAAGAGGAACAGAACACAAAGGAAACTTAGTGTAAATAAGTTCAACTGTTAGGTGAAGTACCCAGGGGTGAGGACTGAGCATCTTAGTTACTCACGCTGGGTACTACTAAGGGAAGGAAGAACAAGAAGGGTGAGTATGTTATAATATCCTTTAAATAAATAATAAGAAAATCTAAGGAACACACACACATTTCATAAATTCATGCCTTAGTTATATGTAAAATACACTATGAGCCCAGTATGTGTGCAATGGGTTTGTGTTATTTATCAACATTATCAAAACATTGAAGTTTGATGGCTATTGATTAAAAAGATATAGATTTTGAAAAAGGCACTTGCAATGGATATAATGTGCTGAAAGCTTCAATATCATCATTTTTTATTTTATCTCAAATGTATTACCCTACACCCATAGCAAATGCCCTTCGTGTATATGATTGGCATGACTCGTTATGGGGACATGGTCTATGGGGGTCCTTTCTGCTGGTCCCCCCGTAGGCCGGGGAACAGTAATTTCAGTCATGGGTTCTACCACTGCAGTCCACTATCTGAAAGTCCCATTTGTAGCCATTTAAAAAATCTTAACACAAAAATTAAAGAACTGCAATCCACTCTATTAAGACATCAAGGAGATCTTTCAGAAATACCACTCAGTTCATAAAGATGTCCATCCTGTTTGTGACAAACGATTGTATATTAACAAACCTAAAAGAAAGGGGAACATTCTGACACCTTCTGTATACAGAAAGTAAGAGACGTGCCCTGTGCCAAGCCATGTACAAACACCAAATTCAAATCAATACTGTAACAATATTTTCTAGACCAATTATCCTGTACTTCGTCTAGTGTTGGTATATCTCTATCTTACTCTCATCCACAGAGAACCCGCCACCCCGGATACGGCAGTCTATAGGGAGGCTTCCCATAAAACAAAGAATCATATTCAATACCCTGATTTTAACCTTAAAATCCCTTCTCTCTACTGAACCTCCCACTTATCTTCCCTCTTGGTCCCTTATGTTCCAGGCCGTCCCCGCACTCCTTCTCTACAAACCCCCAACAAACATGCTTCCTCCCCCCTTAAACCATTCTCTCTTGCTGCTTCCTCCTTTGGAACCTTGGCTTGCACTTACCCATGATGGATACTCTGTATTGTTATAATGTACAGCGCTGTGTACCCAAGTGGCGCTATATAAATAACTTATAATACATACATAACATTGTGCACCTTAGGGGATCTATATAGGAGAAATCCAACTGCACACAAGGATAAGAAATCACCAATTTAAAATCATTCAGGGAAAAGAGCACCCCAGTTGTAATGGGAACACATCCTGGATCAAATGGAAACCTTGTATGTACCCAGCACTCTACCTCTTAAAAACAAAAAACTAGTCACTTGTCAGTTACCTGGCCTAAACCCAACTGATATATTATTAGATGTATTACTAACCAGATATGTAAGGATAATTATTGTCTCCATTCTGGCAGAGTAAGCTCTGACATCACAATCAATCATTGTCTGTTGTTTGCCTTGCTGCCTTCACTGGGCATGCTAAACAAATAAAAAGCTCATTGAGCAGAGAACATGGTTACAAATACATGTCATATATATATTCTGTTGTATTCAATTAGATCAACTGGACTTGAATGTAGTTCTTGAAGACGTTTTGCTAGTAATCCGACTGGCTTTCTCAATTCAGAATGACTTGTACAAGAATCTGTGGAATTATGTACCCTGAAAAAAGAGTAGATATAGTACTCGTGCAGAAGAAACTATGGTGTCCTATGATGTGAAATCTCTCTTCACCTGTATACCCACCAAGAAGGCCATTGACATGGTGAGAAAACGGCTAGGCCAAGACAGCACACTCTTACCAGCAGAACTGATCTCAACCCAGAACAGGTGTGTTCCTTGCTGGACTTGCTGGACTGTGCCTGAATACCACCTATTTCAAATACAGCAAAGGAATAAACACCATGCACATCAGTCTTAAATGTCTGTGTATTATTTATTGTTGCATACACAGAGTACACCAAAGTGTAACGTTTCGGTACGTGGCTGTACCTTCTTCAGAATCAAGACAGAAAACCAACACACACAGATCAGTATTTGAGTTTGACCCCCACCACCCTTTAGATCACAAGCTGGGGTCATCAGAACCCTGCAACACAGAGCTGAGAACATCCCCACTAGCACGAGGAGGAAGGCTAGAAATGAAACATCTCAGAGGAGCCCTTAAACTTGTGATACAGACTGGGCCTTTGTCAAAAGAAGTAGAAGGAAAGAAAAGAACACGAATACCAACAGTGAAGGGGAAAGCAAGACAGGAGGAAGAACATGGTCATCCCATATGTAGCAGGGTCTCCGAGAATTAAGAAGAATTTTCAATAAACACCGTGTCCCTGTCTGCTTTAAACCAAACAAACACTGAGGCAGAAATGGTACATCCGAAAGACCCAATACCCAAACACAAGAAAAGCGACATCATATACGCAGTGCGAGCAGTGAAGAATGCTCTGATTTGTATGTGGGGGAGACCAAACAGCAACTGCATAACGTATGGCCCAGCACAGAAGAGCCAATTCCTCGGGTCAGGACTCAGCCGTGTACCTGCATCTTAAGGATAAAGGACATACCTTTGAAGATTGTAATGTTACATATTGGCAAAGGAACGTGACTGGTTTCAAGAGAGGTGTAAGGAGGCCATTTATGTGAAAATAAAGAAACCAAGCCTAAATAGAGGTGGGGGGGTTCGACACAACTGTCTGCCATGTAACAATGCTGTTTAACACCTTACTCTAGGCGTTCCTATAACACCCTTAGCCACTATTACTCACACCCTTAACACTTGGCTGTGATATGCTAATTGGGATTTTCCAGGGTACATAATTGCCACAGATTCTTGTACAAGTCATTCTGAATGAGAGATCCAGTCGGATGACTAGCGAAGCATCTTCGAACTAAACTTCAAATCCAGGTGATCTAATTGAATACAACAGTATAACCATGACCTGGATGAATGAGAACCTTCACCAAGCATGTCATATAGTAGTAAAAATAGTAGTTAGGATTACAGGCAGATAATTGACAAGTCACCAGTTTTTAGTTTGTTGTTTGTTTGTTAAAGGATAGAATACACTTTAAGGGAAATTTCAATACACTGACATAAATACATAAAGCATTAGACTAGACTACAGGGCATGTCCACCCGCCCCAAACTAAACTTCGCCCCACTTTTAGCCCCACTGTGTTTGTTAAAAAAAATCTTACCCTTCTCCGGATCTCTCTGCACTGCATTAAACTTATAAAAATGAAACCCTAAACACTAGGGTTGTAACTTTAAAATGAGGACAGAAATAGACATACAATTACATTGACTACATGACAATATTCCTAAATGTTGGATAAAAATCCAGCAGCATTGTCACATCTATTTATCGATAATTAAAACATTGTGCTGCCCATTCTAGTGATCAGGGGCTGCATTTGACGCCCTTAATAACAATATTCTGTCCTGATGTTATAGTTTACTTAAACAATACGCAATTGCATTAGATAAAAGCTGAAAATTAAAAATGAACCTTAGGATATTTTCTCCCCAATGTTATCGAAATATTAAACAAAATGTAGATTTTCGGACTGAGATATTACACAACATGACATACAATCTAATCTATGTACAGGGTACTATGTACTCACTCGGATGTCTCCAATCCCTTATTGTTATGGAAGGGAAGAGCCTTGCAGCTCGTTAGTTCTGTGTGTACTATTCCTCCATGGGTATTTATACTCTCACCTTGATCTGTACAGTTATGTTGGGAACCAATGGCAGCAATGCCCCAATTAATTTTTATTTTTACTTTTTTGTTTTTTTTTTTTTTTCCTCATAGGAAAATTCAAATTGGTGTCTAATGGGAAATTCTAAATATAGCTTTCTTCAGTATATCTTGCGATAGTATGAGACATACCAAAACTGGGATAGGTAGAAGGTGATTTATATGGAAAGAGGGAGAGCTTTCCAATCAGTGACTTTGTGTCTCCCTGTGTTAAAGGAACATTAAACTAGATTAGTTAAAAATACCAGTTTAGTATTCCTTCAAAAGATCTAATTGTAAGAATTATAGTACATACACAGGTACCTTCATTTGCAATTTCTGGTACTGTTAGGAATACTATAAAGGTGTACTAGATGGACGTATATCGTATACAACCTCAATACTATGTTACTATGTAACTGTTATACAGACATTATGGGTAGGGTATAAAGGTTGGACTAGATGGACGTATGTCTTTATACAACCTCCAATACTATGTTACTATGTAACTGTTTAACAGACATTATGGGTAGGGTATAAAGGTTAGACTAGATGGACGTATGTCTTTATTAAACCTCCAATACTATGTTACTATGTAACTGTTATACAGACATGTGGGTAGGATAAAAGGTTGGACTAGATGATGATTACTTTATACAACCTCCATACATGTTACTATGTAACTGTTATACAGACATTATGGGTGGGTATAAAAGGTTGGACTAGATGGACGTATGTCTTTATACAACCTCCAATACTATGTTACTATGTAACTGTTACACAGCATTATGGGTAGGGTATAAAGTTGGACTAGATGGACGTATGTCTTTATATAACCTCTAATACTATGTTACTATGTAACTGTTATACAGACATTGTGGGTAGGGTATAAAGGTTGGACTAGATGGATGTATGTCTTTATACAACCTCCAATACTATGTACTATGTAACTGTATACAGACTTATGGGAAGGGTATAAAGGCTGGACTAGATGGACATGTCTTTATACAACCTCCATACTATGTTACTATGTAACTGTTATACAAACATATGGGTAGGGTATAAAGGTTGGACTAGATGGACATATGTCTTTCTCATCCACCAATACTATGTTACTATGTAACTGTTTAAGGCAATGGGTAGGGTATAAAAGGTTGGACTAGAGGAGCTTGTCTTTAATATCACCCAATATATGTACTTTAACTGTTATACAGACTATGGGAGGGTAAGGTTGGACTAGATGGACGTATGTCTTTATACAACCTCAATACTATGTTACTATGTAACTGTTATACAGACATTATGGTAGGGTATAAAGGTTGCACTAGATGACGTAGTCTTTATGAAACCCCAATACTTTTACTATGTAACTGTTATACAGACATTATGGTATGGTATAAAGTTGGACTGATGGACTATGTTTATAAAAAACTTCAAACTATGTTACATGAACTGTTAGAGACCTGGGTAGGGCATATAGGTTGGACTAGATGGACCTTGTCTTATTAACACCATACTATGTTATTATTAATTGTTTATACAGACATATGGTAGGTTAAGGTTGGATAGATGGACGTATGTCTTAACAACCCAATACTATATTACTATTTAACTGTTATACAGACATTAAGGTAGGTATAACACGAGTGAGAACTCTGCCTGAAAAGGCTGTTTTCACACAGTGAAAGAGAAGGGCTTGTAGATTCCCTTACCTTCTCTGTCAGGACTTCACACAGCAGAGAAGAGGAGGGAATTCCTGTCTCCCTCACACAACTGACGGAGTCTGAGGCTGTGCTCACGCGGCACTGTGCAGGAGAAGCCTCAGAATGTCAATGTCAGCTCCCACCCATTAACTTTTTGGTCAATATTTCTATATATCTTGGGCTGTGGAACACGTAGAGAGGTGACTGATGGCTCGTTTTAAATAGGTAGAAACTGGCCTTTAATTTAACTCAACTTGATGGAGCTATATAAATTATAGTTAAAGGGCTCAAAACAAAAAAACGTGTGCGTTGCAGTTATCTGCCTCCAGCCCATACGGCTACATTCACCGTTTATTATATGCATTTGAACCAGATATTCAATGATAAGTTCTATTACTTTCTGGAAAAGGTGTCTGCCTCCTCCCTCTGCTCAATGAGCTTTAATAAGCTTGAGCATGTGAAAGGATGCAGAGTGGAAAACGCAGTAAATTATTGGGTGTGATGTCAATGTTGCAGCCTTGATTGGCTGCATGGAAGGAGGGCAAGTACTCTGCCAGAATTGAGTAAAGGTAACTGACAGGTATCAGAATTTTGTTTAAGGGTAAAGTGCTTTTAAAGATGGTGCTGGAATTAACTTGCCTATTTCTATTGACAGAGAGTTCAGAATCTATTAATACCAAATCATAGAGGGATATTTGGCTGGTGTCATAATTCCATTATCATTCTAAAATTAACTAAAAATGACAAAGTGCGTATATGCAGATACAGTAATGTGTGTTATTATTTACCACAGAATGTTATTTTATACAGTAACGTTTATTATATATTACGTATTGATTATCAGAATACAGTAATGTGTTTATTATCATAACTACACTAATGTGTTTATATTATTACAGTAACGTGTTTATTATTATATACGTAACGTGTATATTATTATTACAGTAACGTGTTATTTATCATAATAAACACATTACTGTGTATGATAATAAACACATTACTGTAAATAATAAAACACGTTACTTAATAATAATAAACACATTACTGTAGTTATGATAATAACACCATTACTGAAGTATGATAAAACACGTTACTGTAATAAAATAACACGTTACTGTATCAATAAACACATTACTGTAGTTATGATAAAAACACGTACTGTAATAATATAACACGTTACTGTAATAATAATAAACACATTACTGTAGTTATTTACAGTAATTGTTTATTATTATTACAGTAACGTGTTATTATCATAACTACAGAATGTGTTATATTATTACAGTAACGTGTTTATTATTATTAAGTAACGTGTTTATATCATAACTACAGTAATGTGTTTATTACCTTAACTACAGTAATATGTTTATTATTATACAGTAATGGTTTATTATCATAACTACGAACATCTTTTATTATAATCTACAGTAATAGGTTTATTACATAACTACAGTAATGTGTTTATTATCATAACTACAGTACATCTTGATTATATATAACTACAGTAATAGGTTTATTACCATAACTACAGTAATGTGTTATTATCATAACTACAGTAAGTGTTATTACCATAACTACAGTAATGTGTTATTATTATAACTATAACTACAGTAAGTGTTTATTCTATAACTACAGTAATGTGTTTATTATCATAACTATAATTACGTAATGTATGTTTATTATTATACTACAGTAAGTGTTTATTATATAACTACAGATGTGTTTATTATCATACTACAGTAATGTGTTTTTATCATACTACGAATGTGTTTTTATTATTACCACAGTAATGTGTTTATTATCATAACTAAGTAATGTGTTATTATCATAACTACAGTAATGTATTTATATAAACTACAGTAATGTGGTTTATTATCATAACTACAGCATGTGTTTTTATTCATATCTACAGTAATGTGTTTATCATAACTACAGTAATGTGTTATTATCATAACTACAGTAAGTGTTTATTATCATAATTACAGTAATGTGTTTATTATTATTACACAGTAATGTTTTATCATAATTCACAGTAAGTGTGTTATTACCATAACTACAGTACGTAGTTTTATTATAACTGATTAATGGTATTATATAATACAGTAATGTGTTTATTATCATAACTACATAATGTGTTTATTATAACCACAGTATGTTTTTTATCATAACTTCAGTAATGTGTTTATTATATAACTATAGTAATGTGTTTATCATAACTACAGTAATGTGTTTATCATAAACACAGTATGTGTTTTATTATAAACTACAGTAATGTGTTTATTATAACTACAGTATGTGTTTATTATTCTATAAAATCAGTAATGTGTTTATTATCATAACTACAGTAATGTGTTTATTATAATAACTACAGAATGGTTATACCATTACACTACAGTAACATGTTTATTATCATACTTACGTAACGTGTTATTACATAACTACAGTAACTGTTATTACATAACTACGTAATGTATCATAACTACAGTAATGTATTTATTATAACTCAGCATGTTTATTATATATCTACAGTAATGTGTTATTATCAAACTACAGTAATGTGTTTATTATCATAATTACAGTATGTGTTTATTATCATAATTACAGTAGTGTTGATTATTATACCACAGTAATGTGTATTATCATAATTACAGTAATGTGTTTATCCATAACTACAGTAAGGTGTTTTTTTATCATAATTACAGTAATGTGTTTATTACCATAACTACTGTATTTATATAATGTATTTATTATATAACTGCATAATGTGTTATTATCATAACTACAGTTATGTGTTTATATCATAACTACAGTATGTGTTATCATAACTACAGTAATGTGTTTATTATTATAACTACAGTAATGTGTTTATTACCATAACTACAGTAACGTGTTATAACCATAACTACACAGTAACGTGTTTATTATCATAACTACAGTAATGTGTTATTTATATCTACGTAAGTGTTTATATATAACTACAGTAAGTGTTTATTAATATAACTACAGATGTGTTTATTATCATTAATTAAAGAATGTGTGTATTACATAACTTACAGTAAGTGTTTTTTTATATAATTACAGTAATGTGTTTTATTACCATAACTACAGTAATGTTTTATTATAACTGCATAATGTGTTTATTATCATCTACAGTAATGTGTTTATTTCATAACTACAGTAATGGTTTATCCATAACTACAGTAATGTGTTTATTACCATAAACTACAGTATAACGTGTTGATTATCAGAACTACAGTAACGTGTTTATTACCATAACTACAGTAAGTGTTATATCATACTCAGTAAGTGTTTATCACAACTACAGTACATGTGTTACATAACTACAGTAATATGTTTATTCTCATACTACAGTAAGTGTTTATTATCATAACTACAGTAATGGTTTATTATAACTACAGTAGTGTTTATTTCATAGCTACAGTAATGTGTTATTATCATAGCTACAGTATGTGTTTATTATAACTACAGTATGTGTTTTTATCATAACTACAGTAATGTGTTTATCATACTACAGAAGATGTTTTTATTATCATAACTACAGTAATGTGTTATATCATTAATACTACTAATGTGTTTATATAATAACTACAGTAATGTGTTATTACCATAACTAAGTATGGTTTATTATCATAACTACAGTAATGTGTTTATTACATAACCTACAGTCATGTGTTTATTATCATAACTACAGGTAATGGTGTTTATTACCATAACTACAGTAATGTGTTATTATCAAACTACAGTACGTGTTATTTCATACAAATGATTCTATCACACTACAGTCATGTGTTATTATTACAACTAGTAATGTGTTTATATTACAATACTGTAAGTTTATTATCATAACTACAGTATGTGTTTATTATCATAACTACAGTAATGTGTTTATTATCTAATTAAGTAATGTGTTATATATTACCCAGCAAGTGTTTTTATCATAATTACAGTAGTGTTTATTACCATAACTACAGTAAGGTGTTTTTATCATAATTACAGTAATGTGTTTATTACCATAACTACAGTAATGTTATTATTTATAAACTGCATTAATGTGTTTATTATTCATAACTACAGTAATGTGTTTATTATCAAACTACAGTAATGTGTTTATTTAAATAACTACAGTAATGTGTATATTATAAAACTACAGTAATTGGGTTTATTACCATAACTACAGAACGTGTTTATAACGATTCAGAACGTGTTTATTATCTAACAACTACGTAATGGTATTATTCATAACTAAAGTAATGTGTTTATTATCATAATTACAGTAATGTTTTATTATTATTACCACAGTAATGTGTTTATTATATAATTACAGTAATGTGTTTATTACCATAACTACAGTAAGGTGTTTTTATCATAATTACAGTAATGTGTTTATCCATAACTACAGTAATGTATTATTATTATAAGCCATTAATGTGTTTTTATCATAACTACAGTAATGTGTTATATCATTAACTACAGTAATGTGTTTATTACCATAACTACAGTAATGTGTTTATTAACATAACTACAGTAATGTGTTTATTATCATAAAATTACAGTAACGTGTTTATTACCATACAACTACAGTAACGTGTGTATATCATAACTACATGAAGTGTTTATAAATAAGTAAGTGTTTATTACCATAACTACAGTAACATGTTTATATCATAACTACAGTAATGTGTTTATCATAACTACAGTATGTGTATCATAACTACGTAATGTTTATTATATAACTACAGTAATGTGTTTTTATCATAACTACAGTAATGTGTTTATTATCATAACTACAGTAATGGTTTTATATATAACTACAGTAATGTTTATTTTCATCGCTACAGTAATGTGTTTTATCATAGCTACAGTAATGTTGTTTATTACATAAACTCACAGTAAGTGTGTTATTATCATAACTACAGTATGTGTTTATATCATATAACTACAGTAGTGTTTATCATAAACTACAGTAATATGTTTATTTTCATAACTACAGTAATGTGTTTATTATCATAACTACAGTAATGTGTTTATCATAACTACAGTAATGTGTTTATTATTATAACTACAGTAATGTGTTTATTACCATAACTACAGTAACGTGTTTATAACCATAACTACAGTAACGTGTTTATTATCATAACTACAGTAATGTGTTTATTATCATATCTACAGTAACGTGTTTATTATCATAACTACAGTAATGTGTTTATTATCATAACTACAGTAATGTGTTTATTATCATAATTACAGTAATGTGTTTATTATTATTACCACAGTAATGTGTTTATTATCATAATTACAGTAATGTGTTTATTACCATAACTACAGTAAGGTGTTTTTTTATCATAATTACAGTAATGTGTTTATTACCATAACTACAGTAATGTATTTATTATTATAACTGCATTAATGTGTTTATTATCATAACTACAGTAATGTGGTTATGATAATAAACACATTAATGTAGTTATGATAATAAACACATTAATGTAGTTATGAGAATAAACACGTTACTGTAGTTATGATAATAAACACATGACTGTAGTTATGGTAATAAACACATTACTGTAGCTATGATAATAAACACATTACAGTAGTTGTAATAATAAACACATTACAGTAGTTGTAATAATAAACACATTACAGTAGTTGTAATAATAAACACATGACTGTAGTTATGATAATAAACACATTACTGTAGTTATGAGAATAAACACGTTACTGTAGTTATGATAATAAACACATGACTGTAGTTATGGTAATAAACACATTACTGTAGTTATGATAATAAACACATTACTGTAGTTATGATAATAAACACGTTACCGTAGTTATGGTAATAAACGCGTTACTGTAGTTATGATAATAAACACATTACTTTAGCTATGATAATAAACACATTACTGTAGCTATGAAAATAAACACATTACTGTAGTTATAATAATAAACACATTACTGTAGTTATGATAATAAACACATTACTGTAGTTATAATAAACATATTACTGTAGTTATGATAAACACATTACTGTAGTTATGATAATAAACACATAACTGTAGTTATGATAATAAACACATTACTGTAGTTATGATAATAAACACATTACTGTAGCTATGATAATAAACACATTACTGTAGCTATGAAAATAAACACATTACTGTAGTTATAATAATAAACAAATTACTGTAGTTATGATAATAAAACATTACGTAGTTTGATAATAAACATATTACTGTAGTTATGATAAAACACATTACTGTAGTTATGATAAACACATTACTGTAGTTATGATAATAAACAACGTTACTGTAGTTATGGAATAAACACGTCTTAGTAGTTCTGATATAAACACATTACTGTAGTTATGATATAACACGTTACTGTAGTTATGGTAATAAACACGTTACTGTAGTTTGATTAAAACAAATTACTGTAGTTATGTAATAAACACAATTTGTAGTTATGGTAATAAACACATTACTGTAGTTATGATAATAAACACATTACTGTAGTTATGATAATAAACACATTAATGCAGTTATAATAATAAATACATTACTGTAGTTATGGTAATAAACACAATTACTGTAATATGATAAAAAAACACCTTACTGTAGTTATGGTAATAAAACACATTACTGGTAATTATGATAATAAACACATTACTGTGGTAATAATAATAAACACATTACTGTAATTATGATAATAAACACATTACTGTAGTTATGATAATAAACACATTACTGTAGTTATGATAATAAACACGTTACTGTAGATATGATAATAAACATTACTGTAGTTATGATAATAAACACTTACTGTAGTTATGGTTATAAACACCGTACTGTAGTTATGGTAATAAACACATTACTGTAGTTATATAATAAACACATTACTGTAGTTATGATAAACACATTACTGTAGTTATGATAATAAATACATTACTGTAGTTATGAAATAAACACTTAATGCAAGTTATAATAATAAAACATTACTGTAGTTTGGTAATAAACACATTACTGTAATTATGATAAAAAAAAACACCTACTGTAGTTATGGTAATAAAAACATACTGTAATTATGTAAAAAAATTACTGTGGTATAATAATAAACACATTACTGTAATTATGATAATAAACACATTACTGTAGTTATGATAATAAACACATTACTGTAGTTATGATAATAAACACATTAATGCAGTTATAATAATAAATACATTACTGTAGTTATGGTAATAAACACATTACTGTAATTATGATAAAAAAAACACCTTACTGTAGTTATGGTAATAAAACATTACTGTAATTGATAAATAAACACATTACTGTGGTAATAATAATAAACACATACTGTAATTATGATAATAAACACATTACTGTAGTTATGATAATAAACACATTACTGTAGTTATGATAATAAACACATTACAGTAGTTGTAATAATAAACACATTACAGTAGTTGTAATAATAAACACATGACTGTAGTTATGATAATAAACACATTACTGTAGTTATGAGAATAAACACGTTACTGTAGTTATGATAATAAACACATTACTGTAGTTATGGTAATAAAACATTACTGTAGTTATGATATAAAACACATGACTGTAGTTATGGTAATAAAACACTTACTGTAGTTATGATAATAAACAATAACTGTAGTTATGGTAATAAACACATTACTGTAGTTATGATAATAAACACGTTACTGTAGTTATGGTAATAAACACGTTACTGTAGTTATGATAATAAACACGTTACTGTAGTTATGATAATAAACACATGACCGTAGTTATGGTAATAAACACATTAATGTAGTTATGATAATAAACACATTACTGTAGTTATGATAATAAACACGTTACTGTAGTTATGGTAATAAACGCGTTACTGTAGTTATGATAATAAACACATTACTTTAGCTATGATAATAAACACATTACTGTAGCTATGAAAAATAAACACATTACTGAGTTATAATAATAAACACATTACTGTAGTTATGATAATAAACACATTACTGTAGTTATGATAATAAACATATTACTGTAGTTATGATAAAACATTCTGTAGTTATGAAATAAACACATTACTGTAGTTATGATAATAAAACATACGTAGCTTGTAAAAAACACATTACTGTAGCTATGAAAATAAACACATTACTGTAGTTATAATAATAAAAACTATGTAGTTATGATAATAAAACACATTACTGTAGTTATGATAATAAACATATTACTGTAGTTTGATAAACAATACTGTAGTTATGATAAACACATTACTGTAGTTATTGATAATAAACACGTTACTGTAGTTATGGTAATAAAACACGTTACTGTAGTTCTGATAATAAACACGTTACTGTAGTTATGGTAAATAAACACATTACTGTGTTATGGTAATAAAAACACATACTGTAGTTATGATAATAAACACATTACTGTAGTTATGATAATAAACCATTAATGCAGTTTAAATAATAAATACATTATGTAGTATGGTAATAAACACTTACTGTAATTATTGATAAAAAAACACCTTACTGTAGTTATGGTAATAAACACATTACTGTAATTATGATAATAAACACATTAATGTGGTAATAATATAAACACTACGTAATTATGATAATAAACACATTACTGTAGTTATGATAATAAACACATTACTGTAGTTTGATAATAAACACGTTACTGTAGATATGATAATAAACACATTACTGTAGGTATGATAATAAACACGTTACTGTTATGTAGTTATGGTTATAAACACGTTACTGTAGTTATGGTAATAAACACATACTGTAGTTATATAATAAACACATTACTGTAGTTATGATAAAACACATTACTGTAGTTATGATATAATAAACAAACTGTAGTTATGATAAAAAACACATTAATGCAGTTATAATAATAAATACATTAGTATAAATACAGTAGTTATGGTAATAAACTCATTACTGTAATTATGATAAAAAAAACACCTTACTGTAGTTATGGTAATAAACACATTACTGTAATTATGATAATAAACACATTACTGTGTAATAATATAAAAAACATTACTGTAATTATGATAATAAAAACACATTACTGTAATTATGTAATAAACACTTACTGTAGTTATGATAATAAACACATTCTGTAGATATGATAATAAACACATTGTTGTAGTTATAATAAATACATTACTGTAGTTATGATAAACACATTACTGTAGTTATGATAATAAACATGTTACTGTAGTTATGGTAATAAACACGTTACTGTAGTTATGATAATAAACATGTTACTGTAGTTATGGTAATAAACACATTACTGTAGTTATGATAATAAACACATTACTGTAGTTTGATAATAAAACACATACTGTAGTTATGATAATAACCATTACTGAGTTATAATAAACACATTACTGTAGTTATAATAATAAACACATTACTGTAGTTATGATAACACTTACTGTAGTTATGATAAAACACATTACTATAGTTATAATAATAAACACATTACTGCAGTTATGATAAGAAACACATTACTGTGGTATTAATAATAAACACATTACTGTAGTTATGATAATAAACACATTACTGTAGTTATGATAATAAACACATTAATGCAGTTTTAATAATAAAAACATTACTGTAGTTATGGTAATAAACACATTACTGTAATTATGATAATAAACACATTACTGTGGTAATAATAATAAACACATTACTGTAATTATGATAATAAACACATTACTGTAGTTATGATAATAAAACACATTACTGTAGTTATGATAATAAACAACATTACTGTAGATATGATAATAAACACATTGCTTGTAGTTATGATAATAAACACATTGCTGTAGTTATAATAAATACATTACTGTAGTTATGATAATAAACACATTACTGTAGTTATGATAATAAACACATTACTGTGGTAATAAAATAAACAATACATTACTGTAGTATGATAATAAACACATTACTGTAGTATGATAATAAACAATTACTGTAGTTATGATAATAAACACATTACTGTAGTTATAATAAAAACACATTACTGTAATTATAGTTATGATAATAAAAACATTACTGTAGTTATAATATAAAACACATTACTGTAGTTATAGTTATAATAATAAACGCATTACTGTAGTTATGGTATAAACACATTACTGTAGTTATGGTAATAAAACACATACTGTAGTATGATAATAAAATACGTAGTTATGGTAATAAACCTATTACTGTAGTTATAATAATAAAGATGTTACTGTAGTTATGATAATAAACACATTACTGTAGTTATGGTAATAAACCTATTACTGTAGTTATAATAGTAAAGATGTTACTGTAGTTATGATAATAAACACATTATGTAATAATAATAAACATATACTGTAGTTAAGGTAATAAAACACATTACTGTAGTTATGATAATAAACACGTTACTGTAATAATAATAAACACGTTACTGTAATAATAATAAACACATTACTGTAGTTATGATAAAAACACGTTACTGTAATAATAATAAACACATTACTGTAATAATAAACTACAGTAATGTGTTTATTATTATTACAGTAACGTGTTTATTTTATTACAGTTAACGTGGTTTATTTCATAACTACAGTAATTTGTTTATTATGATTACAGTAACGTGTTATTATTATTACAGTAACGTGGTTATTATCATAACTTCAGTAATGTGTTTATTATCATAACTACAGTAATGTGTTTATTATTATTACAGTAACGTGTTTATTATTATTACAGTAATGTGTTTATTATCATAACTACAGTAATGTGTTTATGATAATAACACGTTACGTAATATAATAAAAAACGTTACTGTAATAATAATAAACACGTTACTGTAATAAAATTAAACATTAGTGTAGTTATGATAATAAACACATTACTGTAGTTATGATAATAAACACATTACTGTAATAATAATAATAAAACACGTTACTGTAATAATAATAAAACACATTACTGTGGTAATAATAATAAAACACATTACTGTATCTGCATATACGCACTTTGTCATTTTTAGTTAATTTTAGAATGATAATGGAGATTATGACACCAGCCAAATATCACCCTCTATGATTTTGGTATTTATAGAGTTTGAAACTCTCTGTCAATAGAAAATAGGCAAGTTAATTCCAGCAACCATCTTTAAAAAGCATCTTTACCCTTAAAACAAAATTCTGATACCTGTCAGTTAATGTTAACTCAATTCTGGCAGAGTAAGCTTGCCCCTCCTTCCATGCAGCCAATCAAGGCTGCAACATTGACATCCACACCCAATAATTTACTGCTGTTTTCCACGCTGCATCCTTTTCACATGCTCAAGCTTATTAAAAGCTCATTGAGCAGAGGGAGGAGGCAGACACCTTTTCCAGAAAGTAATAGAAATTATCATTGAATATCTGGTTACAAATGCAATATAATAAACTGGTGAATGTAGCCGTATGGGCTGGAGGCAGATAACTGACACACGCACCAGTTTTTTGTTTTGAGGCCCTTTAACTATAATTTATATAGTCTCCAGTCAAGTTTAAATAAAGGCCAGTTTCCTACCTTTAAAACGAGCCATCAGTCACCTCTCTACGTGTTCCACAGCCCAAGATATATAGAAATAATTGACCAAAAAGTTAATGGGTGGGAGGCTGACATGTGACATTTCTGAGGCTTCTCCTGCACAGTGCCGGCGGTGAGCACAGCCTCAGACTCCGTCAGTGTGTGAGGGAGACAGGAAGTCCCTCCTCTTCTCTGCTGTGTGAAGTCCTGACAGAGAAGTAGGTAAGGGAATCTACAGCCCTTCTCCTTTCACTGTGTGAAAACAGCCTTTTCAGGCAGAGTTCTCACTCTGGTTATATACCCTACCTATAATGTCTGTATAACAGTTAAATAGTAATATGTATTGAAGGTTGTATAAAGACATCGTCCAGTAGTCCAACTTTATACCTACCCTAGTGTCTTGTATACAATAAATAATAACATAGTATTGGTGGTTGAATAAGAAAAAGGTCCATCTTAGTCCAACCATATACCCTACCCATGTCTCTCTAAACAGTTACATTAAACATAGTATTGGTGGATGAAGAAAAGACATATGTCCATCTAGTCCAACCTTTATACCCTACCCATAATGTTGTATAAACAGTTACATAGTAACATAGTATTGGAGGTGTGTATAAGGACATATGCCATCTAGTCCAGCCTTTATACCCTTCCCATAATGTCTGTATAACAGTACATAGTAACATAGTATGGAGGTTGTATAAAGACATACATCCCTAGTCCAACCTTTATTACCCTACCCACAATGTCTGTATAACAGTTACATAGTAACATAGTATTAGAGGTTATATAAAGACATACGTCCATCTAGTCCAACCTTTATACCCTACCCATAATGTCTGTGTAACAGTTACATAGTAACATAGTATTGGAGGTTGGATAAAGACATACGTCCATCTAGTCCAACCTTTATACCCTACCCATAATGTCTGTATAACAGTTACATAGTAACATAGTATTGGAGGTTGTATAAAGACATTACATCATCTAGTCCAACCTTTATATCCTACCCACAATGTCTGTATAACAGTTACATAGTAACATAGTATTGAGGTTATATAAAGACATACGTCCATCTAGTCTAACCTTTATACCCTACCCATAATGTCTGTATAACAGTTACATAGTAAACATAGTATTGGAGGTTGTATAAAGACATACGTCCATCTAGTCCAACCTTTATACCCTACCCATAATGTTGTATAACAGTTACATAGTAACATAGTATTGGAGGTTGTAAAGATATACGTCCATCTAGTCAACCTTTATAGTATTCACAACAGTACCAGAAATTGCAAATGAGGTACCTGTGTATGTACTATAATTTCTTACAATATAGACTTTTGAAGAAGGAATACTAAACTGGTATTTTTAACTAATACTAGTTTAATGTTCCTTTAACACAGGGAGACACAAAGTCACTGATTGGAAAGCTCTCCCTCTTTCCATATAAATCACCTTCTACCTATCCCAGTTAGTATGTCTCATACTATCGCAAGATAATACTGAAGAAAGCTATATTTAGAATTTCCATTAGACACCAATTTGAATTTTCCTATGAGGAAAAAAAAAAAAACAAACAAAAAAGTAAAAAATAAAAATTAATTGGGGCATTGCTGCCATTGGTTCCCAAACATTAACTGTACAGATCAAGGTGAGAGTTATAAATACCCATGGAGGAATAGTACACACAGAACTAACGAGCTGCAAGGCTCTTTCCCTTCCATAACAATAAAAGGGATTGGAGACATCCGAGTGAGTACATAGTACCCTGTACATAGATTAGATTGTATGTCATGTTGTGTAATATCTCAGTCCGAAATCTACATTTTGTTTAATATTTCGATAACATTGGGGAGAAAATATATCCTAAGGTTCATTTTAATTTTCAGCTTTTATCTAAATGCAATTGCGTATGTGTAAGTAAAATATAACATCAGGACAGAATATTGTTATTAAGGGCGTCAAATGCAGCCCTGATCACTAGAATGGGCAGCCAATGTTTTAATTATCGATAAAAGAGTGACAATGCTGCTGGATTTTTATCCAACATTTAGGAATATGTCATGTAGTCAATGTAATTGTATGTCTATTTCTGTCCTCATTTTAAAGTTACAACCCTAGTGTTTAGGGTTTCATTTTTATAAGTTAATGCAGTGCAGAGAGATCCGGAGAAGGGTAAGATTTTTTTTAACACAACACAGTGGGGCTAAAAGTGGGGCGAAGTTTAGTTTGGGGCGGTGGACATGCCCTGTAGTCTAGTCTAATGCTTTATGTATTTATGTCAGTGTATTGAAATTTCCCTTAAAGTGTATGTCTATCCTTAACAAACAAACAAAACAAACAAAAACTGGTGACTTGTCAATTATCTGCCTGTAATCCTAAATACTATTTTTACTACTATATGACATGCTTGTGAGGTTCTCATTCATCCAGGTCATGGTATATCTGTTGTATTCAATTAGATCACCTGGATTGATTGAAGTTTAGTTCTTGAAGATGCTTCGCTAGTCATCGACTGGATCTCTCAATCAGAATGACTGTACAAGAATCTGTGGCAATTATGTACCCTGGAAAATCCCAATTGCATATCACAGCCAAGTGTTAAGGGGGGTGTGATTGATAGTGGCTAAGCGGTGTTATAGGAACGCCTAGAGTAAGGTGTCAAAACAGCATTGTACATGGCAGACAGTTGGTGTCGAACCCCCCCACCTCTATTTAGGCTTGGTTTCTTTATTTTCACATAAATGGCCTCCTTAACACCTCTCTTGAACCAGTCACGTTCCTTTGCCAATATGTTAAATTACAATCTTCAAAGGTATGTCTTATCCTTAAGATGCAGGTACACGGTGAGTCCTGACCCGAGGAATTGGCTCTTCTGTGCTGGGCCATACGTTGATGCAGTTGCTGTTTGGTCTCCCCCACATACAAATCAGAGCATTCTTCACTGCTTTGCACTGCGTATATGATGTCGCCTTTTCTTGTGTTTGGGTATTGGGTCTTTCGGATCGATGTACCAATTGTGCTCCTCAGTGTGTTGTTCGGTTTTTAAGCAGACAGGGACAACGGTGTTTATTGAAAATTCTTCTTTATTTCTCGGAGACCCTGCTACATATGGGATGACCATGTTCTTCCTCCTGTCTTGCTTTTCCCTTCACTGTTGGTATTCGTGTTCTTTTCTTTCCTTCTACTTCTTTTGACAAAGGCCCAGTGGATATCACAAGTTTTAAGGGCTCCTCTAGATGTTTCATTCTTTAGCCTTCTCTCGTGTAGTGGGGATGTTCTCAGCTCTGTGTGCAGGGTTCTGATGACCCCAGCTTGTGATCTAAAGGGTGGGGGGGGTCAAACATCAAATACTGATCTGTGTGTGTTGGTTTTCTGTCTTGATTGTCTGAAGAAGGTACAGTCACGTCGAAACGTTACACTTTGGTGTACTCTGTGTATGCAACAATAAATAATACACAGACATTTAAGACTGATGTGCATGGTGTTTATTCCTTTGCGTATTTGAAATAGGTGGTATTCAGGACAAGTCCAGCAAGGCACAAGGAACACACCTGTTCTGGGTTGAGATCAGTTTGCTGGTAAGAGTGTGTCTTGGCCTAGCCGTTTTCTCACCATGTCAATGGCCTTTGGTGGGTATACAGGTGAAGAGAGATGTCACATATAGGACACCATAGTTTTTCTGCACCGAGTTACTAATCTACTCTTTTTTCAGGGTACATAATTGCCCACGATTCTGTACAAGTCATTGAATTGAGAAAGCCAGTCGGATGACTAGACAAACGTCTTCAAGAACACATTTCAAGTCCAGTTGATCTAATTGAAACAACAGATATACTATATGACATGTATTTGTAACCATGTTCTTGCTCAATGAGCTTTTTATTGTTAAGCATGCCCAGTGAAGGCAGCAAGGCAAACAACAGACAATGATTGATTGTGATGTCAGAGCTTACTCTGCCAGAATGGAGACAATAATATCCTTACATATCTGGAGTTAATACATCTAATATTATCAGTTGGGGTTTAGGCCAGGTAACTGACAAGTGACTAGTTTTTTGTTTTTAAGAGGTAGAGTGCTGGGTACAACAAGGTTTCCATTTGATCCAGGATGTGTTCCCATTACAACTGGGGTGCTCTTTTCCTGAATTGATTTTAAATTGGTGATTTCTTATCCTTGTGTGCAGTTGGATTTTTTCCTATATAGATCCCCTAAGGTGCACATTTGTATGTATGTATGTATAATTGTATTTATATAGCGCCACTTGGGTACACAGCGCTGTACATTATAACAATCAGAGTCCATCAGGGGTAAGTGCAAGCCAAGGTTCCAAAGGTAGGAAGCAGCAAGAGAGAATGGTTTAAGGGGGGAGGAAGCAGTGTGTTGGGGGTTTGTAGAGAAGGAGTGCGGGGCACGGCCTGGAACATAAGGGACCAAGAGGGAAGATAAGTGGGAGGTTCAGTAGAGAGAAGGGATTTAAGGTTAAAATCAGGGTATTGAATATGATTCTTTGTTTTATGGGAAGCCTCCCTATAGACTGCCGTATCGGGGTTGGGGGTTCTTTGTGGATGAGAGTAAGATAGAGATATACACAACACAGACGAAGTACAGGATAATTGGTCTAGAAAATATTGTTACAGTATGATTGATTTGAATTTGGTGTTTGTACATGGTGTGCACAGGGCACGTCTCTTACTTTCTGTATACAAGAAGGTGTCAGAATGTTCCCCTTTCTTTAGGTTGTTAATATACAATCGTTTGTACAAACAGGATGGACATCTTTTGAAAGAGTGGTATTTTTGAAAGATCTCCTTGATGTCTTAATAGAGAGTGAGATTGCAGTTCTTAATTAGTGTTAGTTTGTTAAGATTTTTTAAATGGCTACAAATGGGACTTTCAGATAGTGGACTGCCAGTGGTAGACCCATGAATGAAATTACATTGTTCCCGGCTAGGAGGGTGACCAGCAGAAGGACCCCATAGACCATGTCCCATAAGAGTCATGCCAATCATATTAACGAAGGGCATTTGTATGGGTGTAGGGTAATACATTTGAGGTAAAAATATAAAAAAAATGATGATATTTGAAGCTTTCAGCACTTATATCCATGCAAGTGCCTTTTTCAAAATCTATATCTTATTAATCATAAAGCCATCAAACTTCAATAGCTTTTGATAATGTTGATATAATAAACACAAACCCATTGCAATCACATACTGGGCTACATAGTGATGTATAAAATAAACTAAGGCATGAATTTATAGCAAATGTGTGTGTGTTCCTTAGATTTTCTTATTATTAATTTAAAGGATAATTATACATACTCACCCCTTCTTGTTCTTCCTTCCCTAGTAGTACCCAGCGTGAGTAACTAAGATGCTCAGTCCTCACCCTGGGTACTACCTAACAGTTGAACTTATTACACTAAGTTTCCTTTGTGTTCTGTTCCTCTTCCGCAGTGTGCAAAGTAGTCAATGCGAAGACACACTCTGTATTCCCATCGGTTACTTGCAGGAAGGAACAGATCGAAGCACGAGGGAAACATTGAGTAAGTACAGTATAACAGCTGTTACTACATAAAGTACCCAGGGTGAGGACCAAGAACTTGAGGTGCATGCTATCTATGGTCAGGGGAGGAAGGTGATAATTGTGCTTTAAAGGTCTTTTTTGTAAAGAAGGACTTGGGAACTGAAATATCACAGACAAGTGTTTTTAGGGCAGTTCTGCATAGATAGATATGCTGAGATTAATGGGAATTTGCAAAAAGCAGGGTACAATGATAAAAACCAAATAGGTAGGACACAACCGAAAAGGGATTTTAAGAGTGTTTAAGAGCTAGGTCTTTACAATGAAGACAATACCTTGTTGTATAGAACTATTGTTTATGAGTTATATTGTCTAGGGGCCACTTGTTACTCTCTCCTGGTCATTTCCTTTTATATTTAGAAGATCCATACTGTTGGCTATCTATCACATTCTATCTAATACATCACGATGATAAAGAATAAACAAGGAATAGGTTATCAACAGAGAGACAGAACAAAAGAGAAACAAAATATGAAGACTGGGGACAAATGGTATTGGTATGAAATGGTCCACTGCATTCACTAATCAGATCTTCCCAACTCTTAGGTGTGGTGTGATGCTTGGTGAGCTCCCATAACCCAAAGGATAATATATTATTAAAGGTGGCCACACACATGCGCTTTCCATTGCAATGGCCGACAGGTCACGTTGGTATCTGTAGGACATTGCAATGGGAACCGCAATGTGGTTTGTCAGCCAGTCGTTGATGCACCGCAGCTCTTTCAACTTCAGGAATACCAACCTCAGTCTGACACACCTCCGCACTTGACCAATAGAAGGGGAAACAAGCGCAGCCTAATTTCTGTTTCCACTCTCTCTCTCTCTCGGAGGAAACGCATATAGAAGTTGATTGACAGCACGCTTAAAAGCAGTGTATTGTACTCACGGCTTCTTCTAGATTGAATATCTCAGAACAAAGGAAGAAAACTGGGAAAGTAAAGGTACTCTGGAGGTTGGGTGTAAAGTAAAAAAAAAAAAAAAATCCACTGTAGATGCCCTTAATGTTCAATTATTTACCATTTTCTTAAACTTTTTATGCACTCTTTTTTACTTTATTAAATAAAATAAAATCATTTAAAGGAAAATTGCCTATTCTAATATATCCCACAATAAACTTGTTTTCAAAGTAACGTTACCTTATGAGAATTGCTTTTAGATATATAGATCTGGTGTATGAGTATAGGTGTGAATAATATTTTACTTCAGGATCTTTAGAGTTAGGGGTGTGTATAATCCCTTACATATAGTTTACAGGTCATTTCATGGTCTCAGAATGTGGTGGCACTAACCTATAATATTAAGATATATTATAGTTGTGTGTGTATTTATGTCACTGCCCTCCGCTCTCCTGTTTTATTTGACTTTTCAGTTGTTGGAGTGCATTTTTTGACAACTGCAAATGGATAGACAGAACCGAAGTAGTGGGGGTTGTGACACCATGTATGACTTGTAACATCTATCATCATAAATAATATCTGGTGATGTCATATGTTATAATCATACATAGTGATGGTATAAATGGTGATGAGACGTCCTGTAAAACATGGTCCTTTATATAATTACAGAAAACTACATAGGTTACTTCCCCAATATATAAATAAAGGGTGTGTGTTGAGTTAAACTAAATAAGTTAACATATTCTGAAGGTCACCCCCAAAACCTTCCTCCATACCACATGAGCAGTTATGAGCGCGCTGTACCCAGCTTGCAACAGGAGCAGAGGAGGAGGGACTTCTGGCAAGGGATTGTGGTTTTTTTTTTTAAGTTCTTGTATCTCAGTGTGGGAGTGTCAGAGGAAGGTAAGGTTACAATGCAAGTGGGTTTCAGGGGGCGATCTTTCAGAATATGTTAAGTTATTTTGGGCAAGAGTTACCCTTTAAATATATGTTTCTGTATCTAATTGTTTGTTTCATTGAAATTTTTTTTCTTTTCTAGACTAGGATGACTTAAAATAGTGGAAGAAGAAAAAAAAACAAAAAAAAAAACAATGCAAAATGCCACGTCCATCCATCGGACCTGGATTTACCCTTGGCTTTGAGGAAATGCACAGAAATAAGATATTTTTACTGTGCTGTAGTTTTGGTTGGGTTTCATAATGTAATCACCTGCAATTGTACAGTCATCACTGTGATTGCGCTAAACAAGAGCTACAGGAGCCCATGTACATATTTATTGTACCCTTTGCATCAATGGCACTGGCGCTTTAAGTTTTTTCCCCAGTTTATTGTTAACCTTCTTTGCAAATCCCAGACAATCTCGTATGTTGGCTGCTTCACGCAGATGTCTGTGTTCCTACCTACAGCGCAGCTGAAGAATGTTTCTTGGCTGTGATGGCCTTGGATCGCTACCTATGCATCGCATCCCTCTGAGATACAACAAACATCATGACCCTTACAAAGGCCTATCAAATAGTAGTTGTCGCATGGCTGCTTGTTTTAATCCCATTTACTGTTCATTTATTCTGACAGTTGTGCTTCCCCTGTGTGGGTCATCCATAACCAAAATCTACTGTGACAAATTTTTCTATAGTTAAACTCTCTTGTGTTGATACAACGGTCAACAACATCTTCGGTCTCGTCCTTACATGGCCAGTGCTGGTGTCGTACCAATGGTGATTATTTTATCCTATATTCAGATTCTCAGAGTTTGTGCCCAATCATCAAAAGATTATAGAACAAAAGGCTTTGCAGACCTGTACCCCTCACCTCATATCCATGATAAATTATGTTGCTGACCTCCTTTTGAGGTTCTTCTTCATCGATTCACACCAAAGACTTACCTTACAACTGAGGATTGTGATGTCAGTGCAAGCCTTCGTCGGTGCTCCTCTTAAATCTTTATTTATGGGCTGAAAATGACAGAAATAAAGGCAAAATAGTTCAATACTTTTCTATATGGAAAATAAAGCATAAGGGACAGCGATGTTGTATCTGACCATCCTTCACCCATTACGCATCCTACCTTTACAAACTGATTATCTTAAGAAAGTACCAGAACTGAGGACAATAGTGAACAAATCCCAGAAAAACAAATTGCTTGTTAGGTCTATTTGTTTAGGTTTTTTCTCTGTCTACGTTAGTGTTTAGGTTACTGTTAGTGTCTCTAGGTCTACTGTAGTGTCTCTAGGTCTAGTATCTGTTACGTTAGTGGTCTCTAGGTCTATCTGTAGTGTTTAGTTACTGTTCGGTCTCTAGGTCTATGTTAGGTCTCTAGTCTACTGTTAGTGTCTCTAGGTCTACTGTAGTGTCTCTAGGTTAGGCTTAGTTACTAGGTTCTAGGTCTATAGTGTCTCTAGGTCTACTGTTAGTGTCTCTAGGTCTACTGTTAGTGTCTAGGTCTAATGTTGTGTCTCTAGGTCTACTGTTAGGGTCTATGTCTCTGTAGTGTCTATGGTTAATGTAGTGTATCTAGGTCTACTGTTAGGTCTCTAGGTCTACTGTTAGTGTCTCTAGGTCTACTGTTAGTGGTCCAGAAAATGTTTTCATCCATAACGTGGTCTTCAGCATACATACAAAATAGTAGCACTAGTGCACTCCCAATTAAATGCTTACATGTTTATTCTCTCTTGATAGCTGCTTTAAAAAGCTGCCATTTTAGAATACATTATGGTCCAATATATGTTATAATATTCTACATAATAATATATAACAGCAAAGATCAGGGTAAACACATTACTGTAGTTATGATAATAAACACATTACTGTAGTTATAATAAACACATTACTGTAGTTATAATAATAAACACATTACTGTAGTTATGATAAACACATTACTGTAGTTATGATAAACACATTACTATAGTTATAATAATAAACACATTACTGCAGTTATGATAAGAAACACATTACTGTGGTATTAATAATAAACACATTACTGTAGTTATGATAATAAACACATTACTGTAGTTATGATAATAAACACATTAATGCAGTTATAATAATAAATACATTACTGTAGTTATGGTAATAAACACATTACTGTAATTATGATAATAAACACATTACTGTGGTAATAATAATAAACACATTACTGTAATTATGATAATAAACACATTACTGTAGTTATGATAATAAACACATTACTGTAGTTATGATAATAAACACATTACTGTAGATATGATAATAAACACATTGCTGTAGTTATGATAATAAACACATTGCTGTAGTTATAATAAATACATTACTGTAGTTATGATAATAAACACATTACTGTAGTTATGATAATAAACACATTACTGTGGTAATAATAATAAACACATTACTGTAGTATGATAATAAACACATTACTGTAGTATGATAATAAACACATTACTGTAGTTATGATAATAAACACATTACTGTAGTTATAATAATAAACACATTACTGTAATTATAGTTATGATAATAAACACATTACTGTAGTTATAATAATAAACACATTACTGTAGTTATAGTTATAATAATAAACGCATTACTGTAGTTATGGTAATAAACACATTACTGTAGTTATGGTAATAAACACATTACTGTAGTTATGATAATAAACACATTACTGTAGTTATGGTAATAAACCTATTACTGTAGTTATAATAATAAAGATGTTACTGTAGTTATGATAATAAACACATTACTGTAGTTATGGTAATAAACCTATTACTGTAGTTATAATAGTAAAGATGTTACTGTAGTTATGATAATAAACACATTACTGTAATAATAATAAACATATTACTGTAGTTAAGGTAATAAACACATTACTGTAGTTATGATAATAAACACGTTACTGTAATAATAATAAACACGTTACTGTAATAATAATAAACACATTACTGTAGTTATGATAATAAACACGTTACTGTAATAATAATAAACACATTACTGTAATAATAACTACAGTAATGTGTTTATTATTATTACAGTAACGTGTTTATTATTATTACAGTAACGTGTTTATTATCATAACTACAGTAATTTGTTTATTATGATTACAGTAACGTGTTTATTATTATTACAGTAACGTGTTTATTATCATAACTTCAGTAATGTGTTTATTATCATAACTACAGTAATGTGTTTATTATTATTACAGTAACGTGTTTATTATTATTACAGTAATGTGTTTATTATCATAACTACAGTAATGTGTTTATTATGATAATAAACACGTTACTGTAATAATAATAAACACGTTACTGTAATAATAATAAACACGTTACTGTAATAATAATAAACACATTAGTGTAGTTATGATAATAAACACATTACTGTAGTTATGATAATAAACACATTACTGTAATAATAATAATAAACACGTTACTGTAATAATAATAAACACATTACTGTGGTAATAATAATAAACACATTACTGTATCTGCATATACGCACTTTGTCATTTTTAGTTAATTTTAGAATGATAATGGAATTATGACACCAGCCAAATATCACCCTCTATGATTTTGGTATTAATAGAGTTCTGAACTCTCTGTCAATAGAAATAGGCAAGTTAATTCCAGCAACCATCTTTAAAAAGCATCTTTACCCTTAAAACAAAATTCTGATACCTGTCAGTTACCTGTTAACTCAATTCTGGCAGAGTAAGCTTGCCCCTCCTTCCATGCAGCCAATCAAGGCTGCAACATTGACATCACACCCAATAATTTACTGCTGTTTTCCACGCTGCATCCTTTTCACATGCTCAAGCTTATTAAAAGCTCATTGAGCAGAGGGAGGAGGCAGACACCTTTTCCAGAAAGTAATAGAACTTATCATTGAATATCTGGTTACAAATGCATATAATAAACTGGTGAATGTAGCCGTATGGGCTGGAGGCAGATAACTGACAACGCACCAGTTTTTTGTTTTGAGGCCCTTTAACTATAATTTATATAGTCTCCAGTCAAGTTTAAATTAAAGGCCAGTTTCCTACCTTTAAAACGAGCCATCAGTCACCTCTCTACGTGTTCCACAGCCCAAGATATATAGAAATAATTGACCAAAAAGTTAATGGGTGGGAGGCTGACATGTGACATTTCTGAGGCTTCTCCTGCACAGTGCCGCCGGTGAGCACAGCCTCAGACTCCGTCAGTGTGTGAGGGAGACAGGAAGTCCCTCCTCTTCTCTGCTGTGTGAAGTCCTGACAGAGAAGGTAAGGGAATCTACAGCCCTTCTCTTTCACTGTGTGAAAACAGCCTTTTCAGGCAGAGTTCTCACTCTGTGTTTATACCCTACCTATAATGTCTGTATAACAGTTAAATAGTAATATAGTATTGAAGGTTGTATAAAGACATACGTCCAGCTAGTCCAACCTTTATACCCTACCCATAGTGTCTGTATAACAATTAAATAATAACATAGTATTGGTGGTTGAATAAAGACAAAGGTCCATCTAGTCCAACCTATATACCCTACCCATGTCTCTCTAACAGTTACATAGTAACATAGTATTGGTGGATGAAGAAAGACATATGTCCATCTAGTCCAACCTTTATACCCTACCCATAATGTTTGTATAACAGTTACATAGTAACATAGTATTGGAGGTTGTATAAAGACATATGTCCATCTAGTCCAGCCTTTATACCCTTCCCATAATGTCTGTATAACAGTTACATAGTAACATAGTATTGGAGGTTGTATAAAGACATACATCCATCTAGTCCAACCTTTATACCCTACCCACAATGTCTGTATAACAGTTACATAGTAACATAGTATTAGAGGTTATATAAAGACATACGTCCATCTAGTCCAACCTTTATACCCTACCCATAATGTCTGTGTAACAGTTACATAGTAACATAGTATTGGAGGTTGTATAAAGACATATGTCCATCTATCCACCTTTATACCCTACCCAGATGTTTTGTATAACAGTTACATAGTAACATAGTATTGGAGGTTGTATAAAGACATACATCCATCTAGTCCAACCTTTATATCCTACCCACAATGTCTGTATAACAGTTACATAGTAACATAGTATTGGAGGTTATATAAAGACATACGTCCATCTAGTCTAACCTTTATACCCTACCCATAATGTCTGTATAACAGTTACATAGTAACATAGTATTGGAGGTTGTATAACGATATACGTCCATCTAGTCCAACCTTTATAGTATTCCTAACAGTACCAGAAATTGCAAATGAAGGTACCTGTGTATGTACTATAATTTCTTACAATATAGATCTTTTGAAGGAATACTAAACTGGTATTTTTAACTAATACTAGTTTAATGTTCCTTTAACACAGGGAGACACAAAGTCACTGATTGGAAAGCTCTCCCTCTTTCCATATAAATCACCTTCTACCTATCCCAGTTATTGTATGTCTCATACTATCGCAAGATAATACTGAAGAAAGCTATATTTAGAATTTCCCATTAGACACCAATTTGAATTTTCCTATGAGGAAAAAAAAAAAACAAACAAAAAAGTAAAAATAAAAATTAATTGGGGCATTGCTGCCATTGGTTCCCAACATTAACTGTACAGATCAAGGTGAGAGTATAAATACCCATGGAGGAATAGTACACACAGAACTAACGAGCTGCAAGGCTCTTTCCCTTCCATAACAATAAAGGGATTGGAGACATCCGAGTGAGTACATAGTACCCTGTACATAGATTAGATTGTATGTCATGTTGTGTAATATCTCAGTCCGAAAATCTACATTTTGTTTAATATTTCGATAACATTGGGGAGAAAATATATCCTAAGGTTCATTTTTAATTTTCAGCTTTTATCTAAATGCAATTGCGTATTGTGTAAGTAAACTATAACATCAGGACAGAATATTGTTATTAAGGGCGTCAAATGCAGCCCCTGATCACTAGAATGGGCAGCACAATGTTTTAATTATCGATAATAAGATGTGACAATGCTGCTGGATTTTTATCCAACATTTAGGAATATTGTCATGTAGTCAATGTAATTGTATGTCTATTTCTGTCCTCATTTTAAAGTTACAACCCTAGTGTTTAGGGTTTCATTTTTATAAGTTTAATGCAGTGCAGAGAGATCCGGAGAAGGGTAAGATTTTTTTTAACACAACACAGTGGGGCTAAAAGTGGGGCGAAGTTTAGTTTGGGGCGGGTGGACATGCCCTGTAGTCTAGTCTAATGCTTTATGTATTTATGTCAGTGTATTGAAATTTCCCTTAAAGTGTATGTCTATCCTTTAACAAACAAACAAACAAACTAAAAACTGGTGACTTGTCAATTATCTGCCTGTAATCCTAACTACTATTTTTACTACTATATGACATGCTTGTGAAGGTTCTCATTCATCCAGGTCATGGTATATCTGTTGTATTCAATTAGATCACCTGGATTTGAAGTTTAGTTCTTGAAGATGCTTCGCTAGTCATCCGACTGGATCTCTCAATTCAGAATGACTTGTACAAGAATCTGTGGCAATTATGTACCCTGGAAAATCCCAATTAGCATATCACAGCCAAGTGTTAAGGGCGTGATTGGATAGTGGCTAAGCGGTGTTATAGGAACGCCCAGAGTAAGGTGTCAAAACAGCATTGTACATGGCAGACAGTTGGTGTCGAACCCCCCCACCTCTATTTAGGCTTGGTTTCTTTATTTTCACATAAATGGCCTCCTTAACACCTCTCTTGAACCAGTCACGTTCCTTTGCCAATATGTTAACATTACAATCTTCAAAGGTATGTCCTTTATCCTTAAGATGCAGGTACACGGCTGAGTCCTGACCCGAGGAATTGGCTCTTCTGTGCTGGGCCATACGTTGATGCAGTTGCTGTTTGGTCTCCCCCACATACAAATCAGAGCATTCTTCACTGCTCTGCACTGCGTATATGATGTCGCTTTTCTTGTGTTTGGGTATTGGGTCTTTCGGATGTACCAATTGCTGCCTCAGTGTGTTGTTCGGTTTAAAGCAGACAGGGACACGGTGTTTATTGAAAATTCTTCTTAATTTCTCGGAGACCCCTGCTACATATGGGATGACCATGTTCTTCCTCCTGTCTTGCTTTTCCCCTTCACTGTTGGTATTCGTGTTCTTTTCTTTCCTTCTACTTCTTTTGACAAAGGCCCAGTCTGGATATCCACAAGTTTTAAGGGCTCCTCTGAGATGTTTCATTTCTTTAGCCTTCTCCTCTGTGCTAGTGGGGATGTTCTCAGCTCTGTGTTGCAGGGTTCTGATGACCCCCAGCTTGTGATCTAAAGGGTGGTGGGGGTCAAACATCAAATACTGATCTGTGTGTGTTGGTTTTCTGTCTTGATTGTCTGAAGAAGGTACAGCTCACGTACCGAAACGTTACACTTTGGTGTACTCTGTGTATGCAACAATAAATAATACACAGACATTTAAGACTGATGTGCATGGTGTTTATTCCTTTGCTGTATTTGAAATAGGTGGTATTCAGGCACAAGTCCAGCAAGTCCAGCAAGGAACACACCTGTTCTGGGTTGAGATCAGTTCTGCTGGTAAGAGTGCTGTCTTGGCCTAGCCGTTTTCTCACCATGTCAATGGCCTTCTTGGTGGGTATACAGGTGAAGAGAGATGTCACATCATAGGACACCATAGTTTCTTCTGCACCGAGTACTATATCTACTCTTTTTTCAGGGTACATAATTGCCACAGATTCTTGTACAAGTCATTCTGAATTGAGAAAGCCAGTCGGATGACTAGCAAAACGTCTTCAAGAACTACATTTCAAGTCCAGTTGATCTAATTGAACACAACAGATATACTATATGACATGTATTTGTAACCATGTTCTCTGCTCAATGAGCTTTTTATTTGTTTAAGCATGCCCAGTGAAGGCAGCAAGGCAAACAACAGACAATGATTGATTGTGATGTCAGAGCTTACTCTGCCAGAATGGAGACAATAATTATCCTTACATATCTGGTTAGTAATACATCTAATAATATATCAGTTGGGGTTTAGGCCAGGTAACTGACAAGTGACTAGTTTTTTGTTTTAAGAGGTAGAGTGCTGGGTACATACAAGGTTTCCATTTGATCCAGGATGTGTTCCCATTACAACTGGGGTGCTCTTTTCCCTGAATTGATTTTAAATTGGTGATTTCTTATCCTTGTGTGCAGTTGGATTTCTCCTATATAGATCCCCTAAGGTGCACAATTTGTATGTATGTATGTATAATTGTATTTATATAGCGCCACTTGGGTACACAGCGCTGTACATTATAACAATACAGAGTATCCATCATGGGGTAAGTGCAAGCCAAGGTTCCAAAGGTAGGAAGCAGCAAGAGAGAATGGTTTAAGGTGGGAGGAAGCAGTGTTTGTTGGGGGTTTGTAGAGAAGGAGTGCGGGGCACGGCCTGGAACATAAGGGACCAAGAGGGAAGATAAGTGGGAGGTTCAGTAGAGAGAAGGGATTTTAAGGTTAAAATCAGGGTATTGAATATGATTCTTTGTTTTATGGGAAGCCTCCCTATAGACTGCCGTATCGGGGTGGCGGGTTCTCTTGTGGATGAGAGTAAGATAGAGATATACACAACACTAGACGAAGTACAGGATAATTGGTCTAGAAAATATTGTTACAGTATTGATTTGAATTTGGTGTTTGTACATGGCTGTGCACAGGGCACGTCTCTTACTTTCTGTATACAAGAAGGTGTCAGAATGTTCCCCTTTCTTTTAGGTTTGTTAATATACAATCGTTTGTCACAAACAGGATGGACATCTTTATGAACTGAGTGGTATTTCTTGAAAGATCTCCTTGATGTCTTAATAGAGTGTAGATTGCAGTTCTTTAATTATTTGTGTTAAGTTGTGTTAAGATTTTTTAAATGGCTACAAATGGGACTTTCAGATAGTGGACTGCCAGTGGTAGAACCCCATGACTGAAATTACATTGTTCCCCGGCCTAGCGGGTGACCAGCAGAAAGGACCCCATAGACCATGTCCCCATAACTGAGTCATGCCAATCATATTACACGAAGGGCATTTGCTATGGGTGTAGGGTAATACATTTGAGATAAAAATAAAAAAAATGATGATATTGGAAGCTTTCAGCACCTTATATCCATTGCAAGTGCCTTTTTCAAAATCTATATCTTATTTAATCAATAAAGCCATCAAACTTCAATAGCTTTTGATAATGTTGATATAATAAACACAAACCCATTGCAATCACATACTGGGCTACATAGTGTATTTATACAATATAACTAAAGGCATGAATTTATAGAAATGTGTGTGTGTTCCTTAGATTTTCTTTATTATTTAATTTAAAGGATAATTATACATACTCACCCCCTTCTTGTTCTTCCTTCCCTTAGTAGTACCCAGCGTGAGTAACTAAGATGCTCAGTCCTCACCCCTGGGTACTTAACCTAACAGTTGAACTTATTTACACTAAGTTTCCCTTTGTGTTCTGTTCCTCTTCCGCAGTGTGCAAAGTAGTCAATGCGAAGACACACTCTGTATTCCCATCGGTTACATTGCAGGAACAGATCGAAGCACAGAGGGAAACATTGAGTAAGTACAGTATAACAGCTGTTACTACATAAAGTACCCAGGGTGAGGACCAAGAACTTGAGGTGCATGCTATCTATGGATCGGGGAGAAGGTGATAATTGTGCTTTAAAGGTCTTTTTTGTAAAGAAGGACTTGGGAACTGAAATATCACAGCACAAGTGTTTTTAGGGCAGTTCTGCATAGATAGATATGCTGAGATTAATGGGAATTTTGCAAAAAGCAGGGTACAATGATAAAAAATCAAATAGGTAGGACACAACCGAAAAGGGATTTTTAAGAGTGTTTAAGAGCTAGGTTCTTACAATGAAGACAATACCTTGTTGTATAGAACTATTGTTTATGAGTTATATTGTCTAGGGGCCACTTGTTACTCTCCCCTGGTCATTTCCTTTTATATTTAGAAGATCCATACTGTTGGCTATCCTATCACATTCTATCTAATACATCACGATGATAAAGAATAAACAAGGAATAGGTTATCAACAGAGAGACAGAACAAAAGAGAAACAAATATGAAGACTGAGGGACAATATGGTATTGGTATGAAATGGTCCACTGCATTCACTAATCAGATCTTCCCAACTCTTAGGTGTGGTGTGATGCTTGGTGAGCTCCCATAACCCAAAGGAATAATATTATTATTAAAGGTGGCCACACACATGCGCTTTCCATTGCAATGTGCCGACAGGTCACGTTGGTATCTGTAGGCACATTGCAATGGGAACCGCAATGTGGTTTGTCAGCCAGTCGTTGATGCACCGCAGCTCTTTCAACTTCAGGAATACCAACCTCAGTCTGACACACCTCCGCACTTTGACCAATAGAAGGGGAAACAAGCGCAGCCTAATTTCTGTTTCCACTCTTCTCTCTCTCTCTTGGAGGAACGCATATAGAAGTTGATTGACAGCACGCTTAAAAGCAGTGTATTGTACTCACGGCTTCTTCTAGATTGAATATCTCAGAACAAAGGAAGAAAACTGGGAAAGTAAAGGTACTCTGGAGGTTGGGTGTAAAGTAAAAAAAAAAAAAAATCCACTGTAGATGCCCTTTAATGTTCAATTATTTACCATTTTTCTTAAACTTTTTATGCACTCTTTTTTACTTTTATTAAATAAAATAAAATCATTTAAAGGAAAATTGTCCTATTCTAAGTATATCCCACAAATAACCTTGTTTTCAAAGTAACGTTACCTTATGAGAATTGCTGTTTAGATATATAGATCTGTGTATAGAGTAATAGGTGTGAATAATATTTTACTTACAGGATCTTTAGAGTTAGGGGTGTGTATAATCCCTTACATATAGTTTACAGGTCATTTCATGGTCTCAGAATGTGGTGGCACTTAACCTATAAATATTAAGATATATTATAGTGTGTGTGTATTTATGGTCACTGCCCTCCGCTCTCCTTTCTGTTTTATTTGACTTTTCAGTTAGTTGGAGTGCATTTTTTGACAACTGCAAATGGATAGACAGACCGAAGTGAGGGGTTGTGACACCATGTATGACTTGTAACATCTATCATCATAAATAATATTCGGTGATGTCATATGTTATAATCATTACATAGTGATGGTATAAATGGTGATGACTGTCCTGTAAAACATGGTCCTTTATATAATTACAGAACTACATAGTTACTTTTCACCAATATATAAATAAAGGGTGTGTGTTGAGTTAAACTAAAATAAGTTAACATATTCTGAAGGATCACCCCCAAAACCTTCCTTCCATTACCACATGAGCAGTTATGAGCGCGCTCGTACCCAGCTTGCAACAGGAGCAGAGGAGGAGGGACTTCTGGCAAGGGATTGTGGGTTTTTTTTTAAGTTCTTGTATCTCAGTGTGGGAGTGTCAGAGGAAGGTAAGGTTACAATGCAAGTGGGTTTCAGGGGGCGATCTTTCAGAATATGTTAAGTTATTTTAGGGCAAGAGTTACCCTTTAAATATATGTTTCTTGTATCTAATTGTTTGTTTCATTGAAATCTTTTTTTTCTTTTCTAGACTAGGATTGACTCTAAAATTAGTGAAGAAGAAAAAAACAAACAAAAAAAACAATGCAAAATGCCACGTCCATCCATCGGACTGGATTTACCCTTGGCTTTGAGGAAATGACAGAAATAAGATATTTTTACTGTGCTGTAGTTTTGGTTGGGTTCATAATGATAATCACCTGCAATTGTACAGTCATCACTGTGATTGCGCTAAACAAGAGCTTACAGGAGCCCATGTACATATTTATTTGTACCCTTTGCATCAATGGCATCTATGGCGCTTTAAGTTTTTTCCCCAGTTTATTTGTTAACCTTCTTTGCAAATCCCAGACAATCTCGTATGTTGGCTGCTTCACGCAGATGTTCTGTGTTCATACCTACAGCGCAGCTGAAATGTCTCTCTTGGCTGTGATGGCCTTGGATCGCTACCTATGCATCTGCATCCCTCTGAGATACAACAACATCATGACCCTTACAAAGGCCTATCAACTAGTAGTTGTCGCATGGCTGCTTGTTTTAATCCCATTTACTGTTCATTTTATTCTGACAGTTGTGCTTCCTCTGTGTGGGTCATCCATAACCAAAATCTACTGTGACAATTTTTCTATAGTTAAACTCTCTTGTGTTGATACAACGGTCAACAACATCTTCGGTCTCGTCCTTACACTGGCCAGTGCTGTTGTCGTACCAATGTTGATTATTTTATCCTATATTCAGATTCTCAGAGTTTGTGCCCAATCATCAAAAGATTATAGAACAAAGGCTTTGCAGACCTGTACCCCTCACCTCATATCCATGATAAATTATGTTGCTGACCTCCTTTTTGAGGTTCTTCTTCATCGATTCACACCAAAGAACTTACCTTACCAACTGAGGATTGTGATGTCAGTGCAAGCCTTCGTGGTGCCTCCTCTCTTAAATCCTTTGATTTATGGGCTGAAAATGACAGAAATTAAAGGCAAAATAGTTCAATACTTTTCTATACTTGGAAAATAAAGCATAAGGGACAGCGATGTTGTATCTGACCATCCTTCACCCATTACGCATCCTACCTTTACAAACTGATTATCTAAGAAGTACCAGAACTGAGACAATAGTGAACAAATCCCAGAAAACAAAATTGCTTTGTCTCTAGGTCTACTGTTAGTGTCTCTAGGTCTACTGTTAGTGTCTCTAGGTCTACTGTTAGTGTCCAGAAAATGTTTTCATCCATAACGTGTCTTCAGCATACATACAAAATAGTAGCCTAGTGCACTCCCAATTAAATTTGCTTACATGTTTATTCTCTCTATGATGCTGCTTTAAAAAGCCTGCCATTCTTAGAATACATTATGGTCCAATATATGTTATAATATTACATAATAATATATAACAGCAAAGATCAGGGGCCGCACGGTGGATCAGTTGGGGCCGCACGGTGGCTCAGTGGTTAGCACATAGTTTGCAGCGCTGAAGTCCTGAGTTCGATTCCACCCTTGGACACATCTGCAAGGAATATCATTGGGTCAAGGTTGGCCAGTGACTACGAGGGTGGTAAAGTCATGTTTGAACTTACTGTATTAATGTACCATCATCATTAAAGGGAATGTCCACCCCCAAAACTAAAATTTAACCCATTACTGACCCCACTGTGTAGTTCAAAAAATTTTTTACCTTACATCTCTGCTCCTTATGGTTTCCCTGCAGTGCTTGTCCACAGTCCAGGAAACTGAAGAGTAGGAGCTTTCTTCCTGTATGAAAGGTTTCTGCCTCCTCCATGTTCTCTGAGAGGACAGTGGCAAGTGCAGGGGAGCCCATCCCTCCCTCCCTACTGATTCCTTCCTGGCTGCACTTCACCTAGCGTAAAATGTTTTATATAAAATGTAGGGCATGCTTTCCCATCGCCAACCGCTATATTAGATTGCTAAAAAAAAAAAAGAGTCCGAACTATACTTACAGCCCTTTGCTCCCACAGCGCTCTCTGTTGCTGGCAGCCACTGCTGTGATTGGCTGTTATTAAGCCAATCATGGCTGCCGGTTCGGCCCATTTGCAAATTCCGTAGAAGGGGCTGGAAGTACAGTTTGAATTCATTTTTTAGAAATCTAATATAGCGGTTCGGGGTGGAAAAAAAAAATTATATAGAGGTTGGAGATACCCTTTATGATACAACATCATTCAAATAGAATTAGTAAAAGCATACGCTCTGCATAGGGAGTTGGAAAACAAATGGGAAATGTGCGCCAACAGTGAACACGTTGAGAGATCTTCAATAAATTTCTTTTTTTTAATATCATATATTTTATTGGTTTTATATACCGGTATATGTATACTTTAAAATAAAACATAGCATATCAAAAACAAAAGTATACTTATACAACATGCTTGTGAAGGTTCTCATTCATCCAGGTCATGGTATATCTGTAATATTCATTCATCCATGTCATGGTATATCTGTAATATTCATCCATCCAGGTCATGGTATATCTGTACTATTCATTCATCCAGGTCATGGTATATCTGTAATATTCATCCATCCAGGTCATGGTATATCTGTACTATTCATTCATCCAGGTCATGGTATATCTGTACTATTCATTCATCCTGGTCATGGTATATCTGTAATATTCATCCATCCAGGCCACGGTATATCTGTAATATTCATCCATCCAGGTCATGGTATATCTGTACTATTCATTCATCCATGTCATGGTATATCTGTTTTTTTAAATTACTGTAGATCAACTGGACTTGAAGTTTAGTTCTTTAAGACATTTAGCTAGTAATCCGACTGGATCTCTCAATTCTAAATGAGTTGTACAGGGTACATAATTGCAAACAGATTCTTGTACAAGTCATTCTGAATTGAGAGATCCAGTCGGATGACTTGCGAAACGTCTTCAAGAACTAAACTTCAAGTCCAGTTGATCTAATTGAATACAACAGATATACTTATACAACACATAAAATCTAATATCAAATTTTTACTATACATATATCAGTATAAGTTATAGCACATCAATTTTATAAATATCCAAATTTTTGTTAAACATAAATCAACACTTTTAGTTTATGTCCTGTTCATAGATCTTGGATCCACATACCAATATTCCCAGTTTCTGTAAAATTTGACAAACATTCCTTGGGAACATGCAAATGTTTTTTCGTATATCATATTATTGGTTAAATGGTTCAATAGTTCCTTCAAGGTTGGGATTTTTTTAGTTTACCAGTATTTTACAATTAGAATTTTCATTATAGTAAATGATAAATTATACATTTTGATTATCTCTAAAAATGTTTAAACCTATATTTAGTAATGCTAGAGCAGGGTTGATGATTATTTTGATTTTTATTTTAAAGAGATTGTTTATGAAATATTCAATTTTAAACCACATTTTTTTTTAATTTTAGGGCAGTACCACCAGATGTGGAGGAAAGATCCTTGTTGTTGACATTTTCTCCAACACAAAGGTGATCAATAAAACTTCTTAATGTTAAAAATTGGGCTAATTTCCCCCCAACCAATCAGATGTTATTTAACATTTGAAAGCCAACATCTCATTGGTTAGGACAAAATTAGCACTATTTTAAACGATAAGAACTTTTATTGAATAACCCTGGTTGTCTTAGAAAAACAATATGGCACCTTTGGCTTTAACATTAAAATGCTAATCTCCACATAAAGTGAATAATATCAGGGTTATTCAATAAAAGTTCTTATCGTTTAAAATGGTGCTAATTATGCCCCAACCAATCAGATGTTAGCTTTCAAATGTGATTGGTTGGGGCAAAATTATCACCATTTTTAAGGAAAAGAACTTTTATTGAATCTCCCTGTGTGTACACAATAATTTATTCCATTATTTTTGTCTAATCAGATTCTGGGTGAAATTACACATTATAGAATACTTAATGAGCATAACCTGCTGCCATGATGGTCTGTAGTCACTGTGGCCTATAATAGAGTTCCACTGGCTCATTGATATGTCAGAAATAGAGTTCCACTGGCCCATTAATATGTCTTGATTGTGCCCCTTTGGCAGTAATTGGGCCTTTCTGGGGGTGAGAGGGTGCTGCTGGCAACCAAACACCATCAGGGAGATTTAATAAAAGTTCTTATCGTTAAAAATGGTGCTATTCTTGCCCCAACCAATCAGATGTTAGCTTTCAAATGTTAAATAATATTTGATTGGTTGGGGCAAGATTAGCACCATTTTTAAAGATAAGAACTTTTATTGAATAACCCTATGTTTAGAAAGAACTTATAATTATTAACTAATATTTAATTTATAATGTGAAGTGTTTTTTATTCTTTCCAACCACATTATCCCGGCTTGGATGAAATAAGAGTTTTGATTAAATGGTTTAAAACAAAACATAAAACTACATATAATTACTAGAGATGGACTAGAACTCGAACCCAAGTTCGAGCCAAACTATTTGAATTCGGACTTCTCGAACTATACCGGACACGGATTTTCGGACTTTCGATAAATATCGAATGTTCGACCATCGAATCCGCGAGTAAAGTGTCTATTAAAACCTATACGCGAGCATCGTATCCGCGAGTAAAATGTCCATGGTATCTAGGAGTGAACATCGAATCCGCGAGTAAAGTGTCCATTAAAACCTATACGCGAGCATCGAATCCGCGAGTAAAATGCCCATGGCATTAGGCGCGAGCATCGAATCTACGAGTAAAGTCTCCATTAAAACCTATACGCGAGCATCGAATCCGCGAGTAAAATGCCCATGGTATCTAGGCGCGAGCATCGAATCTACGAGTAAAGTGTCCATTAAAACCTATACGCGAGCATCGAATCCGCGAGTAAAATGTCCATGGTATCTAGGCGCGAGCATCGAATCTACGAGTAAAGTGTCCGTTAAAACCTATACGCGAGCATCGAATCCGCGAGTAAAATGTCCATGGTATCTAGGAGCGAGCATCGAATCTACGAGTAAAGTGTCCATTAAAACCTATAAGCGAGCATCGAATCCGCGAGTAAAATGTCCATGGTATCTAGGAGCGAACATCGAATACGCGAGTAAAGTGTCCATTAAAACCTATACGCGAGCATCGAATCGGTAAGTAAAATGCAGCAAAAATACATTTTGGTTATTTTTATGGTTATGGTTATGGTTGCTGGCTGAGCCTGTTATATCCTGGCTGGGCTGCTAATGTACAGCCTTCAGTTCAGGGAATGTATGTATGGGACAGCTCTCTGTTCAAAATGAAATAATGGTTGAACAGCACATGCAAGTAGATATGTGATTATGACCTATGGGAAATCTGATTTTTTTATTCTAATCAAAAGTCTGCAAATCTGAGTAACATCAATGTGGATATAATAGAATAATTTACAATTTTACACAAACAGCAGAGGACAGGTGAAAGTACACAGATAAGTGAAAACTACACTTCCCAGCATTCTGCCTTCTGCTGTTTGTAGAGGAATGCTGGGAGTTGTAATTTTCACAGATATGGAGATCTACTGGTTGCCTATCCCTGATATAATCAGAAGCATGCTGACAAAGACAGAATCACTGTTGTACATGTCTCCAGAGCTCTGCATAGCCAGAAAAGTAAGGTGGATAGCTCACTATACAGAGTCAATGATTGGAGAATTGTTTTGCATAGTATATTTACAGGGTTAGTATAGTATAGTATAGTATTTGAGGTTGAATAAAGACATACGTCCATCCAGTCCAATCCATCTAGCAATATCCTCATTTCCTGCCTAACTGTTGATCCAGAGGAAGGCAAAAAAAACTCACCAAATTTATAAAGGGGGAAACAAGTCCTTCCTGACACCAAGTGGCAATCGGAAATTTCCCTGGATCAACTCTACTTTATGTATCATTACCAGTAACTTGTAACATTCCTTGTTTGCAGAAACTCATCCAGCTTTTTATTAAACTGACCAATGAACCTGCCATAACAACGTCCACTGGAAGACAGTTCCATAGCTTTACTGTTCTCACAGTGACAAACCCTTTCCCAACTCTACTTTATGTATCAATACCAGTAACTTGTAACATTCCTTGTTTGTAGAAACTCATCCAGCTTTTTATTAAACTGACCAATGAACCTGCCATAACAACATCCACTGGAAGACAGTTCCATAGCTTTACCGTTCTCACAGTGACAAACCCTTTCCCAACTCTACTTTATGTATCAATACCAGTAACTTGTAACATTCCTTGTTTGCAGAAACTCATCCAGCTTTTTATTAAACTGACCAATGAACCTGCCATAACAACGTCCACTGGAAGACAGTTCCATAGCTTTACCGTTCTCACAGTGAAAAACCCTTTCCCAACTCTACTTTATGTATCAATACCAGTAACTTGTAACATTCCTTGTTTGTAGAAACTCATCCAGCTTTTTATTAAACTGACCAATGAACCTGCCATAACAACGTCCACTGGAAGACAGTTCCATAGCTTTACTGTTCTCACAGTGACAAACCCTTTCCCAACTCTACTTTATGTATCAATACCAGTAACTTGTAACACGTTTATTAATATTTTACACACAATTAATATTTTACACACGTCTTAACGTCAAGTATAGGACGTTTTAGCCATAACAGTTGCATTATGCACTGTTATTTATATTAAACATTCTGACTAATGTAGAATTTTGGTGAAAATTCACAATAAATAAATTGGAATAAAATCTGCTATGAACAAGACAATTTAATTGGTCCCTAAGTTGTAACACATCCGATACCTACGGGAGAAAATAGGGGAATAGTATAAAACCCACTCAGCACTCAATCCAGAGAGAGGGATTTGGTGTAACAAAGCGTGAGTATATTGTGGTAGTTCCTATTGACATCCTGTATCTTTTATCGTTTATTCAGTTTCATTGAAATGATAAATGTGTCAGTGTTAGTCATAAACAATTATGTTATAGGAGATGTCTATGTGTGTCTTAGCTTCACTCAGTCAAATACATTTTTTTCGGAATGTAAAGATTTGCGATATTAATCTGTCTGATGGTCACAGTACCTAACTCTCTTTTGAATTATCTGCCTTTTTTATTTATCTAACTATCGAGCTTCTATAGAGAAATACGATTAGATGTGATTAGAAAATCACAGATGATGTAAAACCAGTTTAGACTGAATATAAAACTTTAATATATATAGTACGTTAATATATATACATTTGAATATTGAATATTATTCAATAAAAGGTACTATATATATATATTAAGGTACTATCAGGGTTATTCAATAAAAGTTCTTATCGTTTAAAATGGTGCTAATTTTTCCCCAACCAATCAGAAGTAAGCTTACAAATGTTAAATAAGGTCTGATTGGTTGGGGCAAAATTAGCACCAAAGCGTGAGTACATTGTGGTAGTTCCTATTGACATCCTGTATCTTTTAGCCGAATATTTATGTAAGTTTATTCAATTTCAATGTACCACTTACTGTAAATTATAAGGATATTACATGTTACTAAGGAGTTCCGTGACCATATAGAAGCATGAGGCTTCAGGCTGAGTTCTTTTATAAAGGACATGGAACTCCGAGATGACATCTGATATCCTTATAATTTAAAGTAGGGGGTACATTATCTTTTAGAATGTACCCCTTGTAGCGAATGTATTTGTGTCCCAAATGATCCTCCTGGACTCACAGTCACCAGCCCATGACTTCACCCTCTCTAACATACACACACACTGTACTCACCGACCATTTCGCCGCCACTCGTTCCTCTACCCTCCCGGCACTGCAGTGACTTCTTCTGAACTCGCATGCGATCACTCCTCTTCAGTAGCCATCATGCAACTTGCAAAGTAAATTTAAGTATGGACATACTTACGCAGGTACTTACGCAGTACTTACGCATTACAGACATACTTACGTAGGTACTTACGCAGGTACTTACGCAGTACTTACGCATTACGGACATACTTACGTAGGTACTTACGCAGGTACTTCTGCAGTACTTACGCAGTACGGACATACTTACGTAGGTACTTACGCAGGTATCGTGTGTCACGGGAGGGGTGTGTGACAGTGGGGAGGGGGGGGGGGGGAGGAGGTCAGGGGGGGGGGGGGATATAACATGAGTGTTTTCAGGCCATAAATAATTTCTCCTCTTCATCTCCCCAGGTATTAGCACTGTTGCGGCACCTGGTACTATGCTGCCTAAAGCGGAACATCTGGTTTAAGGCCAAGCACATACCTGGGGTCCAAACAAGGTAGCTGACGCATTGTCACGCTTTCTTGGCAGTTTTTCAGGGTCTGGCACCATCAGCCAACAAGAAGGAGCAACCTGTCCGTCGATCCTTTGGCACAATCTTGGAGGGACCTACCACAGCTAATCAGAACTTCAGTGGCCCTCATCCACGTGACCCGGCATGGTAAGGCGTGGGCTGAGTGGGTGGAGCAGCGCAGGGTGCAGACTTTCGCAAAGACGGGCAAGGTTTGGCAATCACCTTGTCATATCTCTCCGCAGCTCGGGACCGGGGCAGCTCTGCCCTCGTGGCTCAACGCCGTCTAGCCGGCATTTCCTTCTTTTTTTAAGTCCTGGGTCTTCGCGATTCCACAAAAGAATTTGTGGTTTCCGCGATTATCAGGGGATGGAAAAAGGAAAGAGTCTCAAAAGAACTAGAAGACCAATTTCATTTGTCTGCTGGCACGTTTATGGACAATGCTAGAACAGGTGTGTAAAGACACTTTTGAATGTTCTTTACTTAGAGCCAGCTTTGTCCCGGCTGCTTTCTTTGGAGCATGCGCATAAGCGAACTGTTGCCCCTAGCAAACTGCGGCCAGGGCGGGCTGCTAATGGCTGATGTAACGATAAAAATCCCTAGTCCAAGTTAAAATCAGACAGTCGAAAACAGACATCTATGGAGCAGGCGCATGTTTTTCCATGTTCCCACTAGCGTCTCCTTGCTGTCCAGTAAAAGCCCTAAAAGCCTATTCCCTAGCGCGCACCACTGGAACCAATTTTTGTCTCATAGGGACGGGTTGCTTTTACACAAAATTTCAATTTGAGGCAGTTTTCAAGGCCGCTTTAAAAAAATTAGGCCTCGACCCAAGAATTCGGCACGATTCCTTCCGTATAGGAGCGGCCACCGAGGCTAGTGGTCTTGGGTTCTCTACCGCTAGAGTCAAACAAATAGGGCGCTTGGCGATCAAATTGTGTCGCGCGATACATCCGCCCCAACCTAGCCACTAACTGATTTTCCATTTCAGATCAGCAACCTCCAGGGTTTGGATAATCGGACACTCACATATTTTCTGGGCTGAAGACGAGCTGAGAATCCGACCAGGAGAAGGCAGCTGGATTTCACTCACTGAGGTTCATTGGAGGGGCATTCGGGGTCTACGTTGGCTACAGGTTCTTCCGGAGTTATGCAAATAAGTGAACAATCGGGGTACAGTAATCCTTGTTTTACACCAGCAGCAGGTAACGTATCTGCTTCACTCGTCTATCGACCTAATTGTCTTGGTGAAAGCAGACTTAGCAAGAATGAGTGATTCTTTAACAGAGCAGTGGTAGTCTGGTCCGAGGTTTCCCTAGGGCAGTGGTATGGAGCCAGGGATCATTGGCCATAGAAAGGACACGCAGATGCTTAACACCCAATCTCACGATTCATTAGGTCCTAGGAGGGGTAGCCTCCGTCACAGGCATTGGAAGGAGATCCAGGGTACTATTACAGGAAGATGGAGTCCACCTAACGGACATTGCCTAGATATCCTGCTATCTGGCATACAAAGATGGGATCGAGCAAGCCCTCTACGTGCTGGGGGGGGAGCGGAGGTAGCCAGGATACGACCCTCCTAGTGGGCGGCTGGATCCTTGCTGGGGGTTAGTTTTATTGGATTTTACATGCCCACCGTAACAGGTGGCTGGCATACAAAGGAAAAAGCTAAAATGTATGTGGATGGCTGTCACGTGGTTACGGCGTTGCCATATCAACCAGTGACAGGGTAACGGAGCAGGGTCCTTAACATCGGGTACTGATTATTAATAAAGCTGTGGCCGACCACAATTCACCCAAACAACGGTGTCCGCGTCTTATTAAGGGGGACAATGGTAACAAGGGGCTTGCTCTATCCGTAAGACGTAACCTCTAAATTTGGTTCAGAAATAGATCAGTGAGAAAGTTCCACTCACGCTCATATAATCAGTCTTGTGTATGTGTCAATGTCTATTAATGGTTATCTTGGTCTGACTTCTCCTTGTTTAGTTTCCCCTGACCATTGGCTGATGGCCGAATGGCACATTGTTTAAACCATCTCTTGCTCTCCTTTGGTCAAGGTTTTATATTGTGTATTTTAGGTCCCGACTCTGTTACATTTAATCTTTGCAATTTCCTCTACTTCCATCTTGCTCATGATAACCGTATACTTTATACACAAAACACAGAAATTACCAGCACTCAGTCTAATGTGAATGAATTACCCGGCTGCTAGTAGTACCCTAGTGCCAGCTTTCCATCCTATCCACATATTAAGTGCAACGTAGTATTATTTGTTCGTTACATTGCTGGGGGGGCTTGATTTTAAATGTACTACAGACATGGTAATAGGCAGAAAAGGACTCACATAAAATGAGAGGCCTTGTGTGACACTAACACCTCATCGTTTTTAAAGGGCACGTCCATCTCTTTTTACAAAAATTCTATAGTGTAGGGCTCCCTCTCCCACCCCCAAATCGCTATATTGTTTGTAAAACAAAATAATTGAACTGGGGGGGGGCTGGACCGGCAGCCGCGTCTGTGATACATATATATATATATAATACACAAGTCTCTGCACTTTCAATGGAGAGCTGCAGTGGCGAGAATCCTTATTAGAATCACTCAGTGAATGTCACTAAGTGCTAGTTCAATTATTAGTGCCACTGCAGCTCTCCATTCCTAATATAACTAGAATGTCCGAACTTTGCAAAATCCGGTCCGCTCATTAAAACCCATTAAAATGAAAAAATCCTCGAAATAAGAATCTCGTAATTCTAATTTGAAATTGTTTCATGTCAAATTACGATTCTAATTTAACATTTTCGAAAACGTATTTTAGCTCAAATACGAATGTATTTCGAAATACGCTTCGAAAAGTTGCGTTCGCGAACGTGTGGTAAATCCGCCGCGGATCCGTGTTCAGATCCCGCAAACTGGGCCATCACATATATTACATAAAAACCCCATTGTCCTACCTCTTATCCAACCACCCCGGAATCGAACATTTCACAAATCAATGTCCCACAAAGAGCTGGACAGGAACGGATCGCCTGCACCACGGCACAGAACCCTGGCTCCATCGCATTACCATCCATTACGGCACATGAGGAAAATCAATACCAAAGTAATAGGCGGGCACACGTCGGAGCAGCCGGGCGCGCACCCGCATTATGCAAACAAAAAAGAGGCGAGAACAAAATGGATAAACCAAATTAACAAACGGGGTAACATAAAGCCTATAAACAAAAACACGTGAAATAAACCTAAAACAAACATCTGATTCTGACTAAATTACTATTAACATTTGAACAATGAATGTTTAAACACTATCTAAGATAAAGATTTTAAATAGTTAAATGTTTTAACAATGTTTTTTATGTTATGTTCCAAACTTTGGGGAAAAAAAAGTTAAATAAATTCTTTTCACCAGCTATATCACTGTACTTATTTAAAATAAACTTGTGTATTATAAATAATTCGCCCCTTACAGTGTAATATACGGCTATTTTGCCACCGAGGAGTTCCTGACTCTGTATAAAGCACTCAGCCTACGGCCTCGTGCTTTATATGGTCAGGGACTCCTCGGTGGCATAATAGCCTTATATTACACTGTAAGGGGGCATTATCCCTTATATATATATTACATAAGTGTGATATTTTATAATGGGAGCTGCAGTGGTATATCTATACTAATAAAAGGCAAAGCCCTCACTCACTCACTCACTCACTCATCACTAATTCTCCAACTTGCCGTGGAGGCAGACGGCTTAAATTTGGCAGGCTCATTCATTGCACTTACTACAAAGTTAAGCAGGTTTCGTTTCGAAAAGGCAAAGCCCTCACTCACTCACTCACTCACTCATCACTATCATCACTAATTCTCCAACTTGCCGTGGAGGCAGACGGATTAAATTTGGCAGGCTCATTCATTGCACCTTACTTACAAAAGTTAAGCAGGTTCGTTTCGAAAAGGCAAGCCTCACTCACTCACTCACTCACTCACTCATCACTACTCATCACTAATTCTCCACCTTGCCGTGGAGGCAGACGGATTAATATTTGCAGGCTCATTCATTGCACCTTACTTACAAAAGTTAAGCAGGTTTCGTTTCGAAAAGGCAAAGCCCTCACTCACTCACTCACTCACTAACTCATCACTAATTCTCCAACTTGCGTGGAGGCAGATGGCTAAATTGGCAGGCTCATTCATTGCACCTTACTTACAAAATTTTAAGCAGGTTTCGTTTCGAAAAGGCAAAGCCTCACTCACTCACTCACTCACTCACTCATCATCAACTCATCACTAATTCTCCAACTTGCCGTGGAGCAGAACGGCTTAAATTTGGCAGCTCATTCATTGCACCTTACTTACAAAAGTTAACCGAGGTTTGTTTTCTAAAAGGCAAAGCCCTCACTCATCATCACTAACTCATCACTACTCATCACTAATTCTCCAATTTGCCGTGGAGGCAGATGGCTTAAATTGGCAGGCTCATTCATTGCACCTTACTTACAAAGTTAAGCAGGTTTCGTTTCGAAAAGGCAAAGCCCTCACTCACTCACTCATTCACTCACTCACTCACCACTAATTCTCCAACTTGCCGTGGAGGCAACGGCTTAAATTTGGCAGCTCATCTTATTGCACCTTACTTACAAATTAAGCAGTTTCGTTTCGAAAAGGCAAGCCCTCACTCACTCACTCATTCACTCACTCACTCACCACTAATTCTCCAACTTGCCGTGGAGGCAGACGGCCTTAAATTTCGCAGGTCAGTCATTGCCCCTTACTTACAAAAGTTAAGCAGGTTTCGTTTCGAATTCCACCTGTAACGGTGAGTATCCTGACATTGCACCTGTAACGGTGAGTATCTGACATTGCACCTGTAACGGTGAGTATTGACATTGCACGACTGGTTTGGTCCGATTTCAACCCAATTTTTGTATGCATATGCTCCTTTACCAGTAAAAGGATAACATTTTTTTTTTTAGGGTGGGGTGAATGGGGGGGGAATAGAATTTTGAACTCCTGCACACTAATACGGCTGCAACCTTTTTTTTTACCAAAAATTCGGGTGGTGTGCGGGACTGGTTGAGGTGTAAGGGGAAGGTTTGGAGGGTGGACAGAGAGGAATAGTGGGGGGTATTAGGGGCTGCGGGAGGGGTGGTGGGGGTTATTTTCTAATCAAAATTCATAGTTGAATAAAAAATATAATATTAATTAAGTTAATCGTAAAGCTTATTGAATTGTCTTTCTTTATATATCAAGTGCCGATTGATTACAGCATCTTTCATACATATTGTTGCTTCCTTACTAAAAGGTTATTTCAATACATCTACCTTGCGAAGCGCGGGTATTTTGCTAGTATCCTTATAAAAATCCCTCATTGCTATGTCACTAAGTTCTCATTTCTTATATCCCACTACTCCGCCCATTCCAGTGTCCATGTCTGGGCAATGACTCACCATTTTTTGCCATGTTTAACTGACTTGAAATAATGTGCCCCTTCACATTATAATTAAGGGACTTAACACCACCTCGGAGTTCCCTGTCCTGTTAAAAGCTCTATATGGTCAGGGAACTCACGGTGGCGTAATATCCTTATATTACACTGTAATGGGTGCATTATCCCTTATATAATAGGTATCAGTGTACAAGTGGCTTGAACCGTGTAACATGAGAAATGAGGTCCCTGTCCAGTATGAGCTTACAATCTAATTAGGTGGGTACCATACATATACATAGGAAAGGGTGGAAGTACCAAGTTAAGAACTATAATATATATTGCTTTTAAATAAAAGGCAGTGAGCTGGGATTTATTCTGCTGAATATATAAGTAGAATCTTCATCTTGGAAATAAAAAATATATATAACATTAAGTTTGATATTTTTAATGGGAGCTGAAGTGGTATATATCCTTATAAAAATCACTCAGCTATGTCACTAAGTGACTCATTTCTTACATTTCTTATATCCACTGCGCCTCCCTCCATGTTCATACCTGGACAATGACAATGTTTTTTGCAGTGCTTAAGGGCAAATCCGACTCCAAAATGAAAACTTACATACAGGTAATCATCCCCAAAACCCCTAAACGGTAATATTTGAAATGTGAAATATATAAGTCTCAATCTGAACTCCTACCAATGTCCCTGTTTCCGTTGTTTACTGCTTCCTGGTTTCTTCCAGTTAGCAACTGCATTTGGATTTGACAGTTGACATAGCAGCCAATGATGAATGTAATCCCCCTGTCTGGCCTCTTCTGAGCATTCCCAGCTCAGTACAGGCTCAGTGCAAGGTTTCTAAATTGTTCAGTTCCATGAGGCACCGAAGCATAGCAGGCATACAGTAATGTATTCAAGGACAAACTAGGATATATCAACATATTTTAAGAGCCATTCTCATGTTCTATGAGGGTGGAGTTGTCCTTTAACGTTACCTGCTGGAGCTGCTTCTGTTACCATCATCCAATTCTCTCTTATCCCTCCACAAAGATTTGTTCAACCGCAATAGCTGCTGGCTGGGATGTTCCCTTTCTACTGGGTTACGAAGGTAGCTTGGGGGGGTTTAAATTAAGGTGGGAATGGGACAAGGCTAGAATTTAAAATGGAATGGGGTGACGGTATCAGATACTTATGTATTATAAGAAATTATGTGCCCCATACATTATAGAGATTTACACCACCCTTGGAGTCGGAACTCCTCGGTGGTGTAATATCCTTTATTAACTGTAAGGGGCACATTATCCCTTATATAATATATGTGAAGGGCTACTTGCAATGGCAAAAATCAAATTCTTGCAGGGCGTAACTACCAGGGGAGAAGGGGAAACAACAACAGGTGGTCCTGGACAGCCAAGGGGGACAAATGTAGCCTTCTCCCAAGAAAATCACAATGGAGGAAGCACGGATAGGGTCCCTATCATAGTTTGCTGGGGCCCAGTGATTCCTAGTTACTAGGTACGACATCATTCCCTAACCTCCCGTTCTTCAATTTAACTGAAAAAGTGTGGAGACACCCTTAATATTCCTCTACAGTTTTTTAATAAGCCAGATAATCTACAAGGGCAAAGAAATATGAATAGAAATAAAAAGATTAAAGGGATAAGGGAATGAAAGGAACGCGAAAGAAAGTCCTCACCTGTGTACTTTGCCTGACAAGTTTTCCTTGGCGTTTCATCACTGTGAATCAGTACGGCAGCTCTCGTCTTTCCTGAGCTTCTATCCCCACTAGGTCTCTGTGGCTGGACCATTGGGTTGTGGAAATGGGGTCGTCCCTTCCCCATACAAACATCTACAGCATTAAAGATAAAATGGAATGCAGCTGCACCGCTCAATGGCCCATGAGAGCAAAACAGCACGGATTCTTGATTTTTCTTAAAAACTCCCCGACCAAGGCTTGATGGTGACCAAAGGGCTGTGTTTTTAGTGGAACTAAATAAAATGTATTTTTATAAGAAAAGGAAAAGGAGAATCCGTGCTGTTTTGCTCTCATTGGGCCGTCGAGTGGTGCAGCTGCATTCCTTTTTTCTTTATGGAACAAGCTCTGCAAGAAAGCCCTTGGCTACATCACGGACTGTCACTGACAGTGCAGGGGAGAATGGACCAGGGCACCGAGTGAAACTTTGAGTAAGTTTATCAGCTGTGGTAAGTACCCAGGGGTGAGGACTTTGCGGTTTAGGTCCTCACCTTGGGGTACTAAGCAGCTATGGAACAGGTAAAGGTGAGTATATTTATCCTTTAAGTTAGAATCCAGGTGGGCAAATGGCTTGTTATGTAACATTTACTGATTCTTTTTTCTATTTTGTTCCATACCCTGGGATTATTGTGTCTAGAATCAAAAAAAAACAATCTTTCTCTTATTTCACTCATTTTCATTCCATAAATGACAGATTTAGAAGAGGAGGACCACATACACATACAATGACATAAATATCATGAAAGGAAATGGGAAATTCTTCAACGTCACACGATGGAGGACCACTTCAAAAGTCATCTGTATGAAATTAGTGATACATATCAGATGAGGGCACACGTCCTCCAAGCCTTCGCTCTAATTGTTTTGAAGTTTTGCACAAACTCTTAAGATCACAATGAGAATAAAATCAGTCCGGTAATAGAACAAGGAATCCGCGGTAAGGATGAGCCCAGAAATTTGACTCCAGGTGTGTCAATGCAAGAGAGTCTCACTATTGACCAATTGTCACAGTAGATCCTTTAGATGGTTGAGTTGCACAAGGGAAGGAGAGAGTCATGTGAAGTGTGCAGTAAATGGCATTATAACAACCAGCCAAGACGCAATAGTGAGTTTAATGACTGTTGTGGAGGACATGATGGTTTTATATCTCAAAGGATAACAGATTGCTGATGTATCTGTCCAATGCCATGATGGTCAATATGGAAAACTCACATCCAGTGTAGGTATTAAGGCAATACACTTGTGCAAGACATTTAGTATAGGAAATGGTCTGGGTTTGGGATATTAGATTTACAAAGAGACTTGGGAAAAAACGAGACTTCCATAGAGCCCATTTGCACACAACTCAAATGAAAATGTACATGGCTCTGTAACTTTTGTGTAAAGCTACAGCTGATATAACGGCTACATTGGATAGAGCGATGGCCAGGAAAGTGCCAGAACACAGACACTGTAGAGATATTTCATTCCAGTCAATGTTCCGAATCCAAGAGTAACCTCGGTAGGGTTGGAGAATGAGAGATTCTTCATGATCAATTGCCTGTTAGTGAACCCAACATTAATACAACATGTTGGGGTATTAACCTTAAACTTCTTATTTGTCATGCCGACACAACAACACAACAGCTTTAACAAACGCTTCTTGTTGCCTGTTACAGGGTAAAATATTTTAGCCCAGCAGGTTGTCTTTGATGTCACAGAAACATTCATAGTCATAGTCCCATGTATCCGAACCAACATGGACATGAAATAACAATAATCAGTTTTACCCTCGGCATCCAATCAGTTTTAAACTTTTAAAGCGAATTCTCCTACAAAAAATGAAAACCTTTGGATTAGCCCCGTGTACCTCTAGGAAGGTTTCTTACTCTGTATTAGTCTATTTGTATGTAAACTATTATTTAAGGATCCATTGTTGAACCATTCACAGTCAAAGGGCTGGTACAATATTGGCCTGATTGATGATCTGGGTTTGACATTTTTGTCAGGTAGTCTGAGAACAGTTTAATACTATATTGTATCTTATATAATGTGCCCCCTTAATGGGTCTCTATGAGACCCAACTGTACAATAATAGCATTATAATCTCCATCCGCTACTACAATGTATATCACGCTGATTATAAAATTATGAACTGTACTAACCGTTTAGCCACTGCTTGTTCCTTACCCTCCCGGCACGGCAGTGACTTCTTCTGAACTCTCATGCGATCACTCCTCTTCTACTGCAGGATGTCAGCCGCCATCACGCAACCTGCAAAGTATGTCCGTACTGCGTAAGTTACTGGCATAAGTACCTGCGTAAGTACCTACGTAAGTATGACCGTAATGTGTAGTACTGCATAGTACCGTGCGTAAGTACCTACGTATTGACCGTACTGCTAAGTACTGCATAATACCTGCGTAAGTACCTACGTAATTGACCGTACTGCGAAGTACTGCATAGTACCTGCGTAAGTACCTACTAAGTATGTCCGTACTGCTTAAGTACTGCATAAGCACCTGCGTAAGTACCTACGTAAGTATGTCGTACGCTTACGTAGCAAGTACCAGTACCTGTAAGTAGAACGACTGCGTAAGTACTGCATAAGTACCCGGCTTAAGTACTACGTAAGTATGACCGTACTGCTTAAGTCCTGCATAAGTACCTGCGTAAGTCCACTACGTAAGTATGTCCCTACTGCGTAGTACTGCATAAGTACCTGCGTAAGTACCTACGTAAGTATGTCCGTACTGCGTAAGTACTGCATAAGTACCTGCGTAAGTACCTACGTAAGTATGTCCGTACTGCGTAAGTACTGCATAAGTACCTGCGTAAGTACCACGTAATGTATCCGTACTGCGTACGTACTGCATAAGTACCTGCGTAAGTACCTACGTAAGTATGTCCGTACTGCGTAAGTACTGCATAAGTACCTGCGTAAGTACCTACGTAAGTATGACCGTACTGCGTAAGTACTGCATAAGTACCTGCGTAAGTACCTACGTAAGTATGACCGTACTGCGTAAGTACTGCATAAGTACCTGCGTAAGTACCTACGTAGTATGTACCGTACTGCGTAAGTATTGCAAAGTACCTGCGTAAGTACTACGTAAGTATGTCAGTACTGCGTAAGTACTGCATAAGTACCGAGAATTAACTGGCATTTATACATATACTGTAGTTCTGGTTGGTACAGGGATACTATATAATATTGAGAATTACTGTATTAATACATATACTGTGTTCTGGTTGGTACAGGATACTATATAATATTGAGAATTACTGGCATTAATACATATACTGTAGTTTCGGTTGGTACGGATACTATATATATTGAAATTACTGGCATTTATACATATACTGTAGTTCTGGTTGGTACAGGGATCATATAATATTGAGAATTACTGGTATTAATACATATACTGTAGTTCTGGTTGGTACAGGGATACTATATAATATTGAGAATTACTGGCATTAATACATATACTGTAGTTCTGGTTGGTACAGGGATACTATATAATATTGAGAATTACTGGCATTTATACATATACTGTAGTTCTGGTTGGTACAGGGATACTATTAATATTGAGAATTACTGGTATTAATACATTATCTGTAGTTCTGGTTGGTACAGGGATACTATATAATATTGAGAATTACTGGTATTAATACATATACTGTAATTCTGGTTGGTACGGAATACTATATAATTTGAGAATTACCGGTATTAATTGACGCATGCCTTAGCCATTCACAGGAGCGCGCCAGTTGTAAACCGCTTTGATAAACTGCATCAAGTCCAATCTGGCAAATACGGTGGCAAAAGTGCACCATTATAATATACCCCTAGCTTTATTTGTCAGCAACGTTTATCTTTATCACCTCTATGGATCCACCGTTTTACTGTCTATCCGTCTGTTTACATACAATAGCTTTCCTTTTTTAGTGAGTAGTCATATTTACCGACTGACTGTGGTCTGACATCTGTTGTTTGCTCAAAGCTGGCAGCAGTCACAAAGCCCTAAGCCTGTCATACATGGCTCCGTATTTTAATTTGATTCAATAACTTGATCAACAGATCAACCTGTGTATGGCTGTATGTTCGTTAGACTGCTGGACGATACTGTTCAGAAGTTGCAGTATCTGGGCAGATCAAGATGCAAATCTGCCGCTTGAAATCCATGATTGATGTTGCAGGCCGTTAAATAAGATTGGAGTACAATTGTCTGCACCATCTTGCAGCCATCGAGTGTGTATAGGCTGCTTGTTTTGCTTCCTGTGGTGACTCACTGGTTGTAAATAGGGACAAAATAAGGTTATTGGGGAACCTGTGCTGGTGAAAACACTTTGGGTCTTATTTAAGGGTGCAAAATGTTGCCTGTGTTATAGCTTGTATTTTGTTGTGCAGTATGAATTCATGTGGAGTTAAAGGGTATCTCCCTGCTAAAAATTGTTTTGATATTCAATTTTATGGAAGAACTGGAGGTAAAGGAGCTGTGTCTTACCTCCCATTCTCAATAAAACCTGCAGGAGAGAAGGTAAGGTACTTACCCGATCGCTTGCTCCCCCGCTGTATAGTCTGACAGTTCCTGATGGACTCCGTCTTCTATGCGCATCGTCGGAGGAGTTAGGGATTGGTAAACCTTACCATCTCTCCCGCTACTGCGGGTTTTATTGAAGAACAGGAGGTAAGACACAGCTCCTATACCACCTGTTCTTCATTTAACTGAATAGCAAAATAAATTTTTAGCAGTGGAAATACCCTTTAACCAGCAATGACAAGAATAAATAGACAACTACATATCAACTGCTCTGCTTATCTATAAGGGGAAACCTCCCTACTCAGAGGAGCAGTGCAATGTCATACCCTGGCTCACCCTATTCTTTATTTCCAGCCGCATATGTCAGAACATTCCTTTGCAGGCATCTCCCTCTACACACTGACATTCAACAGTTTCACATTCCACCATCTGTTTTGAGTTTCTCCTTCCCAGGAAGATTCATTGTTCACTAGAGGACATCATTCAGGAACCTAAGGCTCAGACAGATTAGCCTTCTCTAAGGCACGATATGGAAGCGTTTAACTCCCCGGTGGCCCTTCCTTTCATGGCAAAAAAAAGGTGCAATTCCAATTTATAAATTAGTGCTTCTAGTTCAGCTTACTTATTTCTTGTACTGACAGTCTGGGCACCTGCCAACGCGCAAAGAACGTGCGGCTCAGTAGGAATAGACAATGGAGCAGAAAGGAAAGAGAAAAAGATGATCACAGACAGAGCCAATTCCACTGAGTCAGAACATCTTGCTAAACGGATTTCACTGTATCAAACCTTTCAAACAAGCATTTTTCTTATTGAGACCGCTGCGTGTCTTGTGTCTGGCTAATAGTAAATATTGTATCAGTAAGTTGTCATTGACTGTTTGGAAACAAGGATCACACTGAGCAGATCGGTGGAAGCAAAAATGTCAAACTTTCATTACATCAAACAGTGTAATTTTAGTTCTTAGAAATATTGCGTGGGATAGAAATAATGTAAGGTGTCTCGGCTCAGGGCAAAGCTAGTAAACACCAACATAAAAGATGGAACACCATTGATGAACATTCCATAATAATTGCAGTGTATTTTAGGCATCTGTTGCATTCAAATGGGGTAATTTACTGCTGATAAGCAAATCGTATGCATAGCTCCCAACTTTAGAAATAGCAAAGAGGGACAAGATGTGCTACACCCACTTTTAGAAAGCCATGCCCACTTTCCAAGGCCACGCCCACTTTGCTTAGGTGAAACCTATTTTAAAAAACCACTGTTCCCATATTACATTGTTTACAGTGTATGATGTGATTAAGATAGCAGAAACAGACTAATATACTGGCTAATGAACTGGAGAGCCGACAACACTTTCTAATGAATTTGAGGGCTGACTTGACACTGGCTGGTTGAATTGAAAGGCTGACTTAATTCATCCTCCAGGTCATCAGGCAGTTAATTTTCGCCCTCCACTCATCGGGCAGAGTAATTCACCCTCCACTTCTTCGGGCAGAGTTAATTCAGTCCTCCAGTTCATCAGTCAGAGTTAATTCCGCCCTCCACTTCATCAGGCAGAGTTAATTCAGCCCTCCAGTTCATCGGGCAGAGTTAAATCAGCCCTCCAGTTCATCGGTCAGAGTTAATTCAGCCTCCATTCATCGGTCAGTTATTCATTCCCGCCTCCACTTCATCAGGCAGAGTTAATTCAGCCCTCCAGTTCATTGGGCAGAGTTAAATCAGCCCTCCAGTTCATCGGTCAGAGTTAATTCCGCCCTCCACTTCATCTCAGAGTTAAATCAGCCCTCCAGTTCACTCGGTCAGAGTTGATTTAGCCCCAGTTCATCGGGCAGAGTTAATTCAGCCCTCCAGTTCATCGGGCAAGTTAAATCGCCCTCCAGTTCATCGGGCCGAGTTAATCAGCCCTCCAGTTCATCGGGCAGAGTTAATTCAGCCCTCCAGTTCATCGGGCAGAGTTAAATCAGCCCTCCAGTTCATCGGGCAGAGTTAAATCAGCCCTCCAGTTCATCGGGCAGAGTTAAATCAGCCCTCCAGTTCATCGGGCAGAGTTAATTTAGCCCTCCATTCATCGGGCAGTTATTTAGCCCTCCAGTTCATCGGGCAGAGTTAATTTAGCCCTCCAGTTCATCGGGCAGAGTTAATTTAGCCCTCCATTCATCAGCCAGTTTTAACATTACAAGACACATGATTAAAAACACTGGTGTCCAGTACAACTCCATTCCCCCAGCTACCCCCTGTCAAATAATATATCAGTCAGGCAGCTAAGGAGTTGTGCTGCATGGCCAGGAATTCTGGTGGCTCCAGCTCTTAACTTTTGACAGTTTCACACTGTGAAGAGTTAACTCTTCACAGTGTATGTCCACTCTCTGACTTACGGGAGAAAAATGAACTAGTTCTTAACTTCCATTCTTCAGTAAAACCTGCAGGCGAGAATAAACTTACTGCAGATCGCTCCACACGGCTTCTCTGACAGTTTCTGATGCGTCCATGTTCCCTTGCACTGTGTGTGTATGCGTGCACATTGCAAGGGACTGGGGATGTGTCTGAGAATGTCCGTTGCTTTGCAGACGTCCAGTGCTGGATCGGTCCGCGGTAAGTTTCTTCTCTCCTGCAAGCTTTACTTAAGAAAGGGATGTAAGAAACACTCATTTACCTCCTGTTCTTAATTTAACGAAAAAAAGCCAGCAGCTGCATTCCTTGCCGTTTGACCCCCCAGCCCACATACCAGTGAGTTCTCCGTAACGCCTGTGGCTCAGCGTTATTAAATAAATCACTCTCAGGAGGGAGGCTGCAGGCAACTTGCAAGTCCCGGTTCAGTCTGGTCCCGCTCCTATGTGCACACTGTGACCGATTGGCTGCTTCTTTACTTCGGAGCAGAGCAGCCTATCAGGGTCCCGCTATGGCCACACGTGCATCCATGGCGTGATCCCTGATTGGCTGCTTCTTTCACACCAAGCAGCCAATCAGATCATGCGGCCAAAAGTAATGTTTTTGGGCGCGTACATGGGACAACGGGATTTGAATCGAGAATCTTGTGAAATCTGAGACAGTTGTGAGCTATGAGCAGCAATTGCAGAAATTCTTAATTAAGGGCAAGTCCATCCCCATTTTTACTTTTTTCATGGCCAGCAGATTTTCAGGATTTTGCCCTCAATTGCTTTAGACTAATTTTACAGTAGGAACCCCCCCATAAAACAGGAATATTATACATTGTTATACTCTTCAGCGCAAGTGTACTTTTGCATGGTAACAGAATTTTGTAACATTTCTGAAATTTTACTGGATTTATGGGTAAAATATGTAAAAAAAAATATTTAAGTAAAATGTGCAAATTTTCATGGATTTTTCCCATTTTATTCTTAAGGTTATGCAGAAAAATCTAACTGTTTATAAAAGCTCTGATACTCCGGAATACAACGATACCAGATAAATGTAGGTACCCCACTTTTCCTGTATAGGAGACCCACCCAAACTAAAACTGCACTTCAAGAATATTACACCAAATTGAAATGTATAACCACTTCTGTTGGTTAACATAATATATCTCCAAATTAAAGGGACTGTAAACTCCCCCATCATCCATAAAATAACTATGTGCCATCCATTTCTATTATCCAGGGAGGTGAGAACGCTTATTCTCACCTCCCTGTGAGTAATAGGACGCTCAGGGGACCTGGAACTTACCTTACCGCCGCTCCTTCACTGACAGCCGCTCTGTCCTGATCGCGCTCCCTATCTTAGGCGCAGCGCGCCAATATTAAAGATAGGCGCGCGCATTGGGAGAGAACTGCTGTTCTGAGAAGGAGCGGCTTGCGAGTGGAGCGTGGTAAGGTAAGTTCCAGTCCCCCGAGCGTCCTATTATTCACAGGGAGGTGAGAATAAGCGTTCTCACCTCCCTGTGAAAATAGAAACGATTTATGGGTTTAGTATTCCTTTAACTAAAATATCCTCACCAATGACATATTTTTAGAAACTTCATACCGCAGGAGTGAGTTAAGTTTTGATCAAAATCAGGTAGTTTTTTCAATTAAAAAGTATAGAGGAAAGTTCAAAAGCAACTTGAATATGAAAGCCTATCGCCCCCTAAATAAATGGTATGCCACATTCATGGTGTTCTCAGAGCGTGGCTAACCCAAAGGTGGATTATTTAGTATTTGAGCAGTCTGCAGTTTTTTCAAAAAACTCTCCCCTAACTCAGAAATACCCCCAAAACACTATCAGGTTTATTCATAAAAGTTCTTATCGTTTAAAATGGTGCTATTTTGCCCCAACCAATCAGATCTTATTTAACATTTGAAATCTAACATCTGATTGGTTGGGGCAAAATTAGCACCATTTTAAACGATAAGAACTTTTATTATAACCCTGTATATATTTCTGGAATCTACACACCTTTGTGTGCAGACGTATGTCATTCAGACCATCAATGGTGTGGCGCAGTTCTTTGTAGAAGTTTGCACTTTAGGCGATGTTCGTTTAGAATGAACAAAAATCAACTTCAAAGTTAAAATCATGCCAAAACCCTATGGAATGTAAAAAAAGTTACCAAATATCAATCCCCCAAATGTCCTAAATCAAACGGTATGCCATATGCATGGTTACACGCGCATTGGAAGCGAAAAGCCATGAAGTGAGACAATGCATGATGGCTCAGAAACAGAGAATATTCATCCATCTCTGAATTTAATAGTCTGCAGGTTTTCCCACCAAAACACACCTAACTCAGAATAACCTCCCCACAAACTATATATTCCTGGAATCTACATGGCTTCAGCTATGTAACGCTGTAGTTCGTTCATTCATACCATCATGGTGTGGGCGCAGTTCTTCTTAGAATTTCACACTTTTGCAGATTTTCTGTAAAAATGAACAAAAAACAACTTTCAAATGTAGAATATACCAAAACCACCAACCTCATGGAATGTAATAAAAAGTTACCAAATATCAATTTCCCTAATATTCTGAATTCAACAGTAATGCCATAAGCATGGTTAACATGCGCACATGTAAGCAACTTGCCAAAAAGTGAGACAATGCATGATGGCTCGAAACCGCAAAAATATTCGGCCGAATCCAAGTTCGAACGTTCTGCAGTTTTTTATGTGGTGCCGTTTGTTCGCACTTTTAGCAGATTTTCTGTAAAAATTAACAAAAAAACTACTTCAAAGGTAGAAATCATGCCAAAACCCTATGGAGTGTATAAAATGTTACCAAATATCAATCTCACAATTTCCTGAATCAAACGGTATGCCATATGTATGGTTACACACACGGATGTGGAAGTAACTCGCCACAAAGTGATACAATGCACGATTGCTCAAAAACAGTGAAAAATATTTAGCCAAATCTAAATCTGGACAGTCTACATTTTTTTCCTATAACCAAACTCAGAAATTCCCCCCACAAACGAAATATTTCTGTAATCTACACACCTTTAGCTACATAACCCTGTAGTTCATTCATTCGTACCATCATGGTGTGTGGGCTCAGTTCTTTGTAGAAATTCACACTTTTCATAGATTTTTCTGAAAAATTAACAAAACTAATTTCAAAGGTTGAATTAATACCATAAAACCTTGGAATGTAAAAAAATTACCAAATATCAATATCCTCAATCCTCTGTCCTCAATCAAAGGGTATGCTATATGCATGGTTATACATATGGCATACACGTGGAAGCGACTAGTTACGAATTGAGACAATGGTTCATAAACAGTGAAAATATTCAGCCGAATCCAAATTTGAACAGTCTGCAGTTTTTACCACAAACACCGAAATACCCCCACAATATATATATTACAGGATCTACACACCTTCAGCTATGTAAAGCATAGGTCCCAACTGTGATGGTTCGCTGGGATTGTCCCGTTTTAGGGTGATGATCACAGAGTCCCGGTTTCTACGAGTAAAAAAAAAAAGTGGATTGCTGTCTGTTTTCAGCCAATCATGTAAGCCCTGCGTTCCCACTGAAAAGTTATGCGAGAAAGTCCCTTCCTGACTGACTGCACAGTGCACATAAGCTGGAAGACAAGAAAGACACTAGCCTGCTGGAAACAGAGAGGTCAGTTTCTCTCACAATAATCATCATGCTCTGCTTTCTTGTCTGCTGCTGGTGTGGTGCCTGGTTACATTTCAGTGATTTTTGATTTTTTTGATATTTTTTTAAGTGTGTGTGAGTTAAGACAAGTGCACCCTCATTTTTAAATGTACCTCCCATTCTCCACACAGGGCTGCAGGATCAGCATGGGGGGGTGTTTACATCTTAATGCCCTTTTGGGCTAGGCCACACTGCTGCGTATTTTGTGCGCTTGCGTTTTTTTCAGATCTTTGAAAACTCTGCAATGCACCAAAATCGTTCATTGCGATTGCGATTTGCGTTGGGCATTTTAAATCGCAAATGCATGTGTTTTCCAAAAACCCATGCGCAAACTCAACAAATCGCACATGAAATCGCATGCGATTCAGTGTGTGATTGCGTTTGCATTGCAGTGTGGCCGTGCCCTTCGGGTTTTATTAGAGAGCAAAACAATACGTGCATCCCTGTTTAGTATAGACTGAAGGGTAGAAAGATGTGACGATGTTCCTAGTCACACCACATATAGAAAGAGTAGTGATAAAAAAAATAACAATTAAATGATAGAGAATTGAAGTAGAAAATATAAAACACATTGCTGTGACAGGTTCCATGTTCTCTGCCTGGCTACCAGGCTAATGTGGGCTTTTAATCAATAGCAAATTGGAAGATCCTCATTAGTCCTACTAGGATCTTTCTGTTGATTAGAGATATTGAGTGCTTGACCAGAACACTCGAAGTTCCCTGGAGGCAGCCAAAAATGATGTGGATTCTATCAAATTTATTGATTAATGTGGGCACTTAATTACCAGGCTATTATTGTTGGCACTTATGTTATCAGTCTAATGTGGCACTTATTGTCACCGCTCTAATGTGAGCACTGTTACCAATCTTATGTGGGCACTTATGTATAACAGCCTAATCTGGGCCAACCACATCACGCTCCCTTACAATATACCTGCTGCTGATAGCAGTATTTAAAACATCTGATCATGGAACTGGCTGACACATCCAAACAGCAGTTAAAGGTATGTACAGGTTGTTGCAGGGCTACCGAGACTTATAAGAACTGCTGTCAGGGGCTGCAGAGTGTAAACTGGCAGTCCCAAATTTAAACTTATTACATGGCTGCACAGCTCTCCCACCATGGAACCACAGTCCGAAACTATCAGAAATACCCAGATCCTATATATCTTATATCCAGGGGTCTAGGGAGCAATATTCTATCGAAGCCGGCACATCCCCTTCTTGTGCAGGCACTAAAGATTTGGGATCAAGCACTACGTAAACTGGGCACTATACTAAACAATCCTCCACTATGAGGCATAACTATCTGAGTTCCTTACTATTCCGGACCATGTATGTGGCTCTGTATGAGTACTACAAGTCTCCCATCTACTTGACAACAACACCTTTAAGACCTTTGAAAATCCTGTTAAACAGGATTTCTGCCTGCCTAACACATGCTGGTTAGATACCTTCAGGTTAGGCATGCCTTTGAGGAATGATTCCACACTCCACCCCCACAGTACCCAACTCCCCCTTATTGATGTCCTCTGCTGTAAACAATCAGCTTAACTAATTTCAATATATAACACACTTTGATTCACCCCGGCATAAATTATGGCAGAGTGAAAGGAGAACTGGGAGGCCGACATAGGTCCCATGGACAAAGAGGGGTGGAAAAAGCCCTTGAAGCTTGCAAAGAGGTATCCTCCAAAGCTTCCGATAAGCTAACACAATCTATAATATTACATAGGGCAACCTCACTCACTCCGTTTACGTGGTGTAGCTAACGCCCTATAGGCCCTGGTCAGAATTAGTTGATGGGGGCCCCCCGACCCCACCGCAAACACAAAATTAGCATTGCATCTTCTTGTGGCACAGTATATTAGTGAATGTTGGCACTGCACACAGACAACAGTAGCAGGCACAGATATTTCCCACCTAGTACAGTAATAGGCACAGATAACCCCATCCCTGTCAATATACACATGTAGTACACTAACGCCTCCTCATTGCCAACTTGTCATACATGCATTGTTAATTGGTTGCAAATTGGCAGGGTAATTTTTTCTTAATGCACAGATATTGCAAACTGTTTTACACTGCCAATTTTCAACCATTTTACCAATGCCAGGGCTGGCTGCAAAATAGTGTGGGGGAAAAAGCACAGACAGGCACATTTTTTTGTAGCAGGGGTCAGACTTCTTCCAACCACAGGGGGGGCCCGGAGCCAAAGGGGCCCCATCTCTCTTATTTTTCCTATGACAGATTAGCTTCCTCCTCCAGAAAAACCACTGTGGATGAACACGGATAGGGGCCCTATCATAGTTTTGCTGAGGGGCCCTGTGAGTTCTAGTTATACGCCCTTGACTGTATTTAACAACAAGAGACAGAATCACCCTGGATTTATTTGACAGATGTTGTTTATTTATATCAAGATAAATATGCAAAAAACATGTTCCTACATAAGACGAAACAAAGATTAATACAATTCAAAAATTTTGTAAAGCTTAATAATTACTGTACGATATGAACATGTAATTGACAGTATGATATATGTTTTTTTTTGGTTGAATAAAAGTTTTCTGTTCTTCTCTTGGGGGGTTTAAAAAAAAAAAAAAATACTGTTAGGGCTACCATTTCTTACTTCCCGGTAGACCCTGACCACAGTCATGTGCTTTACCGTAAAGATTCTAATGTATTTTCTGTATTAGAACATCATGATTGGCTGGAAAACTTCTAGTGGGTGGTTACCTTGCTGTAAGAATGTAGAACATTTGAGTCAGTGACTAAATATGTTGTTGTGCTTGTGAGACTGGAATTCTGGGAAACAAGTCACATGTCCCATGTGTTATTAAAGTAAATTTCTCAACAGCCGCAAAAAATGAGAAGAGGAGGGACACAGACTTTTTTTGTTTTCTGATGTTTAGTCGCAGCTTATGCAGTTTATTTTCTTTTTCTTGTACCTTTAAGAGTGGATGGAAAATAATTAATTATAAAAAACGTATATAGTGCCCTAGGGCAGTGTTCACAAAGCATTGACCTGCTTTACTGTTGCTTTCATTTGTCATAAAAACTATCCAGTGACAAAACCTCTGTCAGGTTTCCTATATGCTCTTCCATTTATAGCATGTTCTGTTATTTACTTCTTTATTTGCGTGTGCACAAATATATCAATGTTTTTGTTCTTTAAGGCCAAAGAACTGCCAACTTACAGAACAACGATTTCATAAACGATGGCCAGAAGATCTATATTGATGAAAATAAAAAAAGATGTTTCTTGAAAAACTAAAGAAAGACGTGGAGGTAGGAATTCCTATTCACAGAATGAAACAAGACTTCTAAGGAAGTCAGTGACTAGATGGTGTATCTCATTGGATGAAAAGAACGTCCAGTTATTCCACTCAGTGATTGGACCCATAGAATTTGGAAGATTCTGGTGAAGACATGGTTTCAAGACCCAAATGTCCATCAATATGGTAGCATTTGAACTATGACACAATTATGACACTTAAGATAACGAAAGTTGTTAAAAATTCGGTTATAGACAATATCATATGCCTGACAATAAATTATATAAGGGGAATGGTAACATTTACAGTGAAAAGGTATTTATGTTTCATATAGTGCTGCAGGCCAAGTGCTCTTATACCAGACATGGAATACTATGGGACTTCTAGAATCCTTATATTACACAAGTTTTGTTAAGTGGTACTTTCGTTCTATGCCTGTATTTTTGTCCTATAGGAATTGTAGGCTGCTTATGAATGTGCTTGATTTAGCTTTGATGTGTTTTCAGAATTGCCTGGTAATTTAAAAGTCTTTTCATGTTTCTATGTCTATGTTTAAAAAAAAAATTCTACCAGCGTTGTTGGTTCGACTTTTAATGTTTTGCAAGAAGTGTGTATTGGTTTTTTCTCCTGTATTAGGTTTAAAGTTATGTACAGTGTGTACACTAACGGTTATATAGGCTACAGTTTATGCAAGGTGCGGTTATGGTACAGTTATACATGGTACAGTTACGTATGGTGCAGATATGCACAGTACAATTACAGTATATATGGTGTTGGTATGTATTTACAGTTTTGTTAAAGTTAAATATGGTGCAGTTACGCTACAATTCTACATGGTACAGTTATGTATGGTGCAGTTATCAGTTATGATATAGTTACGGTCCAGGTTTAGTATGGTTATGTATGGTACAGTTATGCTACAGTCAGATATGGTATGTTATGTATGGTACAGTTTAGTCTACAGTTAGATATGGTATGGTTATGTATGGTACAGTTAGATATGGTATGGTTATGTATGGTACAGTTAGATATGGTATGGTTATGTATGGTACAGTTATGCTACAGTTAGATATGGTATGGTTATGAATGGTACAGTTAGGGCTTGTTCACACTACATCAGTTTGTATCCATTTTTCAAACGCAGGTGCGTGTAAAAAATATGGACAGACCGTAAAACCCCCTAGGTTTCATAATACGTTCACACCTGCTGCGTTATATTCCGTCCCGTTCCAGTCCTTTAAAAAAGCACTGCATGCAGCATTTCTGTCCGTTTTTCATGCATTTTTCTTAAAAATCTATGGAAACACTTGTTAAAAATGGATACAAATGTATGAAAAAAAATGGATACAAACTGACAAAAAATCATGCTGTGCGTTTGTCAGTTTCTAGTGTGAACGAGCCCTTATCTACAGTTAGATATGGTACGGTTATGTATGGTACAGTTAGATAGGACGGTTATGTATGGTACAGTTAGATATGTATGGTTATGTAGGTCAGTTGATTGGTATGGTTATGTATGGTACGTTATATGCACAGTTACGATATGGTATGTACAGTTATGCTAACAGTTAGATATGGTATGGTACAGTTATGCTACAGTTAGATATGGTATGGTTATGTAGTGGTACATTTATGCTACAGTTAGATATGGTATGGTCAAGTATGGTACAGTTATGCTACAGTTACAGTAGATATGGTATGGTCATCTATGGTACAGTTATGCTACAGTTAGATATGGTATGGTACAGTTATGCTACAGTTAGATATGGTATGGTACAGTTATGCTACAGTTAGATATGGTATGTGTTATGTATGGTACGTTTATGCTACAGTTAGATATGGTATGGTCAAGTATGGTACAGTTATGCTACAGTTACAGTAGATATGGTATGGTCATGTATGGTACAGTTATGCTACATTTACAGTAGATATGGTATGGTTATGTATGGTACAGTTATGATATAGTTAGATAGGGTATGGTTATGTTGGTACAGTTAGATATGGTATGGTTGTGTATGGTACAGTTAGTACAGTTAGATATGGTATGGTTATGTATGGTACAGTTATGCTACAGTTAGCTATGGTATGGTTATGTATGGCACAGTTAGGCTACAGTTAGATATGGTATGGTTATGTATGGTACAGTTAGGATACAGTTAGATATGGTATGGTTATGTATGGTACAGTTAGGCTACAGTTAGATATGGTATGGTTATGTATGGTACAGTTATGCTACAGTTAGATATGTATAGTTATGATGTATGGTACAGTTAGATATGGTATGTTTTATGTATGGTACAGTAATGCTCCAGTTAGATATGGTTATGTATGGTTCGTTAGAATTGGTATGGTTAGTATGGTACTTAATATGGTATGTTATGTTGGTAGTTATGCTACAGTTAGATATGGTGTGGTTTAGTATGGTAGTTATGCTACAGTTAGATATGGTATGGTTATGAATGGTACAGTTAGATATGGTATGGCTATGTATGGTACAGTTAGATATGGTATGGTTATGTATGGTAGTTATGCTACAGTTAGCTATAGTATGGTTGTGAATGGTACAGTTAGTATATGGTATGGTTATGTATGCTACAGTTAGATATGGTTGGTTATGTATGGTAGTTATGCTACAGTTAGATATGGTATGGTTATGTATGGTTGATGGCTACAGTTTGATATGGTATGGTTATGTATGGTACAGTTAGATATGGTATGGTTATGTATGGTACAGTTAGATTGGTATGGTTATGTATGGTACAGTTAGATATGGTATGGTTATGTATGCTACAGTTAGATATGGTATGGTTATGTATGGTAGTTAGGCTACAGTTAATATGGTATGCTAATGTATGGTAGTTATGCTACAGTTAGATATGGTATGGTTATGTATGTATTAGTATGCAACAGTTTGATATGGTATGGTTATGTTGGTACAGTTTATAATGTTATGGTTATGTATGCTACAGTTAGATATGGTATGGTTAATGTATGCTACAGTTAGATATGGAATGGGTATGTATGCTACAGTTAGATATGGTATGGTTATGTATGGTACATTTATGGTACAGTTAGATATGGTATGGTTATGTATGGTACAGTTAGATATGGTATGGTTATGTATGGTACAGTTAGATATGGTTGGTATGTATGGTACAGTTAGATATGGTATTGGTATGTATGGTACAGTTAGATATGGTTATGTACGTAAAGTTAGATATGGTATGGTTATGTATGGTACAGTTAGATATGGTTATGTATGGTCAGTAGATATGGTATGGTTATGTATGGTACAGTTGATTGGTTTATTGTATGGTACAGTTAGATAGGTATGGTTATGTATGTTACAGTTAGATATGGTATGATTTGTTGTGTACAGTTAATATGGTATTGGTTATGTATGGTACAGTTATTATGGTTATGTATGGTAAGTTAGATATGGTATGGTTATGTATGTAGTTAGATTGTATGGTTGTATGGTACAGTTAGAATGGTATGGTTATGTATGGTACAGTTTGGTGCTACAGTGCTGGGTGACTACTTTATAGATTTAAACAACTGTTGCTTCCGTTAAAGTTCACTTTTGGGAATTAAAACATGTCCCATGTTATTTTATTTATTTCAGAAAATGCAAGACTGTGTGTATATTTAGCCTGTAGTATTCCTCTGTCACCGCGATGTTTGTATTACCTCATTTCCCCTTGTTGCATTCCATTGCTAAAATGAAATGCAATATATAATCAATTGTTTAATATAGACCACCACAGAAAGGATCCGGGGAAGTGTTATACGTTAGTCATTGTATACTGTACTTGTTTAGAGAAATCCTACAGTAAACGTCTTTAAGAGAAATGGTTTCAAATAACAATACAGAAATGCTAAATGTATTTCTGCTTCAATAAAAATATTATAACAATATTACATGAATTAGAGCAAAATGGTGTGACACACAGGTATTGCTTTAAACAAACGTGTATTTATTGTGCACACCACAACATGTTTCGGACAGTCTAGTCCTTTCGCAAGTGAATGTTTGTGGTGTGCACAATAAATACCACTTTGTTTATAGCAATACCTGTGGGGTTGTCTGAGTTTTGGTTTGCTCTATACTACACACTTTATTTTGAATTCATGTCCAGGAACAAGATCTGGGCAACCAAGGTCTATAGGAGATTGGGTGAGCTGAATTGCTTTATATGTGACAACCATGTCCCTTTAAATTGTATTTGGTCACACCATCACCAACTGTGCACTTACATTAGTGATTGTGTTCAACTCAAGGCCTGAAGGCCAAATCGGGCCCTTCTGGCTGTTTGTGGCCCCCGTTGAATTACTACACTGCTATCCATTTGTGCAATCCAAGTAGTGGTGAAACTATAGATCTGCCTGCTAGATACTGCGACCAGCTCTATTTAAAGCTGATACCGTACTAGCAGGCAGATCTACAGTTACGACGCTGCGTTGTACTGCACAATGGATAGCAGCATAGTAAGGCTTGGATGCAGTCACAACTAAGTTGGTGTTCCACAGTAGCACGATCACACCATAGCAGAGGTCCCAGTCTAAAATAGTGTGTTCACACCCTTTCCCTGCCGAGACCGAGTCCCAATCCTTCACCTGCTAAGTATCTTAAAAAAGATTCGGCCCACCACTTACCTTGTCTTTTGATTTGGACCCTTATGTGATTGAGTTTAACACCCCTGTACTAGAGCATAAAGGGAAAGGTTATTTTTGTTTGTTGTGACGTTCTATGTAAATGAGCCTTATCAGTATAATATTTCTTTATATGAGTGTATGGAATTTTACGATTTGTCTACAATCACAGTTTCTAGCACAACTAAAGCTCATGGACTACAGTTTATTGGTGGGAATCCATGATGTGAAAGAGCAGAACAGGAGGAAGTGGAGAGTGAGGACAATGAAGGGAAGAGGAAGGAGAGAGTGATGGGGCCCAACCAGTGGAACTCCACCAGATAGCCCAGGGACACCCTGAACTTCACGGCCACTGCCTCCGGAGAATTTGATCCAGCAATTGATGTGTACGGGATTAAAAGCCTGACAGTAAGTACAACATCTTATTAGTTTGATGTACATGCTTTACAGTGCTCCTTTAGTTTGTACCTTTTGTTTCTCCCCGTAAATCTGTCTTTTATTGATCCTTTTGTAGGACAGCTACACTCTGCCTCTTAGAAGGGCCAACATTGTCTGATTGCAGTGGCCAATAGGCAGGGCTATGCTTTTAGCTAAAAGTTGATACAAACGTTCGCCCTCAGGCCAAGAAAACCTCAAATACACGTTTCTGTCAGCTCTCTCCCACCTTAGCATGTCTCACCCCTGTTTAGGGTTTCCTGACGTCCTCTTTTACCCAGATTCATCCTCTTTTTGAGACACGAATCTGGGGTCCGGCGAATTCTACATTTTGACTGCAATGTCCGTATTTTCTGACATTCGCTAGGGTGAACGCTTCCTCTCGCTCTTCTGCATGGGCACACTTCCACGGGAGTGTTTGCACACACACACATGGTTGGGCTCTGGACTTGCGCTTCTGTCATATGTCGCTGCTCATTCAGTTCTAGTGTCTGTTCCTGGTGTTAAGGAGGTGGGGACGACTCAGCTGTCTGTGTGTGTTGGCCTGTCTGTCTGAGTGTTTCAAAATATAGAACCCTACCCCTGTAGGACTTCTCCATACATGCTAGACCGACCGTACTAAAGAATAGGCTTTCAGGGAGGCTCAGCTGAATTAAACTGCAAGAAATGTTTTATTGCTTTAACTGTAAGACCTCAGCATATGTTTAAGCCCACATGCATTTTGTTCAAAGGCTTAAAACATTTTGTGATGTCAACAATAAAAAGTTTTGTGCAGTTAATTTCTGCTGTGCCTCCTATTGGCTATTATATGATTTTGGCCAGGAAATGACAGACTGCTCTCAATCCGAGGTTTATTATGTCAAAGAGAGCAGGCAACCTGTACTAAAGGGTGCAATTCAATGGCTTCCATGCACGCAAGTGACATGTCTGCCTCCTACAGTACAGTGTTGAGTGCCAGTGGTTTAGGGAAGATTGTGTAACACCAGTCTCCAAACCATATGGCTATGGTATGGCTCATTTCCATTAGAGCTAGGTGGTTTTGATATGGGCCAAAAGGACTTGGCCTTTAGTGTCATACAGTTTCTTATTTAACGGTAAATTAAATGGTAAATTAAAATGGGAAAGAAAGATGTTAACATAAATATTATTTGTTTGTTTGTACAGATGCTCCCAGGAAAGAAGTTTATTTCATGGCCATTATTGACATATTAACACATTACGATGCAAAAAAGAAAGCAGCGCATGCAGCAAAAACAGTTAAACACGGTTTAAGTATAGTGATTTGCTTGTCTGTTCTGTTTCATTTGAGGGTTTAAAGCATTTTGAAGTCACCAGTCACCGTGGTATGTACAGATAATTTTAAAAAACCCTAATGAACTATATGCAATTTACATATATTTATATCTGTAACTAAGTAGCATTAAATAAGGAATGGAGACTCTGGGTTATTTCCATGTTTTCATGGTAGCCTTTTAGGAAATGCCACACATTCTAAGAGGTTTTTATAGCATTCCACAGCTAAATGCGAAAACAAAGAGTCAGCTACAGACCGGTTTCGGCTTTATTGAGCCATATTCAGCCATAACCCAGCCGCATTATACAACCTTATGAATCTTCAAACTACTATCAACACTGTTGGAACATCTCTGATGCCCATTATATTTTTTAGAAGGGATAATGTACCCCTTACAATGTAGTGCGTATTGTAAAATATAAGAATATTACAATTCACCAAGGAGTTTTGTGATCATATTTTAATGTTGTTAAATAATTTATTTCCTAGTATAAACTGGTGTGGGTGAGTGATGTGATACAGAAAAACTGATTGTATTGCAAACACTTGTTATAAAGATATCCTTTGCACTATTGTGCCTCACAAAATTATAATCCCCTGTATTCTCTGATATAAAAGTGCACACTTGCGGATTACAGCTGGATATTTCTTAAAGGGAAATGTGGTCTCCATACAAGTGGCCTTTAGTAAAAACCGCACACTACCTTTTGCAGTCTATCCAATGTTACAGCAGTACAGTGTTTAAGTTTAAGTTGACCATGCCTACTGCTGGGACAGGCATCATCAACTGCATCATAAGCCCTGCCCACAAACTACTTAATTTTTAAAGCAAATTTGAAATATTTTTTGTAACACCCTTAGTGTCCAGGTAGAACGAATAGACAGAGAATGGTTGCAGATTTGTAAATTGCTTCAGAAGATTGATTTTTGGAGGTGAGACTTATGGCAAAGCTTATAGCACATGCCTGTCACAGAGACAGGGCAGCCTGTAAAGTGTAACTTTACTAGTATGTAACTTACGATCCAGGGAAGCTAGAGACACATCCTAGGCTTGTGTCAAGGTGTGAGAGAGCTTTTCAATAAAGGGCACTTGTATGGAACCACAGTTACCCTTTAATGATCATACACTATAAAATCCCAAATGTATACATTTTCATTATTCATCCGTGTTAATTCAAAAAACATCAATGTTATTATAGGCTATGTGGAGAATCTATTGCAATGGACAAATATTTCAAGCTCACAAGTCTTTGACTATTACAATGTTTTATTTTTTCCTAGGCTGTGGTGCAGAAATTTCTACTGTTAATCCTGAACAGATTCGAAGCGTTTCTTGGACTTTATTATAATATTTTTGACGTACCTCACCTGCTCCTAGAGGATGGACATCTATGATCAGCATGGATAGAAATGCAAAAAGAAAGTCTGTTTCTTAATGCTTCCCATGCAGTGATCACTAGCCCTGCCTGCTGTAATGTTACAGATGGTACGCCTGGGGATTGCAAACTCCAGCCTCTGCCTGGCATAGTCCTAATATGTTTCTTTGACTTTATTCCTAATAAAATAAAAAGGAAACGCTTCCTCGGCTCTGCAGGGAAAATGCACAGATACTCTCGCCAGTGATCAGGATAACTGGGGATCAGACTGAGCAGCTGGTGGGGAAAATGGTCAAGCAACATCAAATTGTAAACTGTAGATCAGTTTATTATTATTTATTTTACTTTTGTGTGGAAGGCAGTTTCATGGAAATCATTCAGGAATGGTATGGTTGTTATTTGTGTGAAATATGCTACTAAAGTGATTGTTTTATGATTTATGAATCCCCCACACAGGCACATTGCAGGCTCTGGGCTGTTATAAGAGGACCAAACATTTGCCCGGCTATTAATTTGCAGCAACCTATCAATCATATTTTTTACTGAGTTCTGATTGGCTGCTGTTAATAGCACGGGCAAACTTCTGTACCTCTTACAGAAACATCCCCAGAGCTTACAGGGTAACGCAGAATAGTGTCAACCCCTAGATGGTTTAATGCTCTTTGAGTGTCGAGCAGTTCTGTGCTTTGCACTGTGGTGCTCAAAAAAAAAGGCTTTGTCTTATTTCTGCACTTTGGAGTCTACGATGCCATAATATTTCTTCTGTGCTTATTTTAAATACACATCTGCCACATACTGTAATCCCTACCTTCCCTTTTTAGAACTCAGAAAGCTTGGTGTTAAAGGGAAACTGTAATGTCCAAGCTCCCCAGAAAAGGGGAATAGCAACATTACTAGTTTGTCTTTAACTAAAATGGACCATCCAGTTTAAAGTCACAGATTTACTAGTTTTTTAGTAATTTTATTTCAACTATTGGTTTCATAGCTTATAGAAAACCTGTAGAATGCCAAAGTATCCATCCTTTGGCCTTCCACTGCTGATTACCTGTAACTTTCTGTAATGCCCTAGAAATTTGTGGTTCCAAAGGCTGCCCAGGCCTACATTAACCCCTTTACTTTCCTTTGTCTTTTCCCTTTTAAACCTTTCGGTTTCCTGACAGTGAAAGGGTTTTGGAACTACTCCTGATTACAAAACAGAAACCTGTGGGAGTTTATTGTTTACATTTGTAAGAGAGGGGCATTTTATAATGTTTCAAGTGTAAATCCATGCCTGTATACAAATACTTGTATATTTCAAGATGGAGTTTCCTTTGGTTCTATAAACATTTTCAAGAGAATGCCAGAGAGCGAGTAAAGCTGTTGTCCTTGTGAATTTGTGGTTCCAAGGGAAATTAAGGGGGAGGGCGTAATAAGGGGAGATATGGATTTCTGTAATATTACAATATAGGTATATAGTATAGTAACCTAGTCATTAGAACCTCTCTTAAAGGGTATTCCTTTTCGAAATTTCGTATAGCCCCTCCCCTTGAAGGATACTATAGCTAAAGCACAGTTTGTTTTTTGTTTTAAACATTCTAACATTTTATACAGAAGGTTTGTTTTTTGTATTTTGAATCCAGATGTTGTGACATGAGTAAAACCTTTTGTCTCTATCTGTGTGTTCTGATCTCACTGAGCATATCCTGCTGGGGTTTGCAATGTCTTACAATGGAACCATAGGAGTATCTTCCTTGTTTTGCAGTAAAGACAACACCGCAATTCCATCCAATGAAATAAATAGAAATATTTTTGTAACATTGAACGCAGTTCACAATAGAGTTAATGAGTAGTAAACAAATGTTCATTAACACAGGCGCTATCCAGATTAAAAACGAGATTTTGAATGATCTTGAAATATGTAATATGTCCAATTCTGTAAAGTGAAACCTTCATTATCTGTACAATGTATGGATGATCTGTATAACACTAGTTCTGGTTGGTACAGGGATACTATATAATATTGAGAATTACTGGCATTTATACATATACTGTAGTTCTGGTTGGTACAGGGATACTATATAATATTGAGAATTACTGGTATTAATACATATACTGTAGTTCTGGTTGGTACAGGGATACTATATAATATTGAGAATTACTGGCATTAATACATATACTGTAGTTCTGGTTGGTACAGGGATACTATATAATATTGAGAATTACTGGCATTTATACATATACTGTAGTTCTGGTTGGTACAGGGATACTATATAATATTGAGAATTACTGGCATTTATACATATACTGTAGTTCTGGTTGGTACAGGGATACTATATAATATTGAGAATTACTGGCATTTATACATATACTGTAGTTCTGGTTGGTACAGGGATACTATATAATATTGAGAATTACTGGTATTAATACATATACTGTAGTTCTGGTTGGTACAGGGATACTATATAATATTGAGAATTACTGGCATTAATACATATACTGTAGTTCTGGTTGGTACAGGGATACTATATAATATTGAGAATTACTGGCATTTATACATATACTGTAGTTCTGGTTGGTACAGGGATACTATATAATATTTACTTACGCAGGTACTTATGCAGTACTTACGCAGTACGGACATACTTTGCAGGTTGCGTGATGGCGGCTGACATCCTGCAGTAGAAGAGGAGTGATCGCATGAGAGTTCAGAAGAAGTCACTGCAGTGCCGGGAGGGTAAAGGAACAAGCAGTGGCTAAACGGTTAGTACAGTTCATAAATTTTATAATCAGCGTGATACTATGTAGTAGCGTGATGATTATAATGCTATTATTGTACAGTTGGGTCTCATAGAGACCCATTAAGGGGGCACATTATATATAGATACATCATATAGTATTAAACTGTTCTCAGACTACCTGACAAAAATGTCAACCCAGATCATCAATCAGGCCATATTGTACCAGCCCTTTGACTGTGAATGGTTCAACAATGGATCCTTAAATAATAGTTTACATACGAATAGACTAATACAGAGTAAGAAACCTTCCTAGAGGTACACGGGGCTAATCCAAAGGTTTTCATTTTTTTGTAGGAGAATTCGCTTTAAAAGTATAAAACTGATTGGATGCCGAGGGTAAAACTGATTTATTGTTATTTCATGTCCATATTGGTCGGATACATTAATGGGACTATGAATGTTTCTGTGACATCAAAGACAACCCGCTGGGCTAAATATTTTACCCTGTAACAGGCAACAAGAAGCATTTGTTAAAGCTGTTGTGTTGTTGTGTCGGCATGAACAATAAAAGAAGTTTAAGGTTAATATCCCCAACATGTTTGTATTAATGTTGGGTTCACTATACAGACAATTGATCATGAAGAATCTCTCATTCTCCAACCCTACCGAGTTTACTCTTGGATTCGGAACATTGACTGGAATGAAATATCTCTACAGTGTCTGTGTTCTGGCCACTTTCCTGGCCATCGCTCTATCCAATGTAGCCGTTATATCAGCTGTAGCTTTACACAAAAGTTTACAGGAGCCAATGTACATTTTCATTTGCGTATTGTGTGCAAATGGGCTCTATGGAAGTCTCGCTTTTTTCCCAAGTCTCTTTGTAAATCTAATATCCCAAACCCAGACCATTTCCTATACTAAATGTCTTGCACAAGTGTATTGCCTTAATACCTACACTGGATGTGAGTTTTCCATATTGACCATCATGGCATTGGACAGATACATCAGCATCTGTTATCCTTTGAGATATAAAACCATCATGTCCTCCACAACAGTCATTAAACTCACTATTGCGTCTTGGCTGGTTGTTATAATGCCATTTACTGCACACTTCACATTGACTCTCCTCCTTCCCTTGTGCAACTCAACCATCTTAAAGATCTACTGTGACAATTGGTCAGTAGTGAGACTCTCCTGCATTGACACAACCTGGAGTCAAATTTCTGGGCTCATCCTTACCGTCGGATTCCTTGTTCTATTACCAGGACTGATTTTATTCTCTTACATTGTGATCTTAAGAGTTTGTGCAAAATCTTCAAAACAATTTAGAGCGAAGGCTTGGAGGACGTGTGCCCCTCATCTGATATGTATCACTAATTTCATAACAGATAGACTTTTTGAAGTGGTCCTCCATCGTGTCGAGTTGAAGAATTTCCCATTTCCTTTCATGATATTTATGTCATTGTATGTGTATGTGGTCCCTCCTCTTCTAAATCCTGTCATTTATGGAATGAAAATGAGTGAAATAAGAGTAAAGATTGTTTTTTTGATTCTAGACACAATAATCCCAGGGTATGGAACAAAATAGAAAAAAAGAATCAGTAAATGTTACATAACAAGCCATTTGCCACCTGGATTCTAACTTAAAGGATAAATATACTCACCTTTTACCTGTTCCATAGCTGCTTAGTACCCAAGGTGAGGACCTAAACCGCAAAGTCCTCACCCCTGGGTACTTTACCTTACAGCTGATAAACTTACTCAAAGTTTCACTCGGTGCCCTGGTCCATTCCTCCTCCCTGCCACTGTCAGTGACAGTCTGTGATGTAGCCAATGGGCTTTCTTGCAGAGCCTGTTTTCCCATTAAAGATAAAAGGAATGCAGCTGCACCACTCGACGGCCCAATGAGAGCAAAACAGCACGGATTCCTCCTTTTCCTTTTCTTATAAAAATTACATTTTATTAAGTTCCACTAAAAACACAGCCTTGGTCACCATCAAGCCTTGGTCGGGGGAGTTTTTAAGAAAAATCAAGAATCCGTGCTGTTTTGCTCTCATTGGGCCATTGAGCGGTGCAGCTGCATTCCATTTTATCTTTAATGCTGTAGATGTTTGTATGGGGAAGGGACGACCCCATTTCCCACAACCACATGGTCCAGCCACAGAGACCTAGGTGGGGATAGAAGCTCAGGAAGACGAGAGCTGCCGTACTTGATTCACAGTGATGAAACGCCAAGGGAAACTTGTTCAGGCAAAGTACACAGGGGTGAGGACTTTCTTTCGCGTTCCTTTCATTCCCTTATCCCTTTAATCTTTTTTCTTCTATTCATATTTCTTTTGCCCTCTGTGGATTATCTGGCTATTAAAATAACTGTAGAGGGAATTAAAGGGTGTCTCCACACTTTTTTCAGTTAAATTGAAGAACGGGAGGTTAGGGAATGATGTCTTACCTAGTAACTAGTAATCACTGGGCCCCCAGCAAAACTATGATAGGGACCCTATCCGTGCTTCCTCCATTGGGATTTTCTTGGGAGAAGGCTACATTTGTCCCCTTTTGGCTTCCAGGACCCCCTGTTGTTGTTTCCCCTTCTCCCCTGGTAGTTACGCCCCTGCAAGAATTTGAATTTTTGCCATTGCAAGTAGCACTTCCTACATATATTAAATAAGGGATAATGTGCCCCTTACAGTGTAATATAAGGATATTACACCACCGAGGAATTCCCTGACTCCAAGGTGGTGTAATATCCTTATAATGTAATGGGGCACATAATTTCTTATAATACATAAGTATCTGATACCGTCACCCCATTCACATTTTAAATTCCAGCCTTGTCCCTATTCCCACCTTAATTTAAACCCCCCAAGCTACCTTCTGTAACCCCAGTAGAAAGGAACATCCCAGCCCAGCAGCTATTCGGTTGAACAAATCTTTGTGGAGGATAAGAGAGACATTGGTTATGATGTAACAGGAAGCAGCTCCAGCAGGTAACGTTAAAGGACAACTCCACCCTCATAAGAACATGAGAATGGCCTCTTTAAAATATGTTGATATATCCTAGTTTGTCCTATGAATACATTACTGTATGCCTGCTATGCTTCTGGATGCCTCATGGAAACTGAACAATTTAGAAACCTGCACTGAGCCTGTACTGAGCCTGGGCATGCTCAGAAGAGGCAGACAGGGGATTAACATTCAGTCATTGGCTGCTATGTCAACTGTCAAATCCATAACTGACAGTTGCTAACTGGAAGAACCAGGAAGCAGAAACAACGGAAACAGGACATTGTGTAGGATTTCAGATTAGACTTACCGTTTAGGGTTTTGGGGATGATTTACCTGTATGTAAGTTTTCATTTTGGAGCTGGATTTGCCCTTTAAGCACTGCAAAAAACATTGTCATTGTCCAGGTATGAACACTGGAATGGGAGGCGCAGTGGATATAAGAAATGTAAGAAATGAGTCACTTAGTGACATAGCTGAGTGATTTTTATAAGGATATATACCACTTCAGCTCCCATTAAAAAATATCAAACTTATGTTATATATATTTTTTATTTCCAAGATGAATGATTCTACTTATATATTCAGCAGAATAAATCCCCAGCTCACTGCCTTTTATTAAAAAGCAATATATAAATATATAGTTCTTACTATGGTACTTCCACCCTATCCTATGTATATGTATGGTACCCACCTAATTAGATTGTAAGCTCTACTGGACAGGGACCTCATTTCTCATGTTACACGGTTCAAGCACTTGTACACTGATACCTATTTATATAAGGGATAATGCACCCCTTACAGTGTAATATAAGGATATTACGCCACCGTGGAGTTCCCTGACCATATAGAGCTTTTATACAGGACAGGGAACTCCGAGGTGGTGTAATGTCCTTATATTATAATGTGAAGGGGCACATTATTTCAAGTCAAGTTAAACATGGCAAAAAATGCTGAGTCATTGCCCAGACATGAACACTGGAATGGGCGGAGTAGTGGGATATAAGAAATGAGTAACTTAGTGACATAGCTGAGTGATTTTTATAAGGATACTAGCAAAATACCCGCGCTTCGCAGCGGAGATGTATTGAAATAACGAGGCCGAGTGTCTTTTATACAGGACACGGAACTCCGAGGTGCCTTCTAATATCCATATGAATTTACAGTAGGGGGTACATTATCCATTATAACCCACCCCTCCCCCATTTATAAACAAACCCATGGTTATTGTGCAGTCCACAGGCTGCTGTATAAGTTCACAGGCTAAAAACACACACACACACACACACACACCTACCTTCTTTCCTCTCCTGCCTCGTGTCAGTGTGTTGTTTCTGCACAGGCATTAGAGGGTCAGCTAACCCCTTCTCCTCCTGGCAGTCACGGGTCCTGATTATAGACCACCCACCTGCTTCTTTCAGTGCTCCGGACAGCTTAGACCGCACCTCTCCTGCTTCCTCCTGGATTCCTTCACACACACCCGGCTGAAGATGAAAGGGTAACGGCTTTGAGGTACTTCTGTGTTATTATCGGCGCGCTATTGCGTAGTAGCGCGCCGATTATAGGGATATTATTTACAGTTTATCCCCATAGGTCAGGGAACTCCTCGGTCCCTGACCTATGGGGATATGGTCAGGGAACTCCTCGGTGGCATAATAGCCTTATATTACACTGTAAGGGGCGAATTATTTCTTATAATACACAAGTTTTTATTTTAAATAAGTACAGTGATAATAGCTGGTGAAAAGAATTTATTTAACTTTTTTTTTTCCAAAGTTTGGAACATAACATTAAAAAAACATTGTTAAACATTTTAACTATTTAAAATCTTTATCTTAGATATATGTTTAAACATTCATTGTTCAAATGTTAATAGTAATTTAGTCAGAATCAGATGTTTGTTTTAGGTTTATTTCACTTGTTTTTGTTTTATAGGCTTTATGTTTACCCCTGTTTGTTAATTTTGGTTTATTCCATTTTGTTCTCGCCTCTTTTTTGTTTGCATAATGCGTGTGCGCGCCCGGCTGCTCCGAGTGTGCCCGCCTATTACTTTGGTATTGATTTCCTCATGTGCCGTAATGGATGGTAATGCGCATGCGCGCCAGGCTGTTCTGTGCCGTGTTTGCACGGCTGATCCGTTCCTGTCCAGCTCTTTGTGGACATTGATTTTGTGAAATGTTCGATTCCGGGGTGGTTGGATAAGAGGTAGGACAATGATTTTTATGTAATATATAGTGATGGCCCAGTTTGCGGATCTGAACACGGATCCGCGGCGGATTTACCACGTTCGCGAACTGCGAACTTTTCCGAACCGCGTTTTTGAAAATTTTCGAAATTACGAGGATTTCTCGTATTTTCGAGGATTTTTTCATTTTAATGGGTTTTAATGAGCGGACCGGATTTTGCAAAGTTTGGACATCTCTAGTTATATTAGGAATGGAGAGCTGCAGTGGCACTAATAATTGAACTAGTCACTTAGTGACATCACTGAGTGATTCTAATAAGGATTCTCGCCACTGCAGCTCTCCATTGAAAGTGCAGAGACTTGTGTATTATATATATATATATGTATATCACAGACGCGGCTGCCGGTCCAGCCCCCCCCCCCAGTTCAGATTATTTTGTTTTACAAACTAATATAGCGATTGGGGGTGGGAGAGGGAGCCCTACACTATAGAATTTTTTGTAAAAAGAGATGGACGTGCCCTTTAAATAACGATGAGGTGTTAGTGTCACACAAGGCCTCTCATTTTATGTGAGTCCTTTTCTGCCTATTACCATGTCTGTAGTACATTTAAAATCAAGCCCCCCCAGCAATGTAACTGAACAATAATACTACGTTGCACTTAATATGTGGATAGGATGGAAAGCTGGCACTAGGGTACTACTAGCAGCCGGTTGATTCCAGTCATTAGACTGAGTGCTGGTAATTTCTGTGTTTTGTGTATAAAGTATTACGGTTATCACTGAGCAAGAATGGAATGTAGAGGAAATTGCAAAGATTAAATGTAACAGAGTCGGGACCTAAAATACACAATATAAAACCTTGACCAAAGGAGAGCAAGAGATGGTTTAAACAATGTGCCATTCGGCCATCAGCCAATGGTCAGAGGGCAACATAAACAAGGAGAAGTCAGACCAAGATAACCATTAATAGACATTGACACATACACAAGACTGATTATATGAGCGTGAGTAGGAACTTTCTCACTGATCTATTTCTGAACCAAATTTAGAGGTTACTTCTTACGGTATAGAGCAAGCCCCCTTAGTTACCATTGTCCCCCTTTAATAAGACGCGGACACCGTTGTTTTGGGTGAATTGTGGTCGGCCACAGCTTTATTAATAATCAGTACCCGATGTTAAGGACCCTTGCTCCGTTACCCTGTCACTGGTTGCTATGGCAACGCCGTAACCACGTGACAGCCATCCACATACATTTTCAGCTTTTTTCCTTTGTATGCCAGCCACCTGTTACGGTGGGCATGTAAAATCCAATAAACATAACCCCCAGCAAGGATCCAGCCGCCACTAGGAGGTGTCGTATCCCTACGGCTACCTCCGCTCCCCCCCCAGCACGTAGAGGGCTTGCTCGATCCCATCTTGTATGCCAGATAGCAGGATATCTAGGCCAATGTCCGTTAGGTGGACTCCATCTTCCTGTAATAGTACCCTGGTATCTCCTTCCAATTGCCTGTGACGGATGGCTACCCCTCCTATGGACCTAATGAATCGTGAGATTCGGGTGTTAAGCATCCTGCGTGTCCTTTCTATGGCCAACTGATCCCTGGCTCCATACCATTCTGCCCTAGGGATAACCTCGGACCAGACTACCACTGCTCTGTTAAAGAATCCACTCATTCTTGCTAAGTCTGCTTTCACCAAGACAATTAGGTCAGATAGACGAGTGAAGCAGATATCGTTACCTGCTGCGTGTAAAACAAGGATTACTGTACCCCCCGATTGTTCACTTATTTGCATAACTTCCGGAAGAACCTGTAGCCAACGTAGACCCCGAATGCCCCTCCAATGAACCTCAGTTGAGTGAAATCCCAGCTGCCTTCCTCCTGGTCGGATCTCAGCTCGTCTTTCAGCCCAGAATATATGTGAGTGTCCGATTATCCAAACCACTGGAGGTTGCTGATCTGAAATGGAAAATCAGTTAGTGGCTAGGTTGGGGCGGATGTATCGCGCGACACAATTTGATCGCCAACGCCCTATTTGTTTGACTCTAGCGGTAGAGAACCCAAGACCACTAGCCTCGGTGGCCGCTCCTATACGGAAGGAATGCGTGCCGAATTCCTTTGGGTTGAGGCCTAATTTTTTTAAAGCGGCCTTGAAAACTGCCTCAAATTGAAATTTTGTTAAAGGCAACCCGTCCCTATGAGACAAAAAATTGGTTCCAGTGGTGCGCGCTAGGGAATAGGCTTTTAGGGCTTTTACTGGACAGCAAGGAGACGCTAGTGGAAACATGGAAAAACATGCGCCTGCTCCATAGATGTCTGTTTTCGACTGTCTGATTTTAACTTGGACTAGGGATTCTTTTATCGTTACATCAGCCATTAGCAGCCCGCCTGGCCGCTAGGGGCAACTAGTTCGCTTATGCGCATTGCTCCAAAGAAAGCCAGGACAAAGCTGGCTCTAAGTAAAGAACATTCAAAAGTGTCTTTACACACCTGTTCTAGCATTGTCCATAAACGTGCCAGCAGACTAAATGAAATTGGTCTTCTAGTGTCTTTTGAGACTCTTTCCTTTTTCCATCCCCTGATAATCGCGGAAACCACAAATTCTTTTGTGGAATCGCGAAGACCCAGGAGCTTAAAAAAGAAGGAAATGCCGGCTAGACGGCGTTGAGCCACGAGGGCAGAGCTGCCCCGGTCCCTGAGCTGCGAGAGATATGACAAGGTGATTGCCAACCTTGCCTCGTCTTTGCGAAAGTCTGCACCCTGCGCTGCTTCCACCCACTCAGCCCACGCCTTACCATGTCCGGTCCACGTGGATGAGGCCACTGAAGTTCTGATTAGCTGTGGTAGGTCTCCTCCAAGATGTGCCAAAGGATCGACGGACAGGTTGCTCCCTTCTTGTTGGCTGATGGTGCCAGACTCCTGAAAACCTGCCAATGAAAGCGTGACAATGCGTCAGCTACCTTGTTTTGGACCCCAGGTATGTGCTTGGCCTTAAACCAGATGTTCCGCTTTAGGCAGCATAGTACCAGGTGCCGCAACAGTGCTAATACCTGGGGAGATGAAGAAGAGAAATTATTTATGGCCTGAACAACACTCATGTTATCTGTCCAGAAACAGATCCTTCGGTTACACATTTCTTGACCCCATCATTCGATTGCTGCCACTATTGGGAATAGCTCTAACAACGCCAGGTTCTTACACCAGCCTCTGCTATACCATTCCTGGGGCCAAGGCTCTGCACACCAGGCGTTTTTGAACACTGCTCCGAAGCCGCAGGCTCCAGCTGCATCTGTGTACAGCTCTAGATCTCTATTATCTATTTCTTGCTCTTGCCAGCATGTGCGCCCATTGTATGTGAGGAGGAAGGATTTCCAAACCAGTAGGTCTGCCTTAACTGGGCGGGTTAGCCTGAAATGGTGGGATGGTGCTGTGAGCCCTCTGGTAGCCCAGGCTAGTCTTCTGCTAAAAATCCTACCCATGGGCATAATGCGGCATGCGAAGACCAGTGAACCTAGTAGTGACTGAATTTGCTTTAGTGTCACCTTTTTGGCCGACAGGAACAATTCACTCAGGCTCAGCACCTCTGATAATTTTTCTTGAGTGAGCCGGAAAACCATTTCCTGCGAATCTATTTCTATTCCTAAGAATGTTAGTACTGTGGAGGGGCCTATAGTTTTTTCCTCGGATAGGGGGACACCTATCCTGTGCATCAAATAGCGGAAGGTAGCTAATAGGCATCCACATTGCGGGGAGTCAGCACGGCCCACAAACAAGAAATCATCGAGGTAGTGGATTATAGCCCCGGATCCTGTCTCACGGCGAACCATCCATTCCAAAAAGGAGCTGAATAGTTCAAAGTAAGCACAGGAGATGGAGCAACCCATGGGGAGGCACATGTCATAATAGTACCAACCTTCAAGCTAACATCCCAACAGGTGAAAGCAACTGGGATGCATGGGTAATAATCGGAAGGCGGACTCGATGTCCGATTTTGCGAGGAGCGCTCCCCGGCCTGCTTGTCGTACCAGGTCACCTGCCCTATCAAAGGAAACATAGGAAACTGATGTTAGCTCCTTGGAGATGCCATCGTTGACACTCTTTCCCTTGGGATAGGAGAGATGGTGAATTAATCTGAACTTACCCGGTTCCTTTTTGGGCACCACTCCCAGGGGGGATATCCTGACGTTGGCGAACGGGAGCTCGGCGAAGGGGCCAGCAATTCGACCCAACAGGATCTCGGCTTGTAACTTTTCTTTAACTACTTTCGGAAACTCAATAACTGATTTCAGGTTAGGGGAAAACTGTGGGGTTGACGAAAAAACATAAGGAATGAAGAAACCTTGGGAGAAACCAGACCTAATTAGGACGGCTTCTTCCTTCCTGGGGTACTCGGCGAGCCAACGCTCCATCGCCTGAACGCTCACCGGCGTTCTCTTGCCTGCCCAGTCCTGGCTGTCGGGGTTGTGCGCGTTGGCGTCGAAAACACCGATTGGCCGGATGGCCAGGTACTCCGCAGATCGAGCAGTCATGCCTGAACCTGCACGCGACCCCAAATCGACACTGCCCTTCATTGAAGAGCCAGCAGGCTCCTCCTTTTGCTCTAGTAGTCAGGCCTGATGATTGGTTGAACATCCCCGAGGGCGGGGTGGCCTGAGTGACGAAGGCCCGTGGGGCCATCATTTGCCTAATCCAGGCGTCTGTCGCCTTGGAGTTCCAGCCTACCTCAGGCCTCAGGGATAGGCGCTGCCGGAATTCTTCATCGTACCTCCACCAGGCCGCGCCGCCATGTACTTTGTAGGCGCCGTAGATCTGGTCCAGGTAGATGAACAAGTCGGCACATTTTTCGGGGTGTTTTCTCCCTATGATGCTAGCCATTACGCAAAAGGCTTGCAGCCAGTTTCCAAAAGTCCTAGCGACCTTCGGCTCCTTCTCTTTTCCTTTATCGAATCTCCTTTCTTTATCCACTGCGAGCATCTCAGTGGATATTAGGGACCATATGTCCACATATTCACCCTTTGTGATTTTTTCTCTCACATCGTTAGCTAGGTGCTCCCCTAATGGGGCTAGGCTGCAAAAATATGCCTCCCTAAAGGCTTCCGCATTTGTTAACTGGGGCGCGGGCTGGGGGGTTGAGCCCCCCCCTAGGTTACCTGTTCGGGCGTCCGCTCCGATTGCGGGTGCCCCTATTTTTCCTAGGATTTCTTTTAACGTGGCTAGCAGTGAGCTCTCGCTCTGGATACCCAAGCCATCCCTCCCCCATGCACCCGCACATGTTAACTCACCGCTCGAAGACACCGGCAGGGGAACCAGCTCTGATGATGTGGGGGCCATGTTGCGAGGAGCCGCTGGTAGGTTGACAGACGGCTGTGTGGCCGTGGGGCTGGCCCTCCGGGGGAACTGTGAGGAGGGATGTGGTCTTTGGTGCCTGTGCCTTTTGACTGGCAGCGGGGAGGGTGACCGGGAGCTTGAGTAGCTTGGGGAGCTGTACTCCGGCACGTCTCTTCTCGACGTCCGGGAGTGGTGGCAGGAGCATTCACCTGTGCTCCTTACACTTCTGGGCATTGAGGGGGCTCTTTGATGGCTATCTCTCTGTCTCTTTCCGCCTGTTTGGCGTGTAGCACTAACTGTGGACTCCGCCGAGGGTTCCCTTCTTTCCCTACCATGGTGCTCCCTGGACTCTGAGCTACACTCTATGGGCCCTGCGCTCCTTGGGCTATTATGGCTATCCATCCCTGCTGGTTGTAAGGGGGAGCTGGGACTAACTTCTCTGTATTCTTGCTCCCCTTCCCCTCCTGAGCTTAATTGGGCCCCCCTTTGACCCTCTTGCCTCATTGCGTTATGTGCCACTGTTATGACCGCCTGCGCATCTTGGGATGGGCGGGTAGTGGCGCTGTGTTGTTTTTTACCTTCCCTTTGTGGCTGTGGAGGGGTGCAAGATCTTGACCTTGCCTGAGGGTCCCTTCCTCTGCCCTGCTCGAGTTGTACAGCGTGTTCGCTTGCCGAGGGCTCTGTGCCCTTGCTGACAGCGTGTCGTCCGATAGTTCTGGTTGGTATAGGGATACTATATAATATTGAGAATTACTGGCATTAATACATATACTGTAGTTTTGGTTAGTACGGGGGTACTATATAATATTGAGAATTACTGGTATTATTACATATACTGTAGTTCTGGTTGGTATAGGGATGCTATATAATATTGAGAATTACTGGTATTAATACAAATACTGTAGTTCTGGTTGGTACAGGGATACTATATAATATTGAGAATTACTAGTATTAATACATATACTGCAGTTTGGTTGGTACGGGGATACTATATAATATTGAGAATTACTGGTATTAATACATGTACTGTAGTTTTGGTTGGTACGGGGGTTTTGTGTGCATTTCCCCTTTTTTGGGGGGATCATTCCCAAAGATGATCATCAAATCATCTTAGGGAATGATACCGAACTTGGAATATGGGCATAAATGCCCGTTTTCCCATTCGAAATCCGATCGGAAAAATCACTTCCCGGAAATCATTTTCCAGGAAGTGATTTTTCATTCATTGGCAAAGATCAATAATTTGGTGATCAGAAGTGATTACCAAATTTTGATCTCTGTCCCCAGAGTAGCAAAGACTTAGAAAAAATCCTATTTGTGAATGTAACTTTGAGTTCCATTCACAAAATGTATAGTAAAGCTGTCAGCTTGACAGCTTTTGCTATACCAGGGACTGCAGCATGATCTAAATGTAGATCAGGCTGCAGTACCTCCACTAGACCACTAGGTGTCAGTCTTACACCACTCTATGGGAAGACCCCGGTGAAGGAGGAAGTTCTGTGAGTCACCGGGGTCTCCCTTTCGGTCTTTGAAGAGCTCCTCCTCACTTCCTCCTCGTGGGACCGGCTGATGCAGGAAAAGGTAGGGATATCTCCTGATCCCCCCCTCGAATTTGCACCAAACTGAGGGGGGGTCGAGGGGGCTAGGGGGGCAGTTGAATGCTGCCCCCCGATCGGCCCTAGCAGGGGGGGGGAAATTTTTGGGAGGGGGGAAGCCACAGATCGTATATTCACGATCTGTGGCAGTTTGAGTATTCACTGCACAGATCGTGAATATACGATCTGTGGCAGGGAAAGGGTTAAAGCCTATACGCGAGCATCGAATCTGCAAGTAAAATGTACATGATACCTAGGCACGAACATCGAATGTTCGAACGTGAGAGCTCGAAAATAGCGCGAGTGAGAGTAAAATAGATTTTTTAAATGTCCTGGATATTCGAACATGTTACTCAGACCATTTCCCAGGTCCCACAGCCATTTACATTAAATTACCATTGATATTTTAATTGTATTTCATTAAAACTTTTCAAACTATTTGACTTCCATTGACTTTAATAGGTCCGTTTTCGAACTTTCGAACTTTCCATATAGTTCGAAAGTTTGAAAATGGACCGAACTTTCGAAAGTTCGGCCATCTCTAGTATTAATACATATACTGTAGTTCTGGTTGGTACAGGGATACTATATAATATTGAGAATTACTGTTGTTAATAAATATACTGTTGTATAGTATAGTATTTGAGGTTGAATAAAGACATATGTCCATCCAGTCCAACCCATCTAGCAATATCCTCATTTCCTGCTTAACTGTTGATCCAGAGGAAGGCAAAAAAACCCAACAAATTTATGAAGGGGAAAATAAAAAATCCTTTCTGACTCCAAGTGGCAATCGGAAATTTCCCTGGATCAACTCTACTTTCTGTATCAATACCAGTAACTTGCAACATTCCTTGTTTGCAGAAACTCATCCAGCTTTTTTTTGAAACTGACCAATGAACCTGCCATAACAACGTCCACTGGAAGACAGTTCCATAGCTTTACCATTCTCACAGTGAAAAACCCTTTCCCAACTCTACTTTATGTATCAATACCAGTAACTTGTAACATTCCTTGTTTGTAGAAACTCATCCAGCTTTTTATTAAACTGACCAATGAACCTGCCATAACAACGTCCACTGGAAGACAGTTCCATAGCTTTACCATTCTCACAGTGAAAAACCCTTTCCTGAACTTGAAGCCTAAACCTTTTTTCTTCAAGCCTTAAGGGATGTCCGTGTGTCCTCTGACATGTTCTATTGGTGAACAATGCTCCAGATAGTTCATTGTATAACCTGTTAAAGAGGAACTGTGGTCTCCAAACAAGTTGAGTTTAATGAAAGGCCGTTTTCCTACCTTTGAAACGAGCCATCAACCACCTCTCTACGTGCTCCACAGCCCAAGATATACAGAAAGGACTGACCAGAAAGTTAATGGGTGGGAGGTTGACATGTGACATTCCTAAGGTTCTCCTGCATAGTGCCGCCGGCGAGCACAGCCTCAGACTCCCTCAGTGTGTGAGGGTGACAGGAAGTCCCTCCTCCTCTCTGCTGTGTGAAGGACCTGCAGCTGCAGAGAAGGTAAGGGAATCTACAGCCCTTCTCTCTCACTATGTGAAAAAAGCCTTTTCAAGCAGAGTTCTCACTCTGCCTGAAAAGGCTGTTTCCACAGAGTTTTCGGGGGGGTAGGGGGGTGTCAGAGTGGCCTACAGCGCCTGTGAGCGGGTGGGGCTTAGGCACCTGTGAGTGGGCGGGGCTTAGGCACCCGTGCGTGGACGGGGTAATGGCACCTGCGGGTGGGCGGGGCTTAGACACATGGGGCTGTAAGGGAATGGGCCAAGGGGGCCTGCAACTGGAGGGACCATGGGGTCCATGAGTGGGAGGGATCAGGGGGGCTGCAAAGGGGAGGAGACACAGGGCAGATTGACTGGCAGGTTTCAGAGCAGGAAGCAGGAAGAACACACAAAAATGTAAATATCTTCTAAACTATGCAAAATAAACAATGGAAATAAATTGCAAAAACTCTTAGGAGAGCAATTCCTATCAATTTACCTGAAGTCATTTTTGGACCACAGTTCCTCTTTAACCCTTTCACTGCCACAGATCATATATTCACGATCTGTGCAGTGAATGACCAAACTGCCACAGATCGTGAATACACGATCTGTGTCTTCCCCACTGCCGGCAACAATTTGGCCCCTGCTAGGGGCGATCGGGGGGCCGCATTCAACTGCCCCCCTAGCCCCCTCGATCCTCCCTCAGTTTCGTCCAAATCCGAGGGGGGGATCGGAAGATATGCCTACCTTTAGCCGGGTCCCATTATGTGCAGCCGGTCCCACGTGGAGTCTGTGCAGGAAGCGGAAAGGGAGACCCCGGTGACGTCACGGAGCTTCCTCCTTCACCGGGGGCTTCCCTTGAATGTGTAAGATGCTGCCCCTGGTGGTTTAGTTGAGGTACTGCAGTGTGATCTCCATTCAGATCATGCTGCAGTACCTGTATAGCACAAGCTGTCATGCTGACAGCTGTACTATACATTTTGTGAATGGAACTAAAAGTTCCATTCACAAATAGGATTTTTTCTAAGTCTTTGCTACTTAGCAAAAATGGGGACAGAGATCAAAATTTGGTGGTCACTTCTGATCACCAAATTATTGATCTTTGCCAATGAATGAAAAATCACTTCCTGGAAAATGATTTCCGGGAAGTGATTTTTCCAATCGGATTTCAAATTGGAAAACGGGCATTTATGCCCGTATTGCAAGTTCGGTATCATTCCCTAAGATGATTTGATGATCATCTTTGGGAATGATCCCCCCAAAAAAGGGGAAATGCACACAAAATAAAATCTTAAAGTGATACACACACCTTTTTTTTTTTTTTACCTAAAAACTATAAATTAGCAAAAAAAATTGTCTTCTCCAAGCTTCCCAATGTCCCCGGTGATATCGGTAAAGTAAACACGGATCATTTATTTGTTCGATTTCAAGGGAAACTAAGCCTATTTTAGTAGGAAATTTTGCAGAGGTACCAAAAAAAGACCGGATTTAATTTTTAGGATCAGTAAAAGTGTGCAAAAACTTGTGCGACTCTCCGTACTAACTGCTTTTCACTAAAATACCACTAAAAGGGGGAGTGGGGATAGGTGTGGGGGGTGGGTTGTGGCGTTTTTTAATTTTTTCTTGTAATTGCAATTGCGCATGGATCCCATTTGAGCTAGTTGGTGGCCCCGTCTCTGTTTGCACCCACCCATATGGCATACCGTTAGATTCAGGACATGTGGGAGATTGCCGTTTAGTGGGTTTTTTTACTTGCCAAGTGGGTTTAGGTAGGATTTCAACCATTGAGTCCTCTTATTTTATTTTTTCACAAAATCTCCTAAAAGCACGGAGTTCTATGAATAACAGCGTCTGGAATTCTTCTTGTATATACGAAAGCATGATACCATCACGTAGCTGAAGGTGTGTAGCTTCCAAAAATATATAGTTTGTGGGGGGTATTTCCAAGTTGATTAGGCTGTTCAAATTACAGCACACTTTGGTTTTTTTCTTGTAATTGGACTTGTGCATGCATCCCATTTGAGCTAGTTGGTGGCCACGTCTCTGTGTGCACCCACACATATGGCATACCATTTGATGCAGGATATGTTTGAGATTGACATTTAGTGGGTTTTTTTGCTTGTCAAAAGGGTTTAGGTAGGATTTCAACCCTTGAATCATCTTATTTTATTTTTAACAAAACCTCCTAAAAACACGGATTTCTTTGGATCAGTGGGTCTGGAATTCTTCATGTACGTATGAAAGCATGGCATCGTAACGTAGCTGAAGGTGTGTAGATTCCAAAAATAGATAGTTTGTGGGGGGAATTTCCATGTTTCGAGACTGTTTCCTTAGAAAAAGTGTAGGCTGTTCAAATTAACAGAGTCATTTGGTCTTGCCTTGTAATTGCATTTGTGCATGCGTCCCATTTGAGCTAGTTGGTGGCCACGTCTCTGTATGCATCCACGCATATGGCATAATGTTTGATTCAGAACATGTGGGAGATTGATATTGAGTGGGGGGTTTTATTTGTGGGGGGCATTTCCAAGTTTTGGGGCTGTTTGAAATTACAGAGCACTTTGATTTTTTTCTTGTAATTACACTTGTGCATGTGTCCCATTTGAGCTAGTTGGTGGCCAGGTCCCTGTGTACATCCACGCATATGGCATACCGTTTGATTCAGGGCATTTGGAAGATTGATAATAGACAAGTTTTTTTTACATGACATGGAAATTTGCCATGATTTTTAACTTTGAACTGTATTTTTATAAATTTTTCCTGAAAATCTGGTAAAAAAGCGAAATTTTAAATGAAACTGCGCCCACACCATTGGTGGTATGCATAGAGGAATCACACCATTGTGTAGCTGAAGGTGTGTAGATTCCAAGAATATATAGTTTGGGGGGGTATTTCTAATATAGAGGGGTGTTTAGTCTGACAAATCTGAAAAGTTGCTGTAATTGGGCCATTGTTCATTGGCTCACTTTGTGGCTAGTTGATTCCACGTTTGCGTGTGTAACCATACATAGGGCATACCGTTTGATTCAGGACATTTGGGAGATTGATATTTGGTAACTTTTTTTTACATTACTTGGGATTTTGGCATGATTTCTACCTTTTTTTTCAAATATTTTAGAAAATCTGCTAAAACTGTGAACTTCTACGAAGAACTTCGCCCACACCATTGATGGTACGAATGAACAAACTACAGAATTTCGTAGATAAAGGTGTGTGTATTCGAGAAATATATGGTTCGTGGGGTTTGTTTTGTGGGAAAAAACTGTAGACTGTTCAAATTCAGATTTGGCTGAATATTTTTGCTGTTTCTGAGCCATTGTGCAAGGCTTTTGGCTTCCACGTCCACATGTGTAACCACACATATGGCATACCGTTTGATTCAGGACATTTGGGAGATTGATATTTAGTAACTTTTTTTTACATTCCATGAGGTTTTGGCATGATTTCTACCTTTTGAAGTTGTTTTTTGTTCATTTTTTCAGACAAATGCAAACTTCTATGAAGAACTGCACCCACACCATTGATGGTATGAATAAACAAACTACAGTGTTACATAGCTGAAGGTGTGTAAATTTCAGGAATATATAGTTTGTGGGGGTTATTTCTAAGTTAGGGGGGTGTTATGTGGAAAAAACTGTAGACTGTCCAAATTTTGAGTTGGCTAAATATTTTCGCTGTTTGTGAGCCATCGTGCATTGTCTCACTTTGTGGCTTTTCGCTTCCACGTCCGCGTGTGTAACCACACATATGGCATACCGTTTGATTCAGGACATTTGGGAGATTGATATTTAGTAACATTTTTTTACATTCCATGAGCTTTTGGCATGATTTCTACCTTTTTGATTGTTGTTTGATGTTAATTTTTTTGGAAAATCTGGTAAAAGTGCAAACCTCTACGAAGAACTGCGCCCACACCATTGATGGTATGAATGAACGAACTACAGCGTTACATAACTGAAGGTGTGTAGATTTCAGGAATATATAGTTTGTGGGGGGTATTTCTGAGTTGGGGGGGCGTTTTGTGGAAAAACTGCAGACTGTTCAAATACAAAACTGGCTAATTTTTTTTTGCTGCTACTGACATTTGGCACTGGTCACGCTCTGGGTTAGTTGGTAGCCATGTCTCTGGGTACACCCATGAATGTGGCATACCGTTTTATTCGGGAGGGGTTAGGCTTTCATATTTGAGATGCGTTTGAACTTTCCTCCACAGTTTTTAGCTGAAATTCGCATTTGATTTTGTCTCTGATTTTACAGTTGAGGAAAAAAAGGAAAATGTGAGAAAATAACTTACAATTGGACGAAGAGCTGCGTCCGGGTATCTGCATTTTGATCGAAACTTACCTCACTCATAAAATCTTGTGGGTGTGTAGTTTCTAAAAATATCTCACTTGTGGGGATATTTTAGTTAATTTGGTAGATATTCTATGTTAACTGTCAGTAGTGGTTATACATTTTAATTTGGTGTAATATTCTTGAAGGTGCAGTTTTAGTTTGGGGTGGTCTCCTGTACAGGAAAAGTCGGGTACCTACATATATCTGGTATCGTTGTACTCGGGAGTATCTGAACTTTTAGAAACAGTAAGATTTTTGTGTGTAACCTTAAGATAACTATAAGTAAAAACAAATTTGCAAATTTTTCATTTTTTTTTTACATATTTTACCCATAACTCCAGTAAAATTTCCAGAAGTTACAAAATGTTACCATGTTAAAGTAGACTTTGTGCTGAAAAAAACAATGTATAATATTCCTGATTTACTGCTCGGTTTCCTACTGTAAAATTAGTCTAAAGCGATTAAGGGCAAAATCCTGAAAATTCTTCTGGCAGTTAACGCAAAAAAAAATGAAATTCTCCTGGCAGTGAAAGGGTTAATGTATTTATACACAGTAATCATATCCCCATCATATCATAACTTTACCAGTCTCTCTTCATATTCAAGCTCCCCCAATCCCCTTATTAATTTAGTTGCCCTTCTCTGAACCTATTCCATTTCAAAGATGTCCTTTTTGTACACAGGATTCCAAAATTGCACCGCATATTCCAAATGAGGCCTTACCAATGCTTTGTAAAGAGGGAGAATAACATTTTCCTCCCTGGAATCCATACCTCTCTTTATACAAGACAATACCATGCTGGCTCTGGCTGTTGCCGTCTGGCACTTCTTGCTACCTTTACGTTTGTTATCCACCAAAACTCCAAGATCCATTTCCAACAGGGATTCACTTAAAACTGAACCATTTATAGTATAAGCAGCACAAGGATTTTTAAGTCCAAAATGCATCACCTTCCATTTATCAACATTGAATTTCATCTGCCACTTAGCAGCCCAATGTGATAATCTATCTAGATCCCCTTGCAACGATTGCACATCCTCTGAAGTTTTTAATGGTCGACAAAGTTTTGTGTCGTCAGCAAACACAGAAACCTTGCTGATAATACCCACTTCCAAATCATTAATAAATAGATTAAATAGAAGCGGCCCCAACACAGAACCCTGTGGCACCCCACTTAGCACTTTAGTTCATAATGGTGAAGCCCCATTAACAACTACTCTCTGCATCCTATTCATTAACTAATTTTCTGTCCGTGTACAAATGTGACTCCCCAGACCAACAGACCTTAGCTTATACATTAGTCGCCTATGGGGGACTGTATCAAAAGCCTTAGTGAAATCCAAGTATACTCCATCCGCTGCTATGCCAGAGTCTAAATTTCTACTCACTTCCTCATAAAAGCAAAGCAAGTTAGTTTGACAAGATCTATTCCTCCTAAATCCATGCTGGTTACTACTTATAATGTCAGTCCTTGAAACATACTCTAGAACATGTTCCCTTATTAAACTTTCCAGTATCTTTCCCACCACTGAAGTTAAACTTACAGGCCTGTAATTACCCGGCTGTGATCGAGTACCCTTTTTGAATATTGGAATAACATCAGCCTTTTTCCAATCCAGAGGCACAATTCCGGACATGAGGGATTCTGCAAAAATAAGAAACAATGGCCTAGATAAAACTGAACTTAGCTCCTTAAGTACACGAGGATGTATTTTATCCGGTCCAGGAGATTTATTAATATTAACCTTATTTAGCTCTTTCTGTACCGTATCCTCGGTTAACCAAAGTGCACTTGAATCTTTTAAACCATTATTGCTACTATACTCTATGATATCTGTATTTGGATCTTCTATAGTGTATACAGAGAGAAAAAACATATTCAAGACATTTGCTTTATCGCCATCCTCCGTAACTAACTTATCCCCATTAATTAATGGTGCCACATTCTCAGTAGAGATGGGCGAAAGTTTGAAAACAGACCCATTAAAGTCAATGGGAGTCAAATAGTTTGAAAAGTTCTAATGAAATACAATTAAAATATCAATGGTAACTTAATGTAAATGGCTGTGGGACCTGGGAAATGGTCTGGGGAACATGTTCGAATATCCAGGACATTCCAAAAATCAATTTTACTCTCACTCGCGCTATTTTCGAGTTCGTTCGCGCCTAGGTACCATGGACATTTTACTCGCGGATTCGATGCTCGCGTATAGGTTTTAATGGAGACATTACTCGCGTATTCGATGTTCACGTTCACGCCTAGATACCATGGACATTTTACTCGCGGATTCGATGCTTGTGTATAGGTTTTAAAGGACACTTTACTTGCGGATTCGATACTCGAACGGTCGAACATTCGATATTTAGTGAAAGTCCGAAAATATGCATCCGGGATAGTTCGAGAAGTCCAAATTCGTTCGAATTCGAATAGTTCAGCTCGAACTCGGGTTCGAGTTCGAGTTCTAGTCCATCTCTTATTCTCATTCCTCATCTTCTTACTATTAATATACTTAAGTTTTTTTTTAGGCTTAGTGATGCTTTGTTCAGCTATCCTAACTTCATTATTAATTTTAGCTAGTTTGATTGATTTCTTACACTCCTTACAGTTTTTATAATCCCTAAAGGCCCTTTCCGTTCCCTCTGACATAAAGGTTTTAAATGCCATTTTCTTCCTTTCCATTTGCCTCTTTACATCAGAATTCAGCCACATGGGCGCGGATTTATTTATTTTTTTACATTTATTTCCCAAGGGTATAAATTTAGATGTGAACTGGCTTAAAATCCCCTTAAACACAGTCCATTTCTGTTCAGTACCTTTACCTGATAATACATTATCCCAGTTGACATTCTGAAGAGCTACTTTTAACCTGGGAAAATTTACCTTCCCAAAATTGTTAACCCAGTGCACTTTTCCTTTCGATAACAAAGTCCAAACGCCACTATTTCATGGTCACTATTCCCTAAGCCTCCAGTTACCTTTACATCTATAATGCGCTCCACGCTGTTAGATATTACCAGATCCAACAGAGCTCCTTTTCTAGTAGGAACCTCAACCACCTGTGAGAGAAAATTATCCTGCAGCAAATTCAGGAACTCATCGCCTTTTTCTGTGTTGGCAGTTCCACTACACCAATCAATGTCAGGGTATTTAAAGTCCCCCATAATGAGCACACTACCCAAACTTGCAGCCCTTGCCAACTGCATATGAAGCTGACTCACTTCCTCTCTGCTAGCATTTGGCGGCTTATAGCAGACACCAACAATGACATTACCCTCTTTCCTGTTGCCATATTTCACCCATATTGCCTCCACTTTAACATCCATATTGCCAGTTATCACTTCTTTCAAATTTGGCTTCAATTCTTTTTTTAACATAAACACATAATCCTGCCCTTTCCTTTTTTCTCTGTCCTGCCTAAACAAGGCATATCCTTCTAAAGTTACAGCCCAGTCATGAGAACTATTCAACCATGTTTCTGCTATACCTATTACATCATACTTTTCATTCAACGTCGTAATTTCCAATTGACCCATTTTGTCAGACAGGCTTCTCGCATTTTCAAACATACATTTTAGATTATGATCCTTTAATTTATTCATACACGTTAATACACATGCCTCCCTATCCCCTATGCTAGCCCCACCCCCTTTCCACCCACCACTGGCCTATCTACACCCTGCTTTCCTCCTTGGCTATCTATCCCAGTGAGACTGCTAATACCCTCCCCCCCAAACCTAGTTTAAAATCTCCTCCAACCCTCTAGCCATCTTCTCTCCTAAAACAGCTGCACTGCCATCAGTGAGGTGCAATCCATCCCTACTAAAGAGCCTGTAGTCGACAGCAAAGTCTGCCCAGTTCTCTATAAACCCAAAGCCTTCTTCCTTACACCAGCCTCTTAGCCACGCATTAATGCTCCTAAGCTCCCTGGCTTAGCATGTGGCTGCAGTAGTATTTCTGAAAACACTACCCTGGAGGTCCTTGCTTTTAACTTGTCCCCTAGCTCTTGGAAATCATGTTTAAGGACCTCACCTCCTCCTCTAACTTTGCCATTGGCACCAATGTGAACCAAGACCGCCGGGTCACACCCGGCAACCCCCCAATAATCTGTTTACATGATCCACCACATGCCGAACCCTAGCACCAGGCAGGCAACACACAGTTCGGCATTTAGGGTCTTGAGGGCAGATTACCCTATCTACCTTCCTTATAAGGGAGTCCCCTACCACTACCACCTGCCTACCATTCCTGATCCTTAGTTCATCCTCCCTTGTATCAGAGATGGCAGCCCCCTTGGTGCTCAAGGGACAACCCCCCACCATACATGCTAATGCCAAAGTGTCCTCCTCCACCTAAGGCGGCATATCTGTTGGGATGGGCAATCTGATAAGAAGCCACCGTACCCTTCTGTCCCCCACTTCCCCTAGTAACCCTAACAAAACTACCCCCCCCTCAACCTTCCCTATCCCACTTCCAACCATCTCTATACTGGCCCCAGCCAGTGCCTGCTGACCCCCAAGATTTGCCCATCCCTGCAATGCTGTAAGCTGCCCCCTTAGACTCTCCAACTCAGCTTCCAAACGGGTAACACACTCACACCTTACACAGACATAGGTCCCCTGGAACGACTGCTCCACGTTTCTATACATGTGGCAGGATGCACATTGTATGGTACTGACAAAACTGTCCCTTCTAAAACACAACACCAGCACAATGACGCACAAACCTTGTATCAATGTCCTTTTTCTATGTCCTTGAGATCAAGGTCCTTTAGAGCAAGGGACCTTGTATACGTTCCACTCTAGTTTGTTTCACTCACAGGAAACTTCCTTTTGTTAGGTCCAAACCACAGGTCCAACCAATGTTAATCCTAATTAACTAATAGGCTCCAGCTCCCACACCAGTTAGTGCAAGAGCCAGTAAGAGAGGGAAAAAAAACAAAACACTTATTAACCCTTTCACAACCTGTTTGTGATTACAACAGGTACAATACTAGATTATGAAAGCCCAGTGTACCCCTTTAACTGGAAGAAGGAAAGATTAATCTGCTTACTGCACACACAGTCCTGCACACACAGTCCTTAACACAGCACAAACAATCCTTATTTTCAAACTTTCACACACACCATACAACCATCAAATGATTAAATGTCCTTCTTTTTTTATGTCCTTGAGATCAAGGTCCTTAAGACCAAGGGACCTTGTATACGTTCCACTCTAGTTCATTTCACTCACAGGAAACTTCCTTTTGTTAGGTCCAAAGGACCTGGTTGGTATGGGGATACTATATAATATTGATAATTACTGGTATTAATACATATACTGTAGTTCTGGTTGGTACAGGGATACTATATATTAAGAATTACTGGTATTAATACATATACTGTAGTTCTGGTGGTATGGGAATAATATATAATATTGAGAATTACTGCTATTAATACATATACTGTAGTTCTGGTTGGTATGGGGATAATATAGGGGATAATATATAATATTGAGAATTACTGGTATTAATACATATACTGTAGTTCTGGTTGGTACGGGGATACTGTATAATGAAAATTACTGGTATTAATATATATACTGTTGTTCTGGTTGGTACAGGGATAATATATTATATTGAGACTCACTGGTTTTAATACATATTCTGTAGTTCTGGTTGGTACGGGGATACTATATAATGGGAATTACTGGTATTAATACATATACTGTAGTTCTGGTTGATATAGGGATAATATATAATATTGAGAATTACTGGTATTAATACATATACTGAGTTCTGGTTGGTACAGGGATACTATATATTGAGAATTACTGGTATTAATACATATACTGTAGTTCTGGTTGGTACAGGGATAATATATAATATTGAGAATTACTGGTATTAATACATACTGTAGTTCTGGTTGGTAGGGATACTATATATATTGAGAATTACTGGTATTAATACATATACTGTAGTTCTGGTGTTGACAGGGATACTATATAATATTGAGAATTACTGGTATTAATACATTATTGTAGTTCGGTTGTCGGGAGGGATACTATATAATATTGAGAATTACTGGTATTAATACATATACTGTAGTTCTGGTTGGTACAGGGATACTATATAATATTGAGAATTACTGGTATTAATACATATACTGTAGTTTATCTGTTGTATTCAATTAGATACAACAGATATACCATGACCTGGATGAATGAGAACCTTCACAAACACAAATATACTGTAGTTCTGGTTGGTACAGGGATGCTATATAATATTGAGAATTACTGGTATTAATACATATACTGTAGTTCTGGTTGGTACAGATATACTGTAGATCTGGTTGGTACAGGGATACTATATAATATTGAGAATTACTGGTATTAATACATATATTGTAGTTCTGGTTGGTACAGGGATACTATATAATATTGAGAATTACTGGTATTAATACATATACTGTAGTTCTGGTTGGTACAGGGATACTATATAATATTGAGAATTACTGGTATTAATACATATACTGTAGTTCTGGCTAGTACAGGGATACTATATAATATTGAGAATTACTAGTATTAATACATATACTGTAGATCTGGTTGGTACAGGGTTACTATATAATATTGAGAATTACTGGTATTAATACATATACTGTAGTTCTGTTTGTTACAGGGATACTATATAATATTGAGAATTACTGGTATTAATACATATACTGTAGTTCTGATTGGTACACGGATACTATATAATATTGAGAATTACTGGTATTAATACATATACTGTAGATCTGGTTGGTACAGGGATACTATATAATATTGAGAATTACTGGTATTAATACATATACTCTAGTTCTGGTTAGTACGGGATACTATATAATATTGAGAATTACTGGTATTAATACATATACTGTAGTTCTGGTTGTTACAGGGATACTATATAATATTGAGAATTACTGGTATTAATACATATACTGTAATCTTGTTTGGTACAGGGATACTATATAATATTGAGAATTACTGGTATTAATACATATATTGTAGTTCTGGTTGGTACAGGGATACTAATAATATTGAGAATTACTGGTATTAATACAAATACTTTAGTTCTGGTTGGTACAGGATACTATATAATATTGAGAATTACTGGTATTAATACTATATTGTAGTTCTGGTTGGTACAGGGATATATATATATGAGAATTACTGGTATTAATACATATACTGTAGTTCTGGTTGGACAGGGATACTATATATTGAGAATTACTTGTATATACATATACTGTAGATCTGGTTGGTACAGGGATACTATATAATATTGAGAATTACTGGTATTAATACATATATTGTAGTTCTGGTTGACAGGGATACTATATATATTGAGAATTACTTGATTAATACATATACTGTAGATCTGGTTGGTACAGGGATACTATATAAATTGAGAATTACTGGTATTATACATATATTGTAGTTCTGGTTGGTACAGGGATACTATATAAATTGAGAATTACTGGTATTAATACATATACTGTAGTTCTGGTTGGTAAGGAATACTATTAATATTGAGAATTACTGGTATTAATAAATATTGTAGTTCTGGTTGGTACGGATACTATATAATATTGAGAATTACTGGTATTAATACATATACTGTAGTTCTGGTTGGACAGGGATACTATATATATATTGAGAATTACTGTATTAATACATATACTGTAGTCTGTTTGGTACGGGATACTATATAATATTGAGAATTACTGGTATTAATACATATACTTTAGTTCTGTTGGACAGGGATACTATATAATATTGAGAATTACTGGTATTAATACATATACTGTAGTTCTGGTGTGTACGGGGATACTATTAATATTGAGAATTCTGGTATTAATACATATACTGTAGTTCTGGTTGGTACGGGGATACTATATAATATTGAGAATTACTGGTATTAATACATATACTGTAGTTCTGATTGGTACAGGGATACTTTCCGATTGCCATTTGGAGTCAGGAAGGAATTTTGGTGAATAGGTTGGACTTGATGGACACATGTCCTTACTCAACCTCAATTACTATGTTACTATATAGAACAGGCCCCATTTATAACAATAGCATGTTTCCATTATGGACACATTCACAAGGAAGATGGACATTTAAAAAGCATTACGGGGACTTGATTGTACGGCTTTTTGTATTATAATATTCTTTCAATTGTTGTTTCAATAAACCTTTTTATATCTAAACTTAGTAACATAAAAACAACAAACAGCAGATCATTATTTCATCCCCATAGGAAATGGTTCCCACATGAGAAATATTTCTTTATCATTTCAAAAAGCAATACAATCATCACATTTTATGTTGTTTTCATAACTGTGATTGGTTCAGAAAGGTCATGTGATGGACCAGAAATCGGATAAAACCCAAGGATAATGTAGAGTAGCTAGAGTTGCAGCTCCGTCTGCTTCTTAATCTCTCCACCTACCCATTGAGGTAAGTTCTAGTCATTTTATTCCTCACTAAGATGATTGTGTTGTGTTGGTTTCATACAGAATAAGAATTATCATTATTATTCTTTTGGTTTGTTCTCAGATGTTAGCTTTCAAATGTTAAATAAGATCTGATTGGTTGGGGCAAAATTAGCACCATTTTAAACAATAAGAACTTTTATTGAATAACCCTGATAGAATACAAAACGCAGTCAGGGTTATTTAAAAGTTCTTCAGGGAGATTCAATAAAAGTTCTTATCGTTTAAAATGGTGCTAATTTTGCCCCAACCAATCAGATCTTATGTAACATTTGAAAGCTAACATCTGATTGGTTGGTGCAAAATTAGCACCATTTTAAACGATAAGAACTTTTATAGAAACTGTCAGGGTTATTCAATTAAAGTTCTTATTGTTTAAAATGGTGCTAATGTTGGGCCTGTTTTTTAATTTTTTTCTCGGTCCAGATTTGCAATTTTTGCGCATTGGATCCATGGAATCCCATTTGCATGTTGAGCTAGGTGCAAGTTTGGTGCTCCCCCCGCCCTAAGCCACGACCAGTATGATCTTTGGTAATTGACTTTTGCACCCACCATATGGCATATACGTTTAGATTCAGGAACTTGGGGAGATTGCCCGTTATTTGTATGGTTTTTTTGTCGTGTTTAGTGGGTTGTTTTTTACTTGCCAAGTGGGTTTAGGTAGGATTCAACCATGAGTCCTCTTATTTTATTTTTTCACAAATCTCCTAAAAGACGGAGTTTATGAATAACAGGTCTGGAATTCTTCTTTGTATATACGAAAGCATGATACCATCACGTAGGAAGGTGTGTAGCTTCCAAAAATATATAGTTGTGGGGGTGGTATTTCCAAGTTGATAGGCTGTTCAATTACAGACACACTTTGGTTTTTTTCTTTTGGTACTGAATTGGCTTGTGCATGACCCATTTGCTAGCTAGTTGGTGGCCAGTCTCTGTGTTGCACCCACACATATGGCATACCATTTGCATGCAGTATGTTGAAGTTTGAGATTGACATTTAGTGGGTTTTTTTTGCTTGTCAAAAAGGGTTAGTAGGTAGGATTCAACCCTTGAATCATCTTATTTTATTTTTAAACAAAACCTCCTAAAAACACGATTTCTTTGGATCAGTGGGTCTGGAATTTCTGTAGTATGAAAGCATGGCATCGTAACGAGTCTGAAGGTGTAGATTCCAAAATAGATAGTTTGGGGGGGGAATTTCCATGTTCGAGACTGTTTCCTTAGAAAAAGTGGTTAGGCTGTTCAAATTAAAGAGCACTTTGATTCTGTTTGTAATTGACATTTTGCATGCGTCCCATTGAGCTAGTGGTGGCCACGTTCTGTATGCAATCCACGCATAGGCATATAGTTGATTCAGAACATGTGGGAGATTGATATGATGGGGGGGTTTTATTTGTGGGGGGCATTTCCAAGTTTGGGGCTGTTGAAATTACAGAGCACTTTGATTTTTTCTGTAATTACACTTGATGCAGTGTCCCATTTGAGCTAGGTTGGTGGCACAGGTCCCTGTGTACATCCACGCACTATGGATACCGTTTGATTAGGGCATTTGGAATTGATTAATAGACAAGTTTTTTTTACATGACATGGAAATTTGCCATGATTTTTAACTTTGTGAACTGTATTTTATAAATTTTTCTTGAAAATCTGGTAAAAAAGCGAATTTATAATGAAAACTGCGCCCACACCATTGGTGGTAGCATAGAGGAATCACACCATTGTGTAGCTGAAGGTGGTAGATTCCAAGAAATATATAGTTTGGGGGGGGGTTCTAATATAGGGGGTGTTTAGTCTGACAAATCTGAAAAGTTGCTGTAATTGGGCCATTGTTCATTGCGCTCACTTTGTGCTAGTTGATCACGTTTGCGTGTGTAACCATAGCATAGCCATACCGTTGATGTCAGACATTTGGAGATTGATATTTGCGTAATTTTTTTACATTACTTGGGATTTTGGGCTGATTTCGTACCTTTTTTTTCAAATATTTTAGAAAATTGCTAAAACTGTGAACTTCTACGAAGAACTTCGCCACACCATTGATGGTACGAATGAACAAACTACAGAATTCGTAGAAAAGGTGTGTGTATTCGAGAAATATAGGTTCGTGGGGTTTGATTTGTGGGAAAAAACTGTAGACTGTTCAAATCAGATTTGGCTGAAATTTTTGCTGTTTCTGAGCCATTGGCAAGGCTTTTGCGTTCCACGTCCACATGTGTAACCACACATATGGATACCGTTGATTCAGGACATTTGGGAGATTGATATTTAGTAACTTTTTTTTACATCCATGAGGTTTTGGCCATGATTTCTACCTTTGAAGTGTTTTTTGTTCATTTTTCAGACAAATGCAAAATTCTATGAAGAAATGACCCCACACCATTGATGGTATGAATAAACAAACTACAGTGTTACATAGCTGAAGGTGTGTAAATTCAGGAATATATGTGTGTGGGGGGTTATTTCTAAGTTAGGGGGGTGTATGTGAAAAACGCTAGACTGTCCAAATTTTGAGTTGGCTAAATATTTTCGCTGTTTGGTGAGCCATCGTGCATGTGTCTCATTGTGGCTTTTCGCTTCCACGTCCGCGTGTGTAACCACACATATGGCATACCGTTGATTCAGGACATTGGGAGATTGATATTTAGTAACATTTTTTACATTCATGAGTTTGGCATGATTTCTTTACCTTGATTGTTGTTTGATGGTTAATTTTTTTGGAAAAATGGTGGAAAAGTGCAAAACCTCTACGAAGAATCGCGCCCACACCATTGATGGTATGAATGAACGACTACAGCGTTTACATAACTGAGGTTGTAGATTTCAGGAATATAAGTTTGTGGGGGGTATTCTGAGTTGGGGGGCGTTTTGTGGAAAAAACTGCAGATGTTCAAATACAAAAACGGGCTAATTTTTTTTTGCTGCTACTGACATTTGGCACTGGTCACACTTGGGTTAGTTGGTAGCCATGTCTTGGGTACACCCATGAATGTGGCCTACCGTTTTATTCGGGAGGGGTTAGGCTCATATTGAGATGCGTTTGAACTTTCCTCACAGTTTTTAGAGAAATTCGCATTTGATTGTCTCTGATTTTACAGTTGAGGAAAAAGGAAAATGTGAGAAAATAACACAATTGGACGAGAGATGCGTCCGGGTATCTGCATTTTGATCGAAACTTACCTCACTCATAAAATTGGGGTGTGTAGTTCTAAAAATATCTCATTGTGGGGATATTTTAGTTATTTGGTAGATATTCTATGTTAACTGTCAGTAGTGGTTATACATTTAATTTGGTGTAATATTCTGAAGGTGCAGTTTTAGTTGGGGTGGTCTCCTGTACAGGAAAGTCGGGTACCTACATTATCTGGTATCGTTGTATGGGAGTATATGAAATTAGAAACGTAAGATTTTTGTGTGTAACCTTTAGATAACTATAAGTAAAAACAAATTTGCAAATTTTTCATTTTTTTAAATATTTACATAACTCCAGTAAATTTCCAGAAGTTACAAAATGTTACCATGTTAAAGTAGACTTTGTGCTGAAAAAAACAAGTATAATATTCCTGATTTACTGCTCGGTTCCTACTGTAAAATTGTCTAAAGACGATTAAGGGCAAAATCCTGAAAATTCTTCTGGCAGTTAACGCAAAAAAAAATGAAATTCTCCTGGCAGTGAAAGGGGTAATGTTTTATAAACAGTAATCATATCCCATCATATCATAACTTTACAGTCTCTCTTCATATTCAAGCTCCCCAATCCCTTATTAATTAGTTGCCCTTCTTGAACCTATTCCATTTCAAAGATGTCCTTTTTGTACACAGGATTCCCAAATTGCACCGCATATTCCAAATGAGGCCTTTACCAATGCTTTGTAAAGAGGGAGAATAACATTTTCCTCCCTGGAATCCATACCTCTCTTATAAAAGACAATACCATGCTGGCTCTGGCTGTGCCGTCTGGCACTTCTTGCTACCTTTACGTTTGTTATCCACAAAACTCCAAGATCCATTTCAACAGGGATTCACTTAAACTGAACCATTATAGTATAAGCAGCACAAGGATTTTTAAGTCCAAAATGCATCACCTTCCATTATCAATCATTGAATTTATCTGCACTTAGCAGCCCAATGTGATAATCTATCTAGATCCCCTTGCAACGATTGCACATCTCTGAAGTTTATGGTCGACAAAGTTTTGTGTCGTCAGCAAACACAGAAACCTTGCTGATAATACCCACTTCCAAATCATTAATAAATAGATTAAAATAGAAGCGGCCCCAACACAGACCTGTGGCACCCCACTTAGCACTTAGTTCATAATGGTGACCCATAACAATACTCTCTGCATCCATTCATTAACTAATTCGTCCGTGTACAAATGTGACTCCCAGACCAACAGACCTTAGCTTATACAATTAGTCGCCTATGGGGGACTGTATCAAAAGCCTTAGTGAATCCAAGTATACTCCATCCGCCTGCTATGCCAGAGTCTAAATTTCTACTCACTTCCTCATAAAAGCAAAGCAAGTTAGTTTGACAAGTCTATTCCTCCTAAATCCATGCTGGTTACTATTTTAATGTCAGTCCTTGAAACATACTCTAGAACATGTTCCCTTATTAAACTTTCCAGGATCTTTCCCACCACTGAAGTTAAACTTACAGGCCTGTAATTACCCGGCTGTGATCGAGTACCCTTTTTGAAATATTGGAATAACATCAGCCTTTTCCAATCCAGAGGCACAATTCCGGACATGAGGGATTCTGCAAAAATAAGAAACAAGCTGGCCTAGGTAAAACTGAACTTAGCTCCTAAGTAACAGAGGATGTATTTATCCGGTCCAGGAGATTTATTAATATAACCTTATTAGTCTTTCTGTACCGTTCCTCGGTTAACCAAAGTGCACTTGAATCTTTTAAACCATTATTGCTACTATACTCTATGATATCTGTATTGGATCTTCTATAGTTGTATACAGAGAGAAAAACATATTCAAGACATTTGCTTTATCGCCATCCTCCGTAACTAACTATCCCCATTAATTAATGGTGCCACATTCTCAGTAGAGATGGGCGAAAAGTTTGAAAACAGACCCATTAAAGTCAAGGGGTCAAATAGTTTGAAAAGTTCTAATGAAATACAATTAAAAATCAATGGTAACTTAATGTAAATGGCTGTGGGACCTGGGAAAGGTTGGGGAACATGTTCGAATATCAGGACATTCCAAAAATCAATTTTACTCTCACTCGCGTATTTTCGAGTTCGTTCGCGCCTAGGTACCATGGACATTTTACTCGCGGATTCGATGCTCGGTATAGTTTTAATGGAGACATTTACTCGCGTATTCGATGTTCACGTTCCGCCTAGATACCATGGACATTTTACTCGCGGATTCGATGCTTGTGTATAGGTTTTTAAAGGACACTTTACTTGCGGATTCGATACTCGAACGGGTGTCCGAACATTCGATATTTAGTGAAAGTCCGAAATATGCATCCGGGATAGTTCGAGAAGTCCAAATTCGTTCGAATTCGATAGTTCAGCTCGAACTGGGTTCGAGTTCGAGTTTCAGTCATCTCTTATTCTCATTCCTCATCTTTACATTAATAACTTAAGTTTTTTTTAGGCTTAGTGATGCTTTGTTCAGCTATCCTAACTTCATTATTAATTTTAGCTAGTTTGATTGATTTCTTACACTCCTTACAGTTTTTATATCCCTAAAGGCCCTTCTCGTTCCTCTGACATAAAGGTTTTAAATGCCATTTTCTTCCTTTCCATTTGCCTCTTTAATCAGAATTCCGACACATGGCGCGGATTTATTATTTTTTTACATTTATTTCCAAGGGTATAAATTTAGATGTGAACTGGCTTAAAATCCCCTTAAACACAGTCCATTTCTGTTCAGTACCTTTACCTGATATACATTATCCCAGTTGAATTCTGAAGAGCTACTTTTAAACCTGGGAAAATTTACCTTCCCAAAATTGTTAACCCAGTGCCTTTCCTTTCGAAACAAAGTCCAAACGCCACTATTTCATGGTCACTATTCCCTAAGCCTCCAGTACCTTTACATCTATATGCGCTCCACGCTGTTAGATATACCAGATCCAACAGAGCTCCTTTTCTAGTAGGAACATCAACCACCTGTGAGAGAAAATTATCCTGCAGCAAATTCAGGAACTCATCGCCTTTTTCTGTGGTGGCAGTTCCATACACCAATCATGTCCGGTATTTAAAGTCCCCCCATAATGAGCACAACTACCAAACTTGCAGCCCTTGCCAACTGCATATGAAGCTGACTCACTTCCTCTCTGCAGCATTTGGCGGCTTATAGCAGACACAACAATGACATTACCCTCTTTCCTGTTGCCATATTTCACAATATGCCTCACTTTAACATCCATATTGCCAGTTATCACTTTTTCAAATTTGGCTTCAATTCTTTTTTAACATTAAACAATAATCCTGCCCTTTCCTTTTTTCTCTGTCCTGCTAAACAAGGAATCCTTCTAAAGTTACAGCCCAGTCATGAGAACTATTCAACCATGTTTTGCTATACCTATTACATCATACTTTTCATTCAACGTCGTAATTTCCAATTGACCCATTTTGTAGACAGGCTTCTCGCATTTTCAAACATACATTTTAGATTAGATCCTTTAATTTACATACACGTTAATACACATGCCTCCCTTCCCCATGCTAGCCCCACCCCTTTCCACCCACCACTGGCCTATCTACACCCTGCTTTCCTCCTTGGCTATCTATCCCAGTGAGATGCTAATACCCTCCCCCCCAAACCTAGTTTAAAATCTCCTACACCTCAGCCCTTCTCTCCTAAAACAGCTGCACTGCCATCAGTGAGGTGCAATCCATCCCTACTAAAGAGCCTGTAGTCGACAGCAAAGTCTGCCCAGTTCTTATAAACCCAAGCCTCTTCCTTACACCAGCCTCTAGCCACGCATTAATGCTCCTAAGCTCCCTGGCTAGCATGTGCTGCAGTAGTATTTCTGAAAAACACTACCTGGAGGTCTGTTTTAACTTGTCCCCTAGTCTTGGAAATCTGTTAAGGACCTCACCCCTCCTCTAACTTTGCCATTGGCACCAAGTGAACCAAGACCGGGTCACACCCGGCAACCCCCCCAATAATCTGTTAATGATCCACCACATGCCGAACCTAGCACCAGGCAGGCAACACACAGTTCGGCATTTAGGGTCTTGAGGGGAGATACCCATACTACCTTCTCTATAAGGAGTCCCCTACCACTACCACCTGCCTACCTTCCTGATCCTTAGTTCATCCTCCTTGTATCAGAGATGGGCAGCCCCCTTGGTGCTCAAGGGACAACCCCCCACCATACATGTAATGCCAAGTGTCCTCCTCCACCTAAGGCGGCATATATGTGGGATGGGCAATCTGATAAGAAGCCACCGTACCCTTCTGTCCCCCACTTCCCCTAGTAACCCTAACAAAACTACCCCCCCCTCAACCTTCCTTCCCACTTCCAACCATCTCTATACTGGCCCCAGCCAGTGCCTGTGACCCCACAGATTTGCCCATCCCTGCAATGCTGTAAGCTGCCCCCTTAGACTCTCCAACTACGCTTCCAAACGGGTAACACACTCACACCTTACACAGACATAGGTCCCCTGGAACGACTGCTCCACGTTCTATAATAGTGGCAGGATGCACATTGGTATGGTACTGAACAACTGTCCCTTCTAAAACACAACACCAGCACAATGACGCACAAACCTTGTATCAATGTCCTTTTCTATGTCCTGAGATCAAGGTCTTTAGAGCAAGGGACCTTGTATACGTTCCACTTAGTTTGTTGTCACTCACAGGAAACTTCCTTTTGGAGGTCCAACAACAGGTCCAACCAATGTTAATCTAATTAACTAATAGGCTCCAGCTCCCACAACAGTTAGTGAAGAGCCAGTAAGAGAGGGAAAAAAAACAAAACACTTATTAACCCTTTCACAACCTGTTGTGATTACAAAGGTACAATACTAGATTATGAAAGCCCAGTGTACCCTTTAACTGGAAGAAGGAAGATTAATCTGCTTACTGCACACACAGTCCTGCACACACGTCCTTAACACAGCACAAACAATCCTATTTTCAAACTTTCACACACACCATACAACCATCAAATGATTAAATGTTTCTTTTTTATGTCCTTGAGATGTCAGGTCCTTAAGACCAAGGGACCTTGTATACGTTCCACTCTAGTTCATTTCACTCACAGGAAACTTCCTTTTGTTAGGTCCAAAGGACCTGGTTGGTATGGGGATACTATATAATATTGATAATTACTGGTATTAATACCATACTGTAGTTCGGGTTGGTACAGGGATACTATATATTAAGAATTACTGGTATTAATACATATACTGTAGTTCTGGTGGTATGGGAATAATATATAATATTGAGAATTACTGCTATTAATACATATACGTAGTTCTGGTTGGTATGGGGATAATATAGGGATAATATATATATTGAGAATTAATGGTATTAATACATATACTGTAGTTCTGGTTGGTACGGGGATACTGTATAATGAAATATACTGGTATTAATATATATACTGTTGTTCTGGTTGGTACAGGGATAATTATTTATTGAGACTCACTGGTTAATACAATATTCTGTTCTGGTTGGTACGGGTGGATACTATATAATGGGAATTAGGTATTAATACATATACTGTAGTTCTGGTTGATATAGGGATAATATATAAATTGAGAATTACTGGTATTAATACATATACTGTAGTTCTGGTTGGTACGGGGATACTATATATTGAGAATTACTGGTATAATAACTTACTGTAGTTTGGTTGGTACAGGGATAATATAATATTGAGAATTACTGGATTAATACATATACTGTAGTCTGGTTGGTACGGGGATACTATATATTGAGAATTACTGGTATTAATACATATACTGTAGTTCTGGTTGGTACAGGGATACTATATAATATTGAGAATTACTGGTATTAATACATATATTGTAGTTCCGGTTAGTGCGGGGATACTATATAATATTGAGAATTACTGGTATTAATACATATACTGTAGTTCTGGTTGGTACAGGGATACTATATAATATTGAGAATTACTGGTATTAATACATATACTGTAGTTATCATGTTGTATTCAATTAGATACAACAGATATACCATGACCTGGATGAATGAGAACCTTCACAAACACAAATATACTGTAGTTCGTTGGTACAGGGATGCATATATATATGAGAATACTGGTATTAATACATATACTGTAGTCTGGTTGGTACAGATATACTGTAGTATCGGTTTGTAAGGGATACTATATAATATTGAGAATTACTGGTATTAATACATATATTGTCGGTTCTGGGGTACAGGATACTATATAATATTGAGAATTACTGGTATTAAACATATACTGTAGTTCTGGTTGGTACAGGGATACTATATAATATTGAGAATTACTGGTATTAATACATATACTGTAGTTCTGGCTAGTACAGGGATACTATATATATTGAGAATTACTATTTAATATATACTGTAGATCTGGTTTGGTACAGGGGACTATATAATATTGAGAATTACTGGTATTATACAATTACGTAGTTCTGTTGTTACAGGGATACTATATAATATTGAGAATTACTGGTATTAAACATATACTGTAGTTTCTGGTTGGTACCGGATACTATATAATAGTGAGATTACTGGTATTAATACATATACTGTAGATGGTTGGTACAGGGATACTATATAATATTGAGATACTGGTATTAATACATATTGTAGTTCTGGTTGGTACAGGGATACATATAATATTGAGAATATACTGGGATTAATACATATACTGTAGTTCTGGTTGGTACAGGGATATATATAATGTTGAGAATTACTGGTATTAAATATATTGTAGTTCTGGTTGGTACAGGGATATATAATATTGAGAATTACTTGTATTAATACATTACTTAGATCTGTGGTACAGGGATACTATTATATTGAGAATTACTGGTATTAATACATATATTGTAGTTCTGGTTGGACAGGGATACTATATATAATTGGAATTACTGGTATTAATACAAATACTGTGTTCTGGTGGTAAGGAATACTATATAATATTGAGAATTACTGGTATTAACATATATTGTAGTTGGTTTGGTACAGGGAATATAATATTGAGAATTACTGGTATATTAAATACATGTAGTTTGGTTGGCACAGGGATACTATATAATATTGAGAATACTTGGTATAGTACATATACTGTAGATCTGGTTGGTACAGGATACTATATAATTGAGAATTACTGGTATTAATACATATATTGTAGTTATGGTTGGAACAGGGATACTATATAATATTGAGAATTACTTGCATTTATCATATACTGTAGATCTGGTTGGTACAGGGGATACTATATAATATTGAGAATTACTGGTATTAATACATATATTGTAGTTCTGGTTGTACAGGGATACTATTAATATTGAGAATTACTGGTATTAATACATATACTGTAGTTCTGGTTGGTAAGGAATACTATATAATATTGAGGATTACTGGTATTAATAAATATATTAGTTCTGGTTGGTACAGGGATAATATATAATATTGAGAATTACTGGTATTAATCATATACTGTAGTTCTGGTTGGCACAGGATACTATATAATATTGAGAATTACTAGTATAATACATAACTGTTAGATCAGTTGGTACGGGATACTATATAATATTGAGAATTACTGGTATTAATACATATACTGTAGTTCTGGTTGGAACAGGGTACTATATAAATGAGAATACTGGTATTAATACATATATTGTAGTTCTGGTTGGTTAGGGGAACTATCATAATATTGAGAATTCCTGGTATAGATAATATTACTTAGTTCTGGTTGGTACGGGGATACTATATATATTGAGAATTACTGGTATTAATACTATACTGTAGTTCTGATGGTACAGGGGACTTTCCGATTGCCATTTGGAGTCAGGAAGGAATTTTGGGTGAATAGGTGGACTGATGGACACAGTCCTTATCAACCTCAATTAATATGTTACTATATAGAACAGGCCCCATTTATAACAATAGCATGTTTCCATTATGGACACATTCCCAAGGAAGATGGACATTTAAAAAGCATTACGGGGACTTGATTGTACGGCTTTTGTATTATATATTCTTCAATGTTGTTTCAATAACCTTTTATATATAAACTTAGTAACATAAAACAACAAACGCAGATCATTATTTCATCCCATAGGAAATGGTCCCACATGAGAAATATTTCTATATCATTCAAAAAGCAATACAATCATCACATTTTATGTTGTTTTCATAACTGTGATTGGTTCAGAAAGTTGTGATCGGACCAGAAATCGGATATATATAAAACCCAAGGAAATGAGAGTAGCTAGGTTGCAGCTCCGTCTGCTTCTTAATCTCTCACCTACCCATTGAGGTAAGTTCTAAGTCATTTTATCCTCACTAAGATGATTGTGTGTGTTGGTTTCATACAGAATAAGAATATATTATTATTCTTGGTTTTCTCAGATGTTAGCTTTCAAATGTTAAATAGATCTGATTGGTTGGGGCAAAATTGCACCATTTTAAACAATAGAAACTTTTATTGAATAAACCCTGATAGAATACAAAACGCAGTCAGGGTTATTAAAAGTTCTTCAGGGAGATTCAATAAAAAGTTAGTTAGCTACGGAAGTATGTATTAAACTATCAAATAGAACAGACATTGTACGTATAGAGAAAAGACCTAGCCAGCTGCCCAGCATATCCACCCTTAAAACAAAAAACTGTCCATTACCTGCCCCCAACCCCAACTGATATGTTCAGCAAATTATAATTTTTGGAAAATGCGGAAAAGTGCAAAACCTCTACGAAACGAATCGCCCGGCCCACACCCATTTAGTTATGAATGAACGCACTACAAGCGTTTACAATAACTGAAGCGTGTGGTAGATTTCAGTGAATTAAGTTTTGAGGGGGTGATTTCTGAGTTGGGGGGCGTTTGTGGAAAAACTGCAGGACTGTTCAATAACAAAAACTGTGGCTAATTTTTTTTTGCTGCTACTGACTTTGGCACTGGTCACACTATGCTGGTTAGTTTGGTAGCATGTCTGGGTACACCATGAATGGGCCTACCGTTTTATTCGGGAGGGGTTAGGCTTCATATGAGCATGCGTTTGAACTTTCCTCACACAGTTTTTAGGAAAATTGCCATTTGAGTTTGTCTCTGCTTTTAACAGTGAGGCACAAAAAGGAAAATGTGAGAAAATACACTTACAATTGACGAAGATCTGCGTCCGGTATCTGCATTTTGATCGAAACTTACCTCACTCATAAATCTGTGGGTGTGAGTTCTAAAAATATCTCATTGTGGGGATATTTTAGTTAATTTGGTAGATATTCTATGTTCTGTCAGTAGTGGTATACCTTTAATTTGGTGTAATATTCTGAAGGTGCAGTTTTAGTTTGGGGTGGTCTCCTGGTACAGGAAAGTCGGGTACCTACCTTATTCTGGTATCGTTGTATCGGGAGTAATCTGAACTTTTAGAAACAGTAAGATTTTTGTGTGTAACCTTGTAGATAACTATAAGTAAAAAACAAATTTGCAAATTTTTCATTTTTGTTTTACTATTTTACCCTATAACTCCAGTAAATTTCCAGAAGTACAAAATGTTACCATGTTAAAGTAGACTTTGTGCTTGAAAAAACAATGTATAATATTCCTGATTACTGCTCGGTTCCTACTGTAAATTAGTCTAAAGCATTAAGGGGCAAAATCCTGAAATTCTTCTGGCAGTTAACCGCAAAAAAAAATGAAATTCTCCTGGCAGTGAAAGGGTTAATGTTTTATAAACGTAATCATATCCCACATATCATAACTTTACAGTCTCTCTTCATATTCCAAGCTCCCCCATCCCCTTATTATTAGTTGCCCTTCTTGAACTATTCCATTTCAAAGATGTCCCTTGTTTTGTACACAGGATTCCAAATTGCACCGCATATTCCAAATGAGGCCTTATACCAATGCTTTGAAAGAGGCATGAATAACATTTCCTCCCTGGAATCCATACCTCTCTTTAACAAGACAATACCATGCTGGCTCTGGCTGTTCCGTCTGGCACTTCTTGCCTACCTTTACGTTTGTTATCCCCAAAACTCAAGATCCATTTCAACAGGGATTCACTTAAACTGAACCATTATAGTATAAGCAGCACACAGGATTTTTAAGTCCAAAATGCATCACCTTCCATTATCAACATTGAATTTCATCTGCCACTTAGCAGCCCAATGTGATAATCTATCTAGATCCCCTTGCAACGATTGACAATCTCTGAAGTTTTTAATGGTCGACAAAGTTTTGTGTCAGTCAACAACACAGAAACCTTGCTGATATAACCCACTTCCAAATCATTAATAAATAGATTAATAGATAAAGCGGCCCCAACACAGACCTGTGGCACCCCACTTAGCACTTAGTTCATAATGGTGAAGCCCATTAACACACTCTCTGCATCCTTTATTAACTAATTTTCGTCCGTGTACAAATGTGACTCCCAGACCAACAGACCTTAGCTATACATTAGTCGCCTATGGGGGACTGATCAAAAGCCTTAGTGAAATCCAAGTATCTCATCCAGCTGCTATGCCAGAGTCTAAATTTCTACTCACTTCCTCATAAAAGCCAAAAGCAAAGTTAGTTTGGACAAGATCTATTCCTCCTAAATCCATGCTGGTTACTACTTATAATAAGTCAGTCCTTGAAACAACTCTAGAACATGTTCCATTATTAAACTTTCCAGTATCTTTCCCACCTGAAGTTAAACTTACAGGCCTGTAATTACCCGGCTGTGATCGAGTACCCTTTTTGAATATTGGAATAACATCAGCCTTTTTCCAATCCAGAGGCACAATTCCGGACATGAGGGATCTGCAAAAATAAGAAACAATGGCCTAGGTAAAAACTGAACTTAGCTCCTAAGTACACGAGGATGTATTTTATATTATCCGGTCCAGGAGATTTATTAATATAACCTTAGTTAGCTCTTCTGTACCGTATCCTCGGTTCACCAAAGGCACTTGAATCTTTTAAACCATTATTGCTACTATACTCTATGATATCTGTATTGGATCTTCTATAGTGTATACAGAAAAGAAAAACATATTCAAGACATTTGCTTTATCGCCATCCTCCGTAACTAACTTTATCCCCATTATTAATGTGCCACATTCTCAGTAGAGATGGGCGAAATTTGAAAACAGACCATTAAAGTCAATGGGAGTCAAATAGTTTGAAAAGTTCTAATGAAATACAATTAAATATCAATGGAACTTAATGTAAATGGCTGGGGACCGGGAAATGTCTGGGGAAACATGTTCGAATATCAGGACATTCCAAAAATCAATTCTCTCACTCTCGCGTATTTCGAGTTCGTTTCGCTAGGTACCATGGACATTTTACTCGCGGGTTCGATGCTCGCGTATAGTTTTAATGGAGACATTACTACTCGCCTATTCGATGTTCACGTTCCGCCTAGATACCATGGACATTTTACTCGCGGATTCGATGCTGTGTATAGGTTTTAAAGACACTTTACTTGCGGATTCGATACTCGAACGGGCTCGAACATTCGATATTTAGTGAAAGTCCGAAAATAGCATCCGGGATAGTTCGAGAAGTCCAAATTGTTCGAATTCGCATAGTTCAGCTCGAACTGCGGTTCGAGTTCGAGTTTCAGTCCATCTCTTTTCTCATTCCTCATCTTCTTACTTTAATATACTTAAGTTTTTTTTAGGCTTAGTGGATGCTTGTTCAGCTATCCTAACTTCATTATTAATTTTAGCTAGTTTGATTGATTCTTACACCTCCTTACAGTTTTTAATCCTAAAGGCCCTTTCCGTTCCTCTGACATAAAGGTTTTAAATGCCATTTTCTTCTTTCTTCCGTATTGCCTCTTTACAATCAGAATTAGCACATGGGCGCGGATTTATTTATTTTTTTACATTTATTCCCAAGGGTATAAATTTAGATGTGAACTGGCTTAAAATCCCTTAAACACAGTCATATTCTGTTCAGTACCTTTACCTGATAATCATATCCCAGTTGACATTCTGAAGAGCTACTTTAAACCTGGGGAAAATTTACCTTCCCACAAATTGTTACCCAGTGCACTTTCCTTTCCATAACAAATCCAAACGCCACTATTTCATGGTCACTATTCCCTAAGCCTCCAGTCCTTTACATCTATACTGCGCTCCACGCTGTTAGATATACCAGATCAACAGAGCTCCTTTTCTAGTAGGAACCTCAACCACCTGTGAGAGAAAATTATCTGCAGCAAATTCAGGAACTCATCGCCTTTTTCTGTGTTGGCAGTTCCACTACCCCAATCAATGTCAGGTGGTATTTAAAGTCCCCCCATAATGAGCACACTACCAAACTTGCAGCCCTTGCCAACTGCATATGAAGCTGACTCACTTCCTCTCTGCAGCTTTGGCGGCTTATAGCAGACACCAACAATGACATTACCCTCTTTCCTGTTGCCATATTTCACAACATATGCCTCCACTTTAACATCCATATTGCCAGTTATCACTTCTTTCAAATTTGGCTTCAATTCTTTTTTAACATAAACACATAATCCTGCCCTTTCCTTTTTTCTTTCTGTCCTGCCTAAACAAGGCATCCTTCTAAAGTTACAGCCCAGTCATGAGAACTATTCAACCATGTTTCTGCTATACCTATTATTACTCATACTTTTCATTCAACGTCGTAATTTCCAATTGACCCATTTTGTAGACGGCTTCTCGCTTTTCAAACATACATTTTAGATTATGATCCTTTAATTTATTCATACACGTTAATACACACAGCCTCCCTCCCATGCTAGCCCCACCCCCTTTCCACCCACCATGGCCTATCTACACCCTGCTTTCCTCCTTGGCTATCTATCCAGTGAAGACTGCTAATACCCTCCCCCCAAACCTAGTTTAAATCTCCTCCACCTCTAGCCCATCTTCTCTCCTAAAACAGCTGCACTGCCATCAGTGAGGTGCAATCCATCCCTACTAAAGAGCCTGTAGTCGACAGCAAAGTCTGCCAGTTCTCTATAACACCCAAGCCTCTTCCTTACACCAGCCTCTTAGCCACGCATTAATGCTCCTAAGCTCCCTGGCTTAGCATGTGCTGCAGTAGTATTTCTGAAAACACTACCCTGGGGTCCTTGCTTTTAACTTGTCCCCTAGCTCTGGAAATCATGTTTAAGGACCTCACCCCTCCTCTAACTTTGCCATTGGCAACCATGTGAACCAAGACCCGGGTCACACCCGGCAACCCCCCCAATAATCTGTTGACATGATCCACCACATGCCGAACCTAGCACCAGGCAGGCAACACACAGTTCGGCATTTAGGGTCTTGAGGGCAGTACCCTATCTACCTTCCTATAAGGAGTCCCCTACCACTACACCTGCCTACCATTCCTGATCCTTAGTTCATCTCTCATCTTTATCAGTACAGAGATGGCAGCCCCCTTGGTGCTCAAGGGACACCCCCCACCATACAGCAATGCCAAAGTGTTCCTCCTCCACCTAAGGCGGCATATATGTGGGATGGGCAATCTGATAAGAAGCCACCGTACCCTTCTGTCCCCACTTCCCCATAACCCTAACAAAACTACCCCCCCCCCTCAACCTTCCTATCCCACTTCCAACCATCTCTATACTGGCCCCAGCCAGTGCTGCCTGACCCCCAGATTTGCCCATCCCTGCAATGCTGTAAGCTGCCCCTTAGACTCTCCAACTCATCTTCCAAACGGGTAACACACTCACACCTTACCAGACATAGGTCCCCTGGAACGACTGCTCCACGTTCTATACATGTGGCAGGATACATTGTATGGTACTGGACCAAACACTGTCCCTTCTAAAACACAACACCAGCACAATGACGCACAAACCTTGTATCAATGTCCTTTTCTATGTCCGTTGAGATCAAGTCCTTTAGAGCAAGGGACCTTGTATACGTTCCCTCTAGTTTTTGTCACTCCCAGGAAACTTCTCTTTTGTTAGTCCAAACCACAGGTCCAACCATGTTAATCTAATTAACTAATAGGCTCCAGCTCCCACAACAGTTAGTGAAGAGCCAGTAAGAGAGGAAAAAAAACAAAACACTTATTAACCCTTTCACAACCTGTTTGTGATTACAACAGTGTACAATACTAGATTATGAAAGCCCAGTGTACCCTTTAACTGGAAGAAGGAAGATTAATTCTGCTTACTGCACACACCAGTCCTGCACACACTCCTTAACACAGCACAAACAATCCTATTTTCAAACTTTCACACACCATACAACCATCAAATGATTAAATGTCCTTCTTTTTTATGTCCTTGAGTCATCAGTCCTTAAGACCAAGGGACCTTGTATACGTTCCACTCTAGTTCATTTCACTCACAGGAAACTTCCTTTTGTTAGGTCCAAAGGACCTGGTTGGTATGGGGATACTATATAATATTGATATTACTGGTATTAATACATATACTGTAGTTCGGTTGGTACAGGATACTTATATTTAAGAATACTGGTATTAATACATATACTGTAGTTTTCTGGTGGTATGGGATTATTATATTGAGAATTACTGCTATTAATACATATACTGTAGTTCTGGTTGGTATGGGGAAAAATATAGGGATAATATATAATATTGAGAATTACTGGTATTAATACATATACTGTAGTTCTGGTTGGTACGGGATACTGTATAATTGAAAAATTACTGGTAATTAATTATATACTGTTTTCTGGTTGGTACAGGGATAATATTATATTGAGACCACTGTTTAATACTATTTCTTGTGTTCGGGTTGTACGGGTGATACTATATAATGGGAATTACTGGTATTAATACATATACTGTAGTTCTGGTTGATATAGGGATAATATATATATGAGAATTACTGGTATTAATACATATACTGTAGTTCTGGTTGGTACGGGGATACTATATATGAGAATACTGGTATAATACATATACTGTAGTTTCTGGTTGGTACAGGGATAATATATAATATTGAGAATTACTGGTATTATACATTACTGTAGTTCTGGTTGGTGACGGGGATACTATATATTGAGAATTATGGTATTAATACATATACTGTAGTTCTGGTTTGTACAGGATACTAATATACAATTGAGAATACTGGTATTAACTACTAATTGTAGTTCCGGTTAGTGGCGGGGATACTATATTATTGAAGAATTACTGGTATTAATCATATACTGTAGTTCTGGTTGTACAGGGATTCTATATAATATTGAGAATTACTGGTATTAATACATATACTGTAGTTTATCTGTTGTATTCAATTAGATACAACAGATATACCATGACCTGGATGAATGAACCTTCACAAACACAAATATACTGTAGTTCTGTTGGTACAGGGATGCTATATAATATTGAGATTACGGTATTAATACAATACTGTAGTCTGGTTGGTACAGATATACTGTAGATCTGGTTTGGTACAGGGATACTATATAATATTGAGAATTACTGGTATTAATACATATATTGTAGTTCTGGTTGTACAGGGATACTATATAATATTGAGAATTACTGGTATTAATACATATATTGTAGTTCTGGTTGTACAGGGATACTATATAATATGAGAATTACTGGTATTATACATATACTGTAGTTCTGGCTAGTACAGGGATACTATATAATTGAGAATTACTATATTAATATAACTGTAGTATCTGGTTGGTACAGGGTTACTATATAATATTTGAAAATTACTGGTATTAATCATATACTGTGTTCTGTTTGTTACAGGGATTCTATATAATATTGAGAATACTGGTATTAATACTATACTGTAGTTCTGGTTGGTTAACGGTATACTATATAATAGTGAGAATTACTGGTATTAATACATATACTGTAGATCTGGTTGGTACAGGGATGTACTATATAATATTGAGATACTGGTATTAATACATAATTGTAGTTCTGGTTGGACAGGGATACGATATAATATGATGAGAATTACTGGTATTAATACTATACTGTAGTTCTGGTTGGTACAGGGATACTATATAATGTTGAGAACTATTACTGGTATTAAATACATAATTGTAGTTCTGGTTGGTACAGGGATCTATAATAATATTGAGAATTACTTGTATTAATATATACTGTAGATCTGTTGGTAGCGGGATACTATATAATATTAGAATTACTGGTATTAATACATAGATTGTATTCTGGTTGGTACAGGGATACTATATATATTGAGAATTATGGTATTAATACAAATACTGTAGTTCTGGTTGGTACAGGAATACTATATATATTGAGAATTACGGTATTATACATATATTGTAGTTCTGGTTTGGTACAGGGATATATATAATATTGAGAATTATGGTATATACATAATACTGAGTTGCTGGTTGGCACAGGGTACTATATATATTGAGATTACTTGTGGTAGTACATATACTGTAGATCTGGTTGGTACAGGGTATACTATATAATTGAGAATTACTGGTATTATACATATATTGTAGTTATGGTTGGAACAGGGATCTATATAATATTGAGAATTACTTGCATTAATCATATACTGTAGATCTGGTTGGTACCGGGGATACTATATAATATTGAGAATTACTGGTATTAATACATATATTGTAGTCTGGTTGGGTACAGGGATACTATCAATATTGAGAATTACTGTATTATACAATATACTGTAGTTTCTGGTTGGTAAGGAATACTTAATTATATTGAGGAATTACTGGTATTAATAAATATATTGTAGTTCTGGTTGGTACAGGGATACTATAATATTGGAGAATTACTGGTATTAACTACATATACTGTAGTTCTGGTTGGCACAGGGATACTATATAATATTGAGAATTACTAGTATTAATACATATCTGTAGATCTAGTTGGTACAGGGATACTATATAATATTGAGATTACTGGTATTAATACATATACTGTAGTTCTGGTTGGACAGGGATACTATATAATATTGAGAATACTGGTATTAATACATATACTGTAGTTTCTGGTTGGTACGGGGATACTATCATAATATTGAGAATTCCTGGTATTAATATATCTTGTAGTTCTGGTTGGTACGGGGATACTATATATAATATTGAGAATTACTGGTATTAATACATATCTGTAGTTCTGATTGGTACAGGGATACTTCCGATTGCCATTTGGAGTCAGAAGGAATTTTGGGTGAATCGGTTGGACTGATGGACACATGTCCTTAATCAACCTCAATTACTATGTTACTATATAGAACAGGCCCCATTTATAACAATAGCATGTTTCCATTATGGACACATTCACAAGGAGATGGACATTTAAAAAGCATTACGGGACTTGATGTACGGCTTTTGTATTATAATATCTTTCAATTGTGTTTCAATAAACCTTTTATAATCTAACTTAGTAACATAAAACAACAAACCCAGATCATTATTTCATCCCATAGGAAATGATTCCCACATGAGAAATATTTCTATATCATTCAAAAAGCAATACAATCATCACATTTTTATGTTGTTTTCATAACTGTGATTGGTTCAGAAAGGTCATGTGACTGGAGCCAGAAATCGGATAATAATACCCAAGGATAATGTAGAGTAGCTAGAGTTGCAGCTCCGTCTGCTTCTTAATCTCTCCCTACCCATTGAGGTAAGTTAGTCATTTTATCCTCACTAAGATGATTGTGTGGTGTTGGTTTCATACAGAATAAGAAGTATCATTATTATTTCTTTGGTTTGTTCTCAGATGTTAGCTTTCAAATGTTAATACGATCTGATGGTTGGGGCAAAATTAGCACCATTTTAAACAATAAAACTTTTATTGAATAAACCCTGATAGAATACAAAACGCATCAGGGTTATTTAAAGTTCTTCAGGGAGATTCAATAAAGTTATTTATCGTTTAAAATGGTGCAATTTGCCCCAACCAATCAGATCTTATTTACATTTGAAAGCTAACATCTGATTGGTGGGTGCAAATTAGCACCATTTTAAACGTAAGAACTTTTTAGAAACTGTCAGGGTTATCAATTAAAGTTCTTATTGTTTAAAATGTGCTAATTTTTGCCCCCAACATCAGATATTAACTTTCAATGTTTAAATAGATCTGATTGGTTGAGGCAAAATTAGCACCATTTTAAACGATAAACTTTTATAGAAACTCCCTGTGTGTGTTTTGTATAGTTGTATCATGAGAGAGTAGTAAACAATGGAAAGGTGTTGTAAATGATGGGAAAAAAAGCAAACCAAAGTTGTTTGGTCATTTGAATCCCTTAAAAAAAAATACAGTCAACTGCCCTATCAGTACAAAGAATGCTTGATGCTTTATTGTTAGTTGTTATAATTAATACATTTTAGTTATTGTGAGTATGTCAAGGATCTCCTTGTAAATAATCATACTACAGGATTCCTTTAAATGGGGCATTGTCATTACACCTACTGTGTTACTGGCACACACACTGGTTGGTGGAGAAAGATCAGCAATGATACTGTATCCACATATTATGTAGGCTCCCAGACTACAGTGGCAAGAAACTTCAGGGGACCAATTACAGCTGTATAATTGAGTTGGTGCTATTCAGTATTAAAGGGGAAGTTCATGTGCAAATACATGTACTTTCAGAAAAAAGAGCAGTATTTTCATCCCAATTACTTAACCTGCCAATCAGCATGTGTCTGTTTATAAATAAATGCAACCGAATACTGACAGTTATGTCTTGCCTTGGCCACAGCCACTGGGTGGATTCAGTTGCTCAGTAGAGATCTAGCATGTGACCCATCCAACGCCAATCAGTAGAAATTACTGTTAGGAACATTCCAAGAAGTGGTGCATTCTGGGAAGAAGAAGGCCGTTTGAACCTGAAATGTCAGTCACTAATGTAGCAAAGCAGACCGCAAGGGGATGAAAGTCAACTGATTTTTCAAAATAGAATATGTAGAATAACTGAGTATGGATAAGACAAACTAACAATCTTAACAAATATTGATCATTTCCACTGAACTGTCCCCAATAAACCAAACTCAGTTAAAGAGAGAATACTATAGGACCCTGTATTACTAATGCAGACAATCTTAACATGGACATACATTTCTAATATTGACTGAAATAGCAGCTGGTATTGGTTGATTAGATGGATTGCATACACAAGGAGGTAAATCATATGTATGTATGTATTATATTTTGGTCTCTAGTTGCACTTAATGTGGATGTACAAAAAGCCCAATTTCTATAGATTGCTGTGTTAAGGAAGTAAATCAGTTAATGCAATGATAGGGAGAGAGCAGGGGCTAACACAGGGGGGCCAGGAGCCAAGGGGCACCATCTTTATTATTTTTCCTATGATAGATATAGCCTCCTCCCAGAAAACCACTGTGGATGAAGTAGAGATAGGGCCCCATCATAGTTTTTTCTGGGGGGCCCAGGGATTCCTAGTTATGCCACTGGGAGAGAGACTTTGCATCCACCATATTGCTGATTATTGGCCGTTTGCTGAAGGATTGGCCTGAAGGAACTTTCATGATTTGCCATGGATATCTCATGTCTGTGGGGATTGGTATTTTCAGGATAAATATTGTTTTCACAGTAACCAGCAGCAGTTTTAGTCTATGTGCATCTTAGACACAGCAACCAGATGAAATAATAGCCAAAAAAAGAAAACTTCTTACCAATGCCGATCTGACCAGTTATATTTCTCTTACACTACTGTTATTCAGCTATCTCTCTTGGTAATAAACCTTTCCTTAAAGGGCAACTCCAACCTCATAAGAACATCTTTTAGAAAGAACGCCCTTATAATATGTTGATATATCATAGTTTATCCTATGAATTCATTACTGTATGCCTGCTATGCTTCTGGATGTTCTCATGGAAACTGAGCAATTTAGAAACCTGTACTGAGCTGTACTGAGCCTGGGCATGCTCAGAAGAGGCAGATAGGGGATAACCATTCAGTCATTGGCTGTGATGTCAACTGTCAAATCCATACTGACAGTACTAAACTGGAAGAACCAGGAAGCAGATACAGGGGAAACAGGACATTGTCAGGATTTCAGGTTAGACTTATATTTCTCATTTCAAACTATTACAGTTAGGGTTTTGGGGGGTGATTTACCTGTATGTAAGTTTTTATTTTAGCAGCTGACTTGCCCTTTAAGCATTAGCTTTCCACCTCACCTATAATTGTTGATGCCTTGAATTGTCCAATACAATATTCTCTATATACTGGGAAAGGGAAGTATGAAAAATGAAAGAAAGAAGGAAGGAAGGAAGGAAGGAAGGAAGGAAAGGAAGGAAGGAAGGAGCGAAGGACAGGAAGGAAGGAAAGAAAGGAAAGAAGGAAGGACGAGAAGGAAAGAAGGAAGGAAGGAAGGACGGAAGGAAGGAAGGAAGGAAGGAAGGAAGGAAGGAAGGAAGGAAGGAAGGACGGAAAGAAGGAAGGAAGGAAGGAAGGAGTGTATCAACTACTAATGTCTTTCTCTCAACTTCCAAAATCCTACCTATAGCATGTTGATGTTGTTTCATGATTTGAACATTTTTTGCAGAGAAAAAATCAATGATGCAAAATTCAAAGTCCACATCCCCGTTTTTCACCTTGGGTATGACAGCTCTCCCCTCCTATATATTTCTACTGTCTCCTGGTCTTGATTGGTCAACTGTTAACCGTTGTGTCAAATGGTTGCAATCATCATTGTGTGATATTCCATAAAATATTCATGAGCCCAGTGTATATTTTATTGTGCCCTCTCTTTAAATGGAATAATGGAAAGTATTTCCTTTTACCCCAGTATTTTTGTTACTCTGCTTTACCACACGTTCAAACCAATTTCCTACTAGTTTTGCATCCTCCAAGCAGTTTTAATACACATCTACGGATGTTTTGAAATGACGACACGGCGGCCATGTCATTTGATCGTTACCTGTGTATAGTAACCCTCTGAGATACATTAATATAATGACCCCTCAACATGTTCAAATACTTATGCCAGTTGGGTGTATTCTATGTAGTGTTCGGTACTCACATATTATTGACTTACAGGCTTCTTTATGTGATCATGAAATACTAAGATCTATTGGTGACAAATGGTCCATAGTAGATGTCATGGCATTGATACACGTATAAAATATGCATTTGGGACTTTTTTATTGTCTTGCAACATTTGTTGTTTTTTGCTCCGTTGGGTTATATATTATTACTCCTTTGTTACAACAAAAAACCAAATTTTAAGATACTTAGAATAGTGTATTGCGTCTTCGCAGCGTCATCTCAAAGCTTGCAAGGACCTGTACTCCTCAACTGATAACCACCTTCAACTTGTGACTGGGTCTCTCTTGATATCTTCCTTATAGAACATACCGACCAGTGTTCCTTATGGATCCGTCTGTTTATGTCAATGGAATCCTTGTGATTTCTCTCCATTCTGATTGCGTTTGCTTTGTGGATTAAACTAACTGAACTAGATCAAAAAATTACAGGACATTTCTCTGAAGGAAAAACTTGCAGTCAGCCACGTTACACATATAGCGTTCAAATGCAGTAATAGAAAGTGTGAAAAAAAGTCCCTGGGCAGTTTTTATTGGATTGTATCAATCCTTCCAAACCAAAACCCCCTAAAGTGACTTAGCTAACGGAAGGGAGTATAAAACTATCAAATTATAACAGACATATGTACGTTATGAGAAAAGACATACCAGCTGCCCAGCATATCCCCTAAACAAAAACTCTCATTATCGTTTAAAATGGTGCTAATTTTGCCCCAACCAATCAGATCTTATGTAACATTTGAAAGCTAACATCTGATTGGTTGGTGCAAAATTAGCACCATTTTAAACGATAAGAACTTTTATAGAAACTGTCAGGGTTATTCAATTAAAGTTCTTATTGTTTAAAATGGTGCTAATTTTTGCCCCAACCAATCAGATATTAACTTTCAAATGTTAAATAAGATCTGATTGGTTGAGGCAAAATTAGCACCATTTTAAACGATAAGAACTTTTATAGAAACTCCCTGTGTGTGTTTTGGGATCATTTGTATCATGAGAGTAGAAACAATGGAAAGTTTGTAAATGATGGGAAAAAAAGCAAACCAAAGTTGTTTTGGTCAGTTTGATATCCCTTAAAAAAAAAATAACAGTCAACTGCCCCGATCAGTACAAATGAATGCATTGATGCTTTATTGTTTAGTTTGTTATAATTAATACATTTTAGTTATTGTGAGTATGTCAAGGATCTTCCTTGTAAATAAATCATACTACAGGATTCCTTTAAATGGGGCATTGTCATTACACCTACTGTGTTACTGGCACACACACTGGTTGGTGGAGAAAAGATCAGAGCAAGATACTGTTATCCACATATTATGTAGGCTCCAGACTACAGTGCAGGAAACTTCAGGGGACCAATTACAGCTGTATAAGTTGAGTTGGTGCTATTCAGTATTAAAGGGGAAGTTCAGTGCAAATACATGTACTTTTCAGAAAAAAGAGCAGTATTTTTCATCCCAATTACCTTAACCTGCCAATTCAGCATTGTGTCTGTTTATAAATAAATGCAACCGAAATACTGACAGTTATGGTCTTGCCCTTGGCCCAGCCACTGGGTGGATTCAGTTGCTCAGTAGAGATCTGAGCATGTGTGACCCATCCAACAGCCAATCAGTAGAAATTACTGTTAGGAACATTCCAAGGAAGTGGTGCATTCTGGGAAGAAGAAGGACCGTTAGAACCTGAAATGTCAGCTCACTAATGTCAACAGCAGGAACAGCAAAGGGTATGAAATCAACCGATTTTTCAAAATAGAATATGTAGAATAACTGAGTATGGATAAGACAAACTAACAACTTAACAAATATTGATCATTTCCACTGAACTGTCCCCATAAACCAACTCAGTTAAAGAGAGAATAACTATAGACCCTGTATTACTAATGCAGACAATCTTAACATGGACATACATTTCTAATATTGACTGAAATAGCAGCTGGTATTGGTTGATTAGATGGATTTGGTCATAACAAGGAGGTAAATCATATGTATGTATGTATTATATTTTTGGTCTCTAGTTGCACTTTAATGTGGATGTACAACAGCCCAATTTTCTATATATTGTGTGTTAAGGAAGTAAATCAGTTAATGCAATGATAGGGAGAGAGCAGGGGCGTAACTACAGGGGGGCCAGGAGCCAAGGGGGCACCATCTTATTATTTTTCCTATGATAGATATAGCCTCCTCCCAGAAAACCACTGTGGATGAAGTAGAGATAGGGGCCCCATCATAGTTTTTCTGGGGGGCCCAGGGATTCCTAGTTATGCCACTGGGAGAGAGACTTATGCATCCACCATATTGCTGAATTATTGGCCTGTTTGCTGAAGGATTGGCCTGAAGGAACTTTCATGATTTGCCATTGGATATCTTCATGTCTGTGGGGAATTGGTATTTTCAGGATAAATAATTGGTTTCTACCAGTAAACCAGCAGCAGTTTTTAGTCTATGTGCATCTTTAGACACAAGCAACCAGATGAAATAATAGCCAAAAGAAAGAAAACTTCTTACCAATGCCGATCTGACCAGTTATATTTCTCTTACACTACTGTATTCAGCTATCTCCTTGGTAATAAACCTTTCCTTAAAGGGCAACTCCAACCTCATAAGAACATCTTTTAGAAAGAACGGCCTCTTTATAATATGTTGATATATCATAGTTTATCCTATGAATTCATTACTGTATGCCTGCTATGCTTCTGGATGTCTCATGGAAACTGAGCAATTTAGAAAGAAAACCTGTACTGGAGCCTGTACTGAGCCTGGGACTGCTCAGAAGAGGCAGATAGGGGATAACATTCAGTCATTGGCTGTGATGTCAACTGTCAAATCCATAAACTGACAGTTACTAACTGGAAGAAACAGGAAGCAGATACAGGGGAAACAGGACATTGTGCAGGATTTCAGGTTAGACTATATATTTCACATTTCAAACTATTACAGTTTAGGGTTTTGGGGGGTGATTTACCTGTATGTAAGTTTTTATTTTAGCGCTGGACTTGCCCTTTAAGCATTAGCTTCCACCTCACCTATAATTGTTGATGCCTTGAATTGTCAATACAATATTCTCTCATATACTGGGAAAGGGAAGTAAATAAGAAAGAAAGAAAGGAAGGAAGGAAGGAAGGAAGGAAGGAAGGAAGGAAGGAAGGAGAAGGAAGGAAGGAAGAAGGAAGGAAGGAAGGAAGAAGGAAGGAAGGAAGGAAGGAAGGAAGGAAGGAAGGAGGAGGAAGGAGAAGGAAGGAAGGAGGAAGGAAGAAGGAAGGAAGGAAGGAAGGAAGGAAGGAAGGAAGGAAGGAAGGAAGGAAGGAAGGAAGGAAGGAAGGAAGGAAGGAAGGAGTGTATCAACTACTAATGTCTTTCTACTCAACTTCCAAAATCCTACCTATAGCATGTTGATGTTTTCATGATTTGAACATTTCTTTTGCAGAGAAAAAAGTCAATGATGCAAAATTCAACAAGTCCACATCCCGCGTTTTTCACCTTCGGGTATGGACAGCTCACCTCCATACGATATTTCTACTGTCTCCTGGTCTTGATTGGTCAACTGTTAACCGTTGTGTCAAATGGTGCAATCATCATTGCTGTGATATTCCATAAAATATTACATGAGCCAGTGTATATTTTTATCTGTGCCCTCTCTTTAAATGGAATAATGGAAAGTATTTCCTTTTACCCCAGTATTTTTGTTACTCTGCTTTACCACGTTCAAACAATTTCCTACTCGTTTTGCATCCTCCAAGCATTTTTAATACACATCTACGGATGTTTTGAAATGACGACACTGGCGGCCATGTCATTTGATCGTTACCTGTGTATATGTAACCCTCTGAGATACAATAATATAATGACCCTCTCAACAGTGTTCAAAATACTTACTGCAAGTTGTTTTTGGAAAATCTGGTAAAAGTGCAAACCTCTACGAAGAACTGCGCCCACACCATTTGATTGTATGAATGAACGACTACAAGCGTTCAATACTGAGGTTGTGTAGATTTCAGGAATTATAGTTTGTGGGGGGGATTTCTGAGTTGGGGGGCGTTTGTGGAAAAACTGCAGATGTTCAAATACAAAACGCGGCTAATTTTTTTTGCTGCTACTGACATTTGGCACTGGTCACACATCTGGTTAGTTGGTAGCCATGTCTTGGTACACCAGAATGGGCATACCGTTTTATTCGGGAGGGGTTAGGCTTTCATATTGAGATGCGTTTGAACTTTCCTCCACAGTTTTTAGCTGAAATTCGCATTTGATTTTGTCTCTGATTTTACAGTGAGGAAAAAAGGAAAATGTGAGAAAATAACTTACAATTGACGAAGATCTGCGTCCGGTATCTGCATTTTGATCGAAACTTACCTCACTCATAAATCTGTGGGTGTGAGTTCTAAAAATATCTCATTGTGGGGATATTTTAGTTAATTTGGTAGATATTCTATGTTCTGTCAGTAGTGGTATACTTTAATTTGGTGTAATATTCTGAAGGTGCAGTTTTAGTTTGGGGTGGTCTCCTGTACAGGAAAGTCGGGTACCTACCTTATTCTGGTATCGTTGTATCGGGAGTAATCTGAACTTTTAGAAACAGTAAGATTTTTGTGTGTAACCTTTAGATAACTATAAGTAAAAAACAAATTTGCAAATTTTTCATTTTTGTTTTAGCTATTTTACCCTATAACTCCAGTAAATTTCCAGAAGTACAAAATGTTACCATGTTAAAGTAGACTTTGTGCTTGAAAAAACAATGTATAATATTCCTGATTACTGCTCGGTTCCTACTGTAAATTAGTCTAAAGCGATTAAGGGGCAAAATCCTGAAATTCTTCTGGCAGTTAACCGCAAAAAAAAATGAAATTCTCCTGGCAGTGAAAGGGTTAATGTTTTATAAACGTAATCATATCCCACATATCATAACTTTACAGTCTCTCTTCATATTCCAAGCTCCCCCATCCCCTTATTATTAGTTGCCCTTCTTGAACTATTCCATTTCAAAGATGTCCCTTGTTTTGTACACAGGATTCCAAATTGCACCGCATATTCCAAATGAGGCCTTATACCAATGCTTTGAAAGAGGGATGAATAACATTTCCTCCCTGGAATCCATACCTCTCTTTAACAAGACAATACCATGCTGGCTCTGGCTGTCCGTCTGGCACTTCTTGCCTACCTTTACGTTTGTTATCCCCAAAACTCAAGATCCATTTCAACAGGGATTCACTTAAACTGAACCATTATAGTATAAGCAGCTCACAGGATTTTTAAGTCCAAAATGCATCACCTTCCATTATCAACATTGAATTTCATCTGCCACTTAGCAGCCCAATGTGATAATCTATCTAGATCCCCTTGCAACGATTGACAATCTCTGAAGTTTTTAATGGTCGACAAAGTTTTGTGTCGTCAACAACACAGAAACCTTGCTGATATAACCCACTTCCAAATCATTAATAAATAGATTAATAGATAAAGCGGCCCCAACACAGACCTGTGGCACCCCACTTAGCACTTAGTTCATAATGGTGAAGCCCATTAACACACTCTCTGCATCCTTTATTAACTAATTTTCGTCCGTGTACAAATGTGACTCCCAGACCAACAGACCTTAGCTATACATTAGTCGCCTATGGGGGACTGATCAAAAGCCTTAGTGAAATCCAAGTATCTCATCCAGCTGCTATGCCAGAGTCTAAATTTCTACTCACTTCCTCATAAAAGCCAAAAGCAAAGTTAGTTTGGACAAGATCTATTCCTCCTAAATCCATGCTGGTTACTACTTATAATAAGTCAGTCCTTGAAACAACTCTAGAACATGTTCCATTATTAAACTTTCCAGTATCTTTCCCACCTGAAGTTAAACTTACAGGCCTGTAATTACCCGGCTGTGATCGAGTACCCTTTTTGAATATTGGAATAACATCAGCCTTTTTCCAATCCAGAGGCACAATTCCGGACATGAGGGATCTGCAAAAATAAGAAACAAGTGGCCTAGGTAAAAACTGAACTTAGCTCCTAAGTACACGAGGATGTATTTTATATTATCCGGTCCAGGAGATTTATTAATATAACCTTAGTTAGCTCTTCTGTACCGTATCCTCGGTTCACCAAAGGCACTTGAATCTTTTAAACCATTATTGCTACTATACTCTATGATATCTGTATTGGATCTTCTATAGTGTATACAGAAAAGAAAAACATATTCAAGACATTTGCTTTATCGCCATCCTCCGTAACTAACTTTATCCCCATTATTAATGTGCCACATTCTCAGTAGAGATGGGCGAAATTTGAAAACAGACCATTAAAGTCAATGGGAGTCAAATAGTTTGAAAAGTTCTAATGAAATACAATTAAAATATCAATGGAACTTAATGTAAATGGCTGGGGACCGGGAAATGTCTGGGGAAACATGTTCGAATATCAGGACATTCCAAAAATCAATTCTCTCACTCTCGCGTATTTCGAGTTCGTTTCGCTAGGTACCATGGACATTTTACTCGCGGGTTCGATGCTCGCGTATAGTTTTAATGGAGACATTACTACTCGCGTATTCGATGTTCACGTTCCGCCTAGATACCATGGACATTTTACTCGCGGATTCGAGTGCTGTGTATAGGTTTTAAGACACTTTACTTGCGGATTCGATACTCGAACGGGCTCGAACATTCGATATTTAGTGAAAGTCCGAAAATAGCATCCGGGATAGTTCGAGAAGTCCAAATTGTTCGAATTCGCATAGTTCAGCTCGAACTTCGGTTCGAGTTCGAGTTTCAGTCCATCTCTTTTCTCATTCCTCATCTTCTTACTTTAATATACTTAAGTTTTTTTTAGGCTTAGTGGATGCTTGTTCAGCTATCCTAACTTCATTATTAATTTTAGCTAGTTTGATTGATTCTTACACCTCCTTACAGTTTTTATATCCTAAAGGCCCTTTCCGTTCCTCTGACATAAAGGTTTTAAATGCCATTTTCTTCTTTCTTCCGTATTGCCTCTTTACAATCAGAATTAGCACATGGGCGCGGATTTATTTATTTTTTTACATTTATTCCCAAGGGTATAAATTTAGATGTGAACTGGCTTAAAAACCCTTAAACACAGTCAATTCTGTTCAGTACCTTTACCTGATAATCATATCCCAGTTGACATTCTGAAGAGCTACTTTAAACCCTGGGGAAAATTTACCTTCCCACAAATTGTTACCCAGTGCACTTTCCTTTCGATAACAAATCCAAACGCCACTATTTCATGGTCACTATTCCCTAAGCCTCCAGTCCTTTACATCTATACTGCGCTCCACGCTGTTAGATATACCAGATCAACAGAGCTCCTTTTCTAGTAGGAACCTCAACCACCTGTGAGAGAAAATTATCTGCAGCAAATTCAGGAACTCATCGCCTTTTTCTGTGTTGGCAGTTCCACTACCCCAATCAATGTCACATGGTATTTAAAGTCCCCCCATAATGAGCACACTACCAAACTTGCAGCCCTTGCCAACTGCATATGAAGCTGACTCACTTCCTCTCTGCAGCTTTGGCGGCTTATAGCAGACACCAACAATGACATTACCCTCTTTCCTGTTGCCATATTTCACAACATATGCCTCCACTTTAACATCCATATTGCCAGTTATCACTTCTTTCAAATTTGGCTTCAATTCTTTTTTAACATAAACACATAATCCTGCCCTTTCCTTTTTTCTTTCTGTCCTGCCTAAACAAGGCATCCTTCTAAAGTTACAGCCCAGTCATGAGAACTATTCAACCATGTTTCTGCTATACCTATTATTACTCATACTTTTCATTCAACGTCGTAATTTCCAATTGACCCATTTTGTAGACGGCTTCTCGCTTTTCAAACATACATTTTAGATTATGATCCTTTAATTTATTCATACACGTTAATACACACAGCCTCCCTCCCATGCTAGCCCCACCCCCTTTCCACCCACCATGGCCTATCTACACCCTGCTTTCCTCCTTGGCTATCTATCCAGTGAAGACTGCTAATACCCTCCCCCCAAACCTAGTTTAAATCTCCTCCACCTCTAGCCCATCTTCTCTCCTAAAACAGCTGCACTGCCATCAGTGAGGTGCAATCCATCCCTACTAAAGAGCCTGTAGTCGACAGCAAAGTCTGCCAGTTCTCTATAACACCCAAGCCTCTTCCTTACACCAGCCTCTTAGCCACGCATTAATGCTCCTAAGCTCCCTGGCTTAGCATGTGCTGCAGTAGTATTTCTGAAAACACTACCCTGGGGTCCTTGCTTTTAACTTGTCCCCTAGCTCTGGAAATCATGTTTAAGGACCTCACCCCTCCTCTAACTTTGCCATTGGCAACCATGTGAACCAAGACCCGGGTCACACCCGGCAACCCCCCCAATAATCTGTTGACATGATCCACCACATGCCGAACCTAGCACCAGGCAGGCAACACACAGTTCGGCATTTAGGGTCTTGAGGGCAGTACCCTATCTACCTTCCTATAAGGAGTCCCCTACCACTACACCTGCCTACCATTCCTGATCCTTAGTTCATCTCTCATCTTTATCAGTACAGAGATGGCAGCCCCCTTGGTGCTCAAGGGACACCCCCCACCATACAGCAATGCCAAAGTGTTCCTCCTCCACCTAAGGCGGCATATATGTGGGATGGGCAATCTGATAAGAAGCCACCGTACCCTTCTGTCCCCACTTCCCCATAACCCTAACAAAACTACCCCCCCCCCTCAACCTTCCTATCCCACTTCCAACCATCTCTATACTGGCCCCAGCCAGTGCTGCCTGACCCCCAATTTGCCCATCCCTGCAATGCTGTTAAGCTGCCCCTTAGACTCTCCAACTCATCTTCCAAACGGGTAACACACTCACACCTTACCAGACATAGGTCCCCTGGAACGACTGCTCCACGTTCTATACATGTGGCAGGATACATTGTATGGTACTGGACCAAACACTGTCCCTTCTAAAACACAACACCAGCACAATGACGCACAAACCTTGTATCAATGTCCTTTTCTATGTCCGTTGAGATCAAGTCCTTTAGAGCAAGGGACCTTGTATACGTTCCCTCTAGTTTTTGTCACTCCCAGGAAACTTCTCTTTTGTTAGTCCAAACCACAGGTCCAACCATGTTAATCTAATTAACTAATAGGCTCCAGCTCCCACAACAGTTAGTGAAGAGCCAGTAAGAGAGGAAAAAAAACAAAACACTTATTAACCCTTTCACAACCTGTTTGTGATTACAACAGTGTACAATACTAGATTATGAAAGCCCAGTGTACCCTTTAACTGGAAGAAGGAAGATTAATTCTGCTTACTGCACACACCAGTCCTGCACACACTCCTTAACACAGCACAAACAATCCTATTTTCAAACTTGTCACACACCATACAACCATCAAATGATTAAATGTCCTTCTTTTTTATGTCCTTGAGTCATCAGTCCTTAAGACCAAGGGACCTTGTATACGTTCCACTCTAGTTCATTTCACTCACAGGAAACTTCCTTTTGTTAGGTCCAAAGGGCCTGGTTGGTATGGGGATACTATATAATATTGATATTACTGGTATTAATACATATACTGTAGTTCGGTTGGTACAGGATACTTATATTTAAGAATACTGGTATTAATACATATACTGTAGTTTTCTGGTGGTATGGGATTATTATATTGAGAATTACTGCTATTAATACATATACTGTAGTTCTGGTTGGTATGGGGAAAAATATAGGGATAATATATAATATTGAGAATTACTGGTATTAATACATATACTGTAGTTCTGGTTGGTACGGGATACTGTATAATTGAAAAATTACTGGTAATTAATTATATACTGTTTTCTGGTTGGTACAGGGATAATATTATATTGAGACCACTGTTTAATACTATTTCTTGTGTTCGGGTTGTACGGGTGATACTATATAATGGGAATTACTGGTATTAATACATATACTGTAGTTCTGGTTGATATAGGGATAATATATATATGAGAATTACTGGTATTAATACATATACTGTAGTTCTGGTTGGTACGGGGATACTATATATGAGAATACTGGTATAATACATATACTGTAGTTTCTGGTTGGTACAGGGATAATATATAATATTGAGAATTACTGGTATTATACATTACTGTAGTTCTGGTTGGTGACGGGGATACTATATATTGAGAATTATGGTATTAATACATATACTGTAGTTCTGGTTTGTACAGGATACTAATATACAATTGAGAATACTGGTATTAACTACTAATTGTAGTTCCGGTTAGTGGCGGGGATACTATATTATTGAGAATTACTGGTATTAATACATATACTGTAGTTCTGGTTGGTACAGGGATACTATATAATATTGAGAATTACTGGTATTAATACATATACTGTAGTTTATCTGTTGTATTCAATTAGATACAACAGATATACCATGACCTGGATGAATGAACCTTCACAAACACAAATATACTGTAGTTCTGTTGGTACAGGGATGCTATATAATATTGAGATTACGGTATTAATACAATACTGTAGTCTGGTTGGTACAGATATACTGTAGATCTGGTTTGGTACAGGGATACTATATAATATTGAGAATTACTGGTATTAATACATATATTGTAGTTCTGGTTGTACAGGGATACTATATAATATTGAGAATTACTGGTATTATACATATACTGTAGTTCTGGTTGGTACAGGGATACTATATAATATGAGAATTACTGGTATTATACATATACTGTAGTTCTGGCTAGTACAGGGATACTATATAATTGAGAATTACTATATTAATATAACTGTAGTATCTGGTTGGTACAGGGTTACTATATAATATTTGAGAATTACTGGTATTAATCATATACTGTGTTCTGTTTGTTACAGGGATTCTATATAATATTGAGAATACTGGTATTATACTATACTGTAGTTCTGGTTGGTTAACGGTATACTATATAATAGTGAGAATTACTGGTATTAATACATATACTGTAGATCTGGTTGGTACAGGGATTTACTATATAATATTGAGAATACTGGTATTAATACATAATTGTAGTTCTGGTTGGACAGGGATACGATATAATATGATGAGAATTACTGGTATTAATACTATACTGTAGTTCTGGTTGGTACAGGGATACTATATAATGTTGAGAACTATTACTGGTATTAAATACATAATTGTAGTTCTGGTTGGTACAGGGATCTATAATAATATTGAGAATTACTTGTATTAATATATACTGTAGATCTGTTGGTAGCGGGATACTATATAATATTAGAATTACTGGTATTAATACATAGATTGTATTCTGGTTGGTACAGGGATACTATATATATTGAGAATTATGGTATTAATACAAATACTGTAGTTCTGGTTGGTACAGGAATACTATATATATTGAGAATTACGGTATTATACATATATTGTAGTTCTGGTTTGGTACAGGGATATATATAATATTGAGAATTATGGTATACTACATAATACTGAGTTGCTGGTTGGCACAGGGTACTATATATATTGAGATTACTTGTGGTAGTACATATACTGTAGATCTGGTTGGTACAGGGATACTATATAATTGAGAATTACTGGTATTATACATATATTGTAGTTATGGTTGGAACAGGGATCTATATAATATTGAGAATTACTTGCATTAATCATATACTGTAGATCTGGTTGGTACCGGGGATACTATATAATATTGAGAATTACTGGTATTAATACATATATTGTAGTCTGGTTGGGTACAGGGATACTATAATATTGAGAATTACTGTATTATACAATATACTGTAGTTTCTGGTTGGTAAGGAATACTTAATTATATTGAGGAATTACTGGTATTAATAAATATATTGTAGTTCTGGTTGGTACAGGGATACTATAATATTGGAGAATTACTGGTATTAACTACATATACTGTAGTTCTGGTTGGCACAGGGATCTATATAATATTGAGAATTACTAGTATTAATACATATCTGTAGATCTAGTTGGTACAGGGATACTATATAATATTGAGATTACTGGTATTAATACATATACTGTAGTTCTGGTTGGACAGGGATACTATATAATATTGAGAATACTGGTATTAATACATATACTGTAGTTTCTGGTTGGTACGGGGATACTATCATAATATTGAGAATTCCTGGTATTAATATATCTTGTAGTTCTGGTTGGTACGGGGATACTATATATAATATTGAGAATTACTGGTATTAATACATATCTGTAGTTCTGATTGGTACAGGGATACTTCCGATTGCCATTTGGAGTCAGAAGGAATTTTGGGTGAATCGGTTGGACTGATGGACACATGTCCTTAATCAACCTCAATTACTATGTTACTATATAGAACAGGCCCCATTTATAACAATAGCATGTTTCCATTATGGACACATTCACAAGGAGATGGACATTTAAAAAGCATTACGGGACTTGATGTACGGCTTTTGTATTATAATATCTTTCAGTTGTGTTTCAATAAACCTTTTATAATCTAACTTAGTAACATAAAACAACAAACGCAGATCATTATTTCATCCCATAGGAAATGTTCCCACATGAGAAATATTTCTATATCATTCAAAAAGCAATACAATCATCACATTTTTATGTTGTTTTCATAACTGTGATTGGTTCAGAAAGGTCATGTGACTGGAGCCAGAAATCGGATAATAAAACCCAAGGATAATGTAGAGTAGCTAGAGTTGCAGCTCCGTCTGCTTCTTAATCTCTCCCTACCCATTGAGGTAAGTTAGTCATTTTATCCTCACTAAGATGATTGTGTGGTGTTGGTTTCATACAGAATAAGAAGTATCATTATTATTTCTTTGGTTTGTTCTCAGATGTTAGCTTTCAAATGTTAATACGATCTGATGGTTGGGGCAAAATTAGCACCATTTTAAACAATAAAACTTTTATTGAATAAACCCTGATAGAATACAAAACGCAATCAGGGTTATTTAAAGTTCTTCAGGGAGATTCAATAAAGTTATTTATCGTTTAAAATGGTGCAATTTGCCCCAACCAATCAGATCTTATTTACATTTGAAATGCTAACATCTGATTGGTGGGTGCAAATTAGCACCATTTTAAACGTAAGAACTTTTTAGAAACTGTCAGGGTTATCAATTAAAGTTCTTATTGTTTAAAATGTGCTAATTTTTGCCCCCAACATCAGATATTAACTTTCAATGTTTAAATAGATCTGATTGGTTGAGGCAAAATTAGCACCATTTTAAACGATAAACTTTTATAGAAACTCCCTGTGTGTGTTTTGATATAGTTGTATCATGAGAGAGTAGTAAACAATGGAAAGTGTTGTAAATGATGGGAAAAAAAGCAAACCAAAGTTGTTTGGTCATTTGATATCCCTTAAAAAAAACATACAGTCAACTGCCCTATCAGTACAAAGAATGCTTGATGCTTTATTGTTAGTTGTTATAATTAATACATTTTCAGTTATTGTGAGTATGTCAAGGATCTCCTTGTAAATAATCATACTACAGGATTCCTTTAAATGGGGCATTGTCATTACACCTACTGTGTTACTGGCACACACACTGGTTGGTGGAGAAAGATCAGCAAGATACTGTATCCACATATTATGTAGGCTCCCAGACTACAGTGGCAAGAAACTTCAGGGGACCAATTACAGCTGTATAATTGAGTTGGTGCTATTCAGTATTAAAGGGGAAGTTCATGTGCAAATACATGTACTTTCAGAAAAAAGAGCAGTATTTTCATCCCAATTACTTAACCTGCCAATCAGCATGTGTCTGTTTATAAATAAATGCAACCGAATACTGACAGTTAGTCTTGCCTTGGCCATCCAGCCACTGGGTGGATTCGTTGCTCAGTAGATGATCTGAGCATGTGACCTCATCCAACGCCCCATCAGTAGAATTACTGTTAGGAACATTCCAGAGAAGTGGTGCATTCTGGGAAGAAGAAGGTCCGTTATGAACCTGAAATGTCAGTCACTAATGTAATGTCCAGAGAGGAGACGCAAGGGATGAAAATCAACTGATTTTTTTCAAAATAGGAAGATGTATATAATGAGTATGGATAAGACAACTAACAACTTAAAAAATATTGATCATTTCCACTTAGAACCTGATCCCCGAATTTAAACCATAACCCTCAGTTAAAGAGAGAATAACTATAGACCCTGTAATTACTAATGCGACATCTTAAACTGGACATACATTTCTAATATTGCTGAAATAGCAGCTGGTTTGGTTGATTAGATGGATTGGTTCAACACAAGGAGTAAATCAGATGTATGTATGTATCTATATTTTGGTCTCTAGTTGCACTTAATGTGGAGTACTAAAACAGCCCAATTTTCTATAGATTGATGTGTTAAGGAAGTAAATCAGTTAATGCAATGATAGGGAAGAAGCAGGGGTAACAGGGGTGGCCAGGAGCCAGGTGGCACCATCTTTATTATTTTCCTATGATAGATATAGCCTCCTCCCAGAAAACCACTGTGGATGAAGTAGAGATAGGGCCCCATCATAGTTTTTTGCGGGGGGCCCAGGGCATTCTAGTATGCCATGGGAGAGAGGGACCTTATGCATCCACCATATTGACTGTATTATTGGCCTGGTTTGCTGAAGAGATTGGCCCTGAAGGAACTTTCATGATTGCCATTGCATATCTCATGTCTGTGGGAGATGGTATTTTCAGGTAAATATGTGTTTCACAGTAAACCAGCAGGCAGTTTTAGTCGTATGTGCATCTTAGTACAACAGAATCCAGAGGAAATAAATAGGCCAAAAACTTGAAGAAAACTTCTACCAATTCCGATCTGACCAGTTATTATTCTCTTACACGTACTGTATTCAGCTATTCTCCTTGGTATAAACCTTTCCTTAAAGGGCACTCCAACCTCATAAGAAACACTTTAGAAAGAAGGCTCCTATATATGTTGAATATACATAGTTTATCCTATGAATTCATTACTGTATGCCTGCTATGCTTTCTGGAGTTCTATGAAACTGAAAGCAATTTAAGAAACCTGTACTGAGCCTGTATTGAGCCTGGTCATTGCTCAGAAGAGCGCAGATAGGGGATAACCATTCATTCTTGGCTTGTGATGTCAACTGTCAAATCCAAACTGACATGTACTAACTGGAAGAACCAGGAAGCAGATTAACAGGTGGAGAAACAGGACATTGCAGGATTCAGGTTAGACTATATTTTCTCATTTCAAACTATACAGTTAGGGTTTTGGGGGGTGATTTACCTGTATGTAAGTTTTTTTTAGCAGCTTGTGGACTGCCCTTTAAGCATTAGCTTTACCTCAACCTATAATTGTTGGATGCCTTGAATTGTCCAATACAATATTCTCTCATATACTGGGAAAGGGAAGTGAATGAAAGAAAAAGGAAGGGGAAGATGAAAGAAAGAAGGAAGGAAGGAGAGGAAGTAGGAAGGAAGGAAAAGGAAGGAAAGGAAGGAAGGAAGGAAGGATAAGGAAGGAAGGATAAGGAAGAAGAGAATACGCCTGATAGACGTGAATAGAAGGAAGTTGAAGGAAGGAGGAAGGAAGGAAGGAAGGAGGAGGAAGGAAGGAAGAAGTGAAGGAAGGAGTAAGAAGGAAGAGAAGGAAGGAAGGAGTGTTCCATACTAATGTCGTTTCTCCTAACTTCCAAAATCCTACCTATAGCATGTTTGTTGTTTTATGATTTGAACATTCTCTTTGCGAGAAAAAATGTCAATGTGCAAAATTAACAACAGTCCCCATTCCCCCGTCTTTTCCACCTTGGGTAGGACAGCTCTCCACTCCATATATAATCTAACTTTCCTCTGGTCTTGAATTGCGTCAAACTATTAACCGTTTGTCAAATGGTTGCAATCATCATTGTGTGATATTCCATAAACTATTACATGATCCCAGTGTATATTTTAATTGGTCCTCTCTTTAAAGGAATAATGGAAAGTATTTCCTTTTTACCCCAGTAATTTTTGTTACTCTGCTTTTAACCACGTGCAAACCAATTTCCTACTACGTTTGGCATCCTCCAAGCAGTTTTTAAATACAATCTACGGGATGTGTTTGAAATGACGACCATCGGGCGGCCCATGTCATTTTGAGTCGTTACCTGTGTAGTAGTAACCCTCTGAGATACATTATAATTAATGTCCCCCTTCAACATGTTCAAACTACTTACGGCAAGATGTTGGTGTGAAATATTCTATGTAGTGTTCGGATACTCTCACATATTCATTCTGCTTACCGGCTTTCCTTATGTGCTATCATGACATGCTATCTTCTCGGTGAAACCCCTGGTCCACGTAGTGAGGAACTGCACTAGTGTACAGTGACTACAGACGATAAATATGCATTGGGACCTTTTTAGTTGTGTGCACAACCATTTGTGTCGTTGTGCTCCTTTGGGCTTATATGTCTTATTACTCCTCATTAGATACTGTAGAGAATATGATTGTATATGCGCGTTACGTTATCTCGCAGCCGGTATCTCCAAAGCTGCTGCCGACCTGTACTCTGCATAGCTGATAACACAATATACACGAACATATCATACTTTCGTGAGACTAGGTCTCTCTGTTGTACTATCCTTACCGTATTAGTAATACAATACGACCTAGTAGTTCCTTATGGATTCCGTCTAGTTTATGTCAATGTTGCATTCCTTGATACGGATTTCTTCCCATTCTGAAATGCTTTGCTTAATGGGATAAACTGACTGAAACAGATCAACAAATATTACAGACATTTCTCTGACCGGAAAACTTGGCAGTCAGCACGTTACACTATAGGCGTTCAAAGGCAGTATAGAAATAGTGTGAAAACATGTCTCGGTGGGCAGTTTTAATGTGGATGTAATCAATTTCCAAACCAAAACCCCTAAATGCTTAGCAACGGAAAGTAGATGTAGTAAAATCTCAGATAAATAAAAGACATTGTACGTATGAGAAATAAAAGACTAGCCAGTGCCCGCAATACTCCCCAGAAAAACAAGATAATACAACAAAAACACTGCTATTTACCTGCCCCCAACCCACATGATAAGTGTTCAGCAAATCTATCACCTGTTATTACTAACCAGATATTTAAGGTATTAATGTGCCCCCATTACTAGACAAGTAAGCCTGGCTCCTCCATCAATGCTGTCATTATCAAAAGTTCAGAGACTGGCTGCATCGACAACCCAATGATATGGAGCTGCTTATCCACTGATGCCCCTTGCACTGTTCATTCTTTAAAAAGCTCATGAGCAGAAGGGGGAGGCAGATTGAATACAAATGATGACGAACTGGTAAACATAGAAGTTGGGTGCGGGTAGATAACTGCAAACTTTAACCAGTTTTTGTTTGAAGATGGGCATGTCCCCTATATAACAGAAGTACTCTTGTGCAATAAATTCCAATAAATATGACATATATGTCTCTGTGATTTTGTAGGTCAAATTTTCTGCTTTATTTAATGTAATGTTTGAATGAAGGTACGGCAGGATAGTAATCCCTACCCTCTTTTGTTGATGTGTAACACAAGCACTTTAGAACTGTCAAAAGAGCCCGCTCATGCCAGAACTCAATGCAGTAACAAACACCAGGGTATAGAGACCGGAATCAAGCCAGTAACACAAATCTACGGGAATTAGAGCCAGGAATCAAGAACCTTCAGTCACAAAGATATCAGGTATAGAAGCCAGGATCATCACTCCACCTATAACAAAATCAGGGGTATAGCAGCCAGGAATTCATCCCAGTACCCAACAATAGGGGTTATAGCAGCCAGGGATCAAGCCCACGTACAAGCACACCCCCGAGAGATGAGCCCAGGATCCAAGCCTAGCAACAACAATCAGGGGGTAGTAGAGACAGGAATCAATCCCAGTAAATCAGATGAAGACAGATCCATCCCAGACAAATCAGGGGTAGAGAGACCAGAATCCCCAGTACATACATCAGGGTTAACGGATCCCACACGTACCAAACGGGCTTAGAGCCCGGGAATCACAGCCTAGAAACACAAATCCAGCGGTTAGAGCCACGGATCAAGCCCAGGAGAAACAAAAACCAGCGTGGTTCTAGAGCAGCATAAAGACCCAGTAAACAAACTCAGGGGTCCTATAGAGCCGAATCAAGCAGTAACCAAAATCAGGTGGTCAAATTGAGCCAGTGAATCAAGCCTAGTACAAAAATCAGGGGTATAGAGCCAGGAATCAGCCACCCGTAACAAAGCCAGGGATAGAGCCAGGAATCAAGCCCAGTAACAAAATCAGGGGTATAGAGCTAGGAATCAAGCCCAGTTTTGTTAACAAAATCAGGGTAATAGAGCCGAAATAAACTCCTAGTAATCAACTCAAGTGTAATAGAGCCAGGAAGCAGCCTATCTAAACAAAATCAGGGGTATAGAGCCAGGCAATCAAGCCTGAGTAACAAAATCAGGGGTATAGAGCCAGGATCAAGCCTAGTAACCAAATCAGGGGTATAGAGCCAGCATTCAGCCCAGTAACAAAACCAAGGTATAGAGACCAGAATCAAAACCCAGTAAACAAATCAGGAGATACAAGAGAAGGAATCAAGCCAGTAACAAAATCCAGGAGTAAGAGCCCAGGATTCAGACCCAAGTAACAAAATCAGGGGTTATGAGCCAGAAAGAAATCACGACGCTGTAAAACACTCAGGGGTATAGAGCCAAGAATCAAGTCTAGTACAAAATAAGGGTATAGAGCCAGGAATCAAGCTAGTAACAAAATCGGGGTATGTATATAGAGCAGAATCAGCCCAATAAACAAATCAGTGATATTAGTAGCCGGAATCAAGCCAGTAAAAAATCAGGAGTATAGACGCAGGAACCCGAAGCCCAGTAACCAAAATCAGGGGTTATGAGCCAGAGAAAGAATCCACGCCTTAGTAACAAACTAGGGGGATAGAGCCAGGAATCAAGTCTAGGAGTACAAAATCAGGGGTATAGAGCCAGGAATCAAGCCTAGTAACCACAAATCAGGTGGTATAGAGCCAGGATTCAAGCCTAGTAACAAATCAGGGGTAAGGCCAGAATCAATCCGTAACAAATACAGGGTAAGAGCCAGAACTCATACGGCTAAGTAAAACAAATCAGGGGTACTAGAGCCAGGAATCAAGGTCTAGTACAAAATCAGGTGTATAGAGCCAGGATCAAGCCTGAGTAACAGAAATCAGGGGTATAGAGCGATATCAAGCCCGTAAACAAAATCAGGAGTATAGAGCCAGGAATACAAGTCGTAACAAAATTTCAGGAGTACTAGAGCCAGGACCAGCCCCAGTAACAATCGAGGGGTCTATAGATGCCAGAAATCATCCTAGTATAACAAACTCAGGTGGTATAGAGCCAGGAATTCAAGTCTAGTAACAAATCAGCGGGTGAGACCAATCAGCCTAGCAACAGGTATAGCTCAACGCCTAGTAACAAATCATGGTATGAGCCGAATTCCAAGCCCAGTAACAAATCAGGGGTAAGAGCAGAATTAAGCCAGTAACAAAATCAGGGGTGGTTGAGAGGAAATAGCACAGTAAAATCAGGCTCGTCCAGAATACGAGCAAGAAAATCAGGGGTATCGAGCCAGGAAATGCAAGCCAGTAACAAATCAGGAAGTAAGAGGCAGTGATTCAGCCCAGGTAACAAAATCAAGTGGTATAGAGCCGATCACGCCTGAGTAACAACACCAGGGGTATAAGCCGAGAGGATCAAAGTCTAGTAACAAAAATCAGGGGTATAGAGCCAGGATCAAGCCTAGTAAACAAAATCAGGGTAATAGAGCCAGGGAATCAAGTTCTTAGTACAAAACAGGGGTTATAGAGCCGGAATCAAGCTAGTAACAAATCAGGGGTATAGAGCCAGGAATCAAGCCCCCCAGTAAAATAACACATCAGAGTATAGACCAGGAATCAAAGCCCAGTAACAAATCAGAGTATAGAGCAGAACAAGCCCAGTTACAAAGGGGGATAGAGCGAAGGGATTCAAGCCTACTATAACAAAATCAGGGGTATCAGAGCCAGAATCAAGCCCAGTAACAATCAGGGGTATAGAGCCAGAATTAAGACCAGTACCAAAATCCGGGTGTAGTCGCAGAATTCAAGCCCAATAACAAATCAAGGGAGGAGATAGAGACCAGGAATCAAGCCTAGTACAAAGCAGCGGGTACAGAGATCGGAATCAAGGCCTAAGTAACAAATCAAAGGGTAAGCGTCAAGCAGTAAATCGTCTAAACACGGAATTCAAGCCCAGTAACAAATCAGGGGTAAGAGCACAGGAATCAAGCCCGTATACAAATTCAGGTAGGTAGACTATAGAGCCAGAAATCCATCCTGTAAAACAAACTCAAGGGGTATAGATGCCAGGAATGATAGCCCTAGTAACAAGACTCAGGGTATAGAGCCAGGACATCAGAGCCTAGTAACAAAATTCCAGGGGTGAGCTAGATCTCGCCTGACCAATCAGAAGAGCCAGGATTCAGCCAAACAAAATCAGGCAGGTATGAGCCCACAGAATTCAACCCCAGTAGCAAAACCCGGGGTATAGGAGCAGGATTCAAGCCCAGTAAACAAATCAGGAGATATAGAAGCCTAGGAATCAGCCACAGTACAAAATCAGGGAGTATAGAGCCCGGATTCAATATAATGACCCCTCTCCAACGTGTTCAAAATACTTATACTGCAAGTTGGTGTATTCATTTGTAGTGTCTCGGTACTCACATATTATTGAACTTAGGTTCCTTTGTGATAATGAAATACTGAAGATCTATTGTGAACAACTGGTCCATAGTTAGACTGTCATTGCTTGATTAACAAGTTAATAATGCATTTGGACTTTTTATTGTTGGCAAACATTGTTGTTTGCTCCTGTGGGTAATATACTCTATTTTAAGATACTTCAGAATTGTATGCTGTCTTCTCAGCGTCATCTACAAAGTTTGCAGACCTGTACTCCTCAACTGATAACCACCTTCACATTTGTGACTGGGATCTCCTTTGATATCTTCCTTTATAGAGTAATACCGACCAGTGTTCCATTGGATCCGGCTGTTTATGTCAATGCATTCCTTGTGATTCTCCCATTCTGAATGCTTTTGTATGGGATAAAATGACTGAACTAAATCCCAAAATAATTACAGACATTTTCCTATGAAAGGAACTGCATCAGCACGTTACACATATAGCGTTCAAAATGTATAATAGAAAGTGTGAAAAATGTCCTGGGCAAGTTTTTATTGTGATGTACTCAAATCCTTCCAAACCAAAACCCCTAAAATGCTATCGCTAACGGAAGTATGTATTAAAACTACTCATTAGAAACAGACATGACGTTAAGAGAAAAGACCTAGCCAGCTGCCCCAGCATATCCACCACTAAAAAAAAAATCGTCCATTACCTCCCCCAACCCCAATGATATGTTTCAGACAAATTCTACCTGTAGTTACTAACCAGCATATTAAGGATAATTATTGCCCCCATTCTGGCAGAGAAGCTGGCTCCTCCCTCATGCCTGTCAATCAAAGTTGTGACTGCTGACTACACGCCAATGATTGGCTGATCTGTTCCACTGCGCTCCTACCCCCCCCCTGCACATGTTATTCTTATAAAAAAGCTCATTGAGCAAGGGAGGAGGCGAATCTGATACAAATGCATAGGAATGAACTGGTAAAATAGAAGTTTGGGGTTGCGGGTAGATAACGTGAAACGTTACCAGTTTTTTTTGTTTTGAAGAGGGCATGTCCTCTAAATTAACAGCAATAGTACTTGTGCAATAAAGTTCAATAAAATTCATATATGTCTTCCTGTGTTTGTAGGTAAAAAATATTTTCTCTGCTTTATTTATGTGACATTTTTGAATAGGATAGGGTAGGACACGATCCCTACCTCTTTGTTGATGTGTAACAAAGCAGAAAACTGTCCAAAAGAGCCGCTCCACATGCCCAAGAACTCACTGCAGTAACAAAACCAGGATATAGAAAGGAATCAGCCCAGTACAAAATCAGGTGGGGGTATAGAGCCAGAAGCAAGCTAGTAACAAAATGCAGGGGATTAGAGCCAGGAATCAATCCCATGTAACCAATCAGGGGTATAGAGCCAGGAATCATCCAGTAAAAATCAGGGGTATAGAGCCAGGGCAGTCACAGCCGCCGTAACAAAACCAAGGGTATAGAGCCAGGAAGGATCAAGCCAGAAACAAAATCCAGGGGTAAATAGGACAGGAATCAATCCCAGTAACAAATCAGGGTATAGACGCAGGAATCAATTCCAGTAAACACAATTCAGGGGTTATAGGAGCCAGGATCAGCCCAGTAAAAAACCAAGTATAAGGCCAGTTCACACGCCAGAACAAATCATCAGGGGTCATGAGCCATGGATCAAGCCCAGTAACAAAACCATGGGTATCGAGCCAGGATCAAGACCAGTAACAACCTCAGGGGTAAAGAGCCATGATCAAGTCTAGTCACAAAATCAGGGTAATAGAGCCAGATTTAATCCAGTAAACAAAATCAGGGGTATAGAAGCCATGAATCAATCCCAAGTAAAAAAATCGGGGTATAGGCCATGGACAAGCCAGTACAAAACCAGGGTATATAGCCGGAATCGCCTAGAACCAAAATCAATGGGTAAGACCCAGGGATCAAGCCCATTAACAAACCGGGGTATAAGAGCCCGGAATCACGACCAGTACAAACTCAGGGTATAGAGCCAGGAATCAAGTCTAGTAACAAATCAGGGTCATAGAGCCAGGAATCAAGCCTGTAACAAATCCAGGGGTTAGAGCCAGAATCAGCCCGTACAAAGCCAGGGTATACGCCATGACTCAAGCCAGTAACAAAATCAGGGGTCATGATCCAGAATCAAGCCCATAAACAAAATCAGGGGTATAAGCCAGAAATCACTCCCTAGTTAACAAACTCAGAGGTAAAAGAGCCAGGAATCAAGCCTAGTAACAAAATCAGGGTATAGAGCCAGAATCACACGCCTAGTAACAAAATCAGGGTATGAGCCAGGATTCAAGCCTATAACAAATCAGGGTATGAGCCAGAATTCAAGCCCAGTAACAAACCAGAGTATAGCCAGGATTAAGCCCATAACAAATCAGGAGTATAAGAGCACGGATCAATCCCTAACAAATTCAGGAGTTAGAGCCAGGCTTCAAGCCCAGTACAAATCGGGTATGCGCCAGAAATCACGCCTAGTAACAAACTCAGGGTATAGAGCCAGGAATCAAGTCTAGTAACAAAATAGGGGTATAGAGCCAGGAATCACGCCTAGTAACAAAATCATGGGTATAGAGCCCAGGAATCAAGCCCATTACAAATCGGAGTATAGAGCCGGAATCAAGCCCGTAACAAAATCAGGAGTATAGAGCCAGGAACCAGCCCAGTAACAAACTCAGGGTAGTAGAGCCAGAATCACGCTAGTAACACCTCAGGGGTATAGAGCCAGGAATCAAGTCTAGTAACAAACAAAATCAGGGGTAATAGAGCCAGGAATCAAGCCTAGTAACAAAATGAGGGGTATAGAGCCAGGGATTCACGCCTAGTAACAAAATCAGGTTATAGAGCCAGAATTCAAGCCCAGTAACAAAATCAGGGTATAGAGCCAATCACCTCCTAGTAACAAACTCAGGGGTCAGAGCCATGAATCAGTCTAGTAACAAATCCGGGGTATAGACCAGGAATCAGCTAGTAACAAAATCAGGGTATAGAAGCCAGGAATCAGCCCAGTAACAAAATCAGGAGTATGAGAGCAGGAATCAATCCAGTAACAAATCAGGAATATAAGAGCCAGGAACCTAGCATAACAAAATCAGGGGTTATAGCCAGAATCATGGCCTAGTAACAAACTCAGGGTATAGATCCAGGATCAAGTCTATACAAAATCCAGGGGTATAGAGCCAGGAATCAAGCCTATTACAAAATCAGGGGTATCGAGCCAGGATTCAAGCCTATACAAATCAAGGGGTTAGAGCCAGGATTCACGAGCCCATTAGGTGGACAAAAGTCAGGGGTATAGAGCCATGATTAGCCCCGTAACAAAATCAGGGGTGTGTGCCAGAAACAAGCCCAGTAACAAAATCAGGTAATATAGCCAGGAACAGCCCAGGAACAAATCAGGAGTTAGAGCCATGATTCAAGCCAGTAACACGATCAGGGGTTAAGCGAGCCAAACTCACGCTAGTACAACTCAGGGGTATAGAGCCAGGATCATCTAGTAACAAATCGGGGTATAGAGACAGGAGCAAGCCTAGTAACAAAATCAAGGGGTCTAGAGCCAGGAATCAAGTCTAGTAACAAATCAGGGGTAATAGAGCCATGATCAAGCTAGTACAAATCATGGGTATGAGCCAGGAATCAGCCCAGTCAACAAAATCAGGATTATAGACCGAATCAAGCCCAGTACAACAAAATTCAGGAGTATAGAGCCAGAACAAGCCCAGTAACAAAGGGGTATAGAGCCAGGATTCAAGCCTATTAACAAATCAGGGGTATAGAGCCAGAATTTCAAGCCCAGAACAAATCATGGGTATAGAGACAGGAATTAGCCAGTAACACAATCAGGGGTGTAGTGAGTGCCCGAAATCAAGCCTAAAACAAAATCATAGGTATAGAGCCAGAAATCAAGCCTTTACAAAGAGGGGTACGAGCCAGGATCAAGCCTCGTAACAAAATCAAGGGGTATGAGCCAGGATTCAAGCCAGTAACAAATCCAGGGGTAATGAGCCAGGAATCACAGCCCAGTAACAAAATCAGGGATAGCCAGGAACACAAGCCCAGTAACAAATCATGGGTATAGAGCCAGAAATAACACCTAGTAACAAACTCAGAGGGGGTATAGTAGCATGAATCAAGCCTAGTAACAAAATCAGGTGGTATAGAGCTAGGAATCAAGCCTAGTAACAATCCAGTGGTATAGAGCCCCGGATTCAAGCCCTAGTAACAAAATCAGGGGTCTATAGCCCAGAATCAGCCCGTACAAAACCAGGGGTATAGAGCCAGGATTTAGCAGTAACAACATCCAGGAGTATAGAGCCAGGAATCAATGCCCAGTAACAAATCAGGAGTATAGAGCCAGGATTCTGAAAGTACAGTAACAAACTCAGGGGTTATAGAGCCGTGAATCAAGTCTAGTACCAAAATCAGGGGTGGTTAGAGCCATGAATCAAGCCTAGAACAAAATCAGGGGGATAGAGCCAGGAATCAGCCCAACGTGAACAAAGGCCAGGGGTTATAGAGCCAGGAATTCAAGCCCAGTAACAAAATCAGGGGGTAAGAGCCAGGAATCAGCCCAGTTTGAACAAAATCAGGGGTATAGAGCCAGAAATAAACTCCTAGTAACAACTCCAGGTAATAGAGCCAGGATCAGGCTAGTAACAAAATCAGGGGTTAGGTAGGTCCAGGAAATCAGCTAGTAACAAAATCAGGGGTATTTTTTTAAAGCCAGGATTCAAGCCTCGTAACAAACAATCCAGGGGATTCTATGAAGCCAGATTCAGCCAGTAACAAAACCAGGAGGAGTTATAGAGCCACGGATTCAAACCCAGTAACAAAAATCAGGAGTAATAGAGCAAGGAATCAAGCCAGCTAACAAAATCAGAGTATAGAGCCCAGGATTCAGACCAGTAACAAATCAGGGGTTAGAGCCAGAAACACGCGCCTAGTAAACAAACTCAGGGGTATAGAGCAAGAATCAAGTACTAGTAACAAATCAGGAGGGTATAGAGGCCAGGAATCAAGCCTGAGTAACAAAATCAGGGGTAATAGAGCCCAGAATCAAGCCCTAACAAATCAGGGATATAGAGCCGGAATCAAGCCCAGTAACAAACAGGAGTATAGAGCCAGGAACCGAAGCCAGTAAACAAAATCAGGGGTATTTAAGCCAGAAATCCGTATCGACCTAAGGTGGATAGACACAAAGCTATAAAAATAGGGGTATAGAAGCCAGGAATTCAAGCTCTAGTAACAAAAATCGAGGTGGTATAGAGGCCAGGATCAAGCCTAGTACCATACAAATCAGGGGTGTTATTATAGAGCCAGGATTTCAAGCCAGTAAAAATCAGGGGTGAATTAATCCAGTACAAAGGTTAAGAGCAAAGAACTCACGCTAGTAGTAACAAACTCAGGGGTTAGAGCCAGGAATTCAAGTCTAGTAACAAATTCAGGGTGTATAAGAGCCAGGAATCAAGCCTAGTAACAAAATCAGGGGTATAGAGCCAGAATCAGCCCAGTAACAAAACAGGAGGTATAGAGCCAGGAAATCAAGTCCAGTAACAAAATGTTCAGATGTTAGAGCCAGGACCAAGCCCAGTAACAAACAGGGGTATAGAGGCCAGAAGAATCATGCCTAGTAACACAACTTCAGGGGTGATTAGAGCCAGGAATCAAGTATAGTAACAAAATCCAGGGGTGATGAGCAGAATCAAGCCTAGTACAATCATAAAGCCCATACGCAGAAAATCAGGTTAGAGCCAGGATTCCAAGCCAGTAACAAAATCAGGGGTAATAGCCAGAATCTAAGCCCAGTAACAAAATCAGGGGTTGTGCCAGAATATAAGCCCCAGTACAAAATCAGGGTGTAGTCAGAAAAAAGCCAGTGAAACAAATCAGGGATAGCCACGCCCCCCCCATAAACAAAATCAGGGGAGTATATGAGAGCAGGATCAAGCCCAGTAACAAAATCAGGGTATAGAGCCAGATCACAGCCTAGTACAAACTCAGGGGTATAAGCCAGAATCAAGTCTAGTAACCAAAATACAGGGGTATAGGCCAGGATCAAAGCCTAGTAACAAAAACAGGGGTAATAGTAGCCAGAGGGAATCAGTCTAGTAACAAAATCAGGGGTATAGAGCCAGAATCAAGCTAGTAACAAACCAGGGGTATATGAGCCAGGAATCAAGCCCAGTAACAATCAGAGTATAGAGCCAGGATATCAAAGCCCAGTAACAACAATCAGAGTATAGAGCCAGGAACCAAGCCCAGTAACAAAGGGGTATAGAGCCAGGATTCAAGCCTATAAACAAAATCAGGGGTATAGAGCCAGAATTCAAGCCCGTAACAAAATCAGCGGGTATAGAGCCAGGAATTAAGGCCCAGTAACACAAAATCCGGGGTGTCGAGTGCAGAATTCAAGCACATTAACAAAATCAGGGGTTTAGAGCCAGGAATCAAGCTCTAGTAACAAAAGGCAGGGGTACAGACCGGAATCAGATCCTAGTACAAATCAAGGGTATAGAGCCCCGATTCAAGCCAGTAACAAATCAGGGGTAAGAGCCCAGGAACAAGGCCGTAACACAATCAGGGTGGGTATATGAGCCAGAATCCACCATAACAATCAGGGGTATTAGAGCCAGAAAATACACACCTAGTAACAAAGAACTCAGGGTATAGAGGCCAGGTAAGATCAAGCCTAGTAACAAAATCAGGGGTATAGAGCTAGGAATGCACGCCTATAGTACCAACAATCAGGGGTATAGAGCCAGATTCAAGCTAGTAACAAAATCAGGGGTATAGAGCCAGAATTCAACCCAGTACAAAAACGGGGTTATAAGAGCCAGGATTTAGCCCAGGTAACAAAATCAGGAGTATAGAGCCAGGAATCAAGCCCAGTACCAAAATTCAAGGAGTATAGAGCCCAGGAGTCAATATAATGACCCTCTCAACAGTGTTCAAAATACTTACTGCAAGTTGGTGTATTCTATTGAAGTGTCGGTACTCACATATTATTGACTTACAGGGCTTCTTTATGTGATAATGAAATACTGAAGATCTATTGTGACAACTGGTCCATAGTTAGACTGTCATTGCATTGATACAAGTATAAAATGCAGTTTGGACTTTTTATTGTTGCAACATTTGTTGTTTTGCTCCTTGGGTTAATATAGCTCCTATTTCTAAGATACTTAGAATTGTATGCGGTCTTCTCAAGCCGTCATCTCCAAAGCTTTGCCGACCTGTACTCCTCAACTGATAACCACCTTCAACTTTGTGACTGGGTCTCCTCTTGATATCTTCCTTTATAGATACATACCGACCAGTGTTCCTATGGATTCCGTCTGTTTATGTAAATGGGATTCCTTGTGAATTCTCCCATTCTGAATGCTTTGCTTATGGGATATTAAAATGACTGAACTAAGATCAACAAAATAATTACAGACATTTTCTTGAAAGGAACTGCAGTCAGCACGTTACACATATAGCGTTCAAATGCAGTAATAGAAAGTGTGAAAAATGTCCTGGGCAGTTTTTATTGGATGTATCAATCCTTCCAAACCAAAACCCCTAAATGCTATAGCTACGGAAGTATGTATTAAACTATCAAATAGAACAGACATTGTAGTATAGAGAAAAGACCTAGCCAGCTGCCCAGCATATCCACCCTTAAAACAAAAACGTCCATACCTATCCCCCAACCCCAACTGATATGTTCAGCAAATTATAACCTGTATTACTAACCAGATATTTAAGGATAATTTTGCCCCCATTCTGGCAGAGTAAGCTGGCTCCTCCCTCATGCTGTCAATCAAAGTTGTGACTGCTGACATCACCCATGATTGGCTGCTGATTCCACTGCGCCTCCTCCTGCACATGTCATTCTTATAAAAAGCATTGACAGAGGGAGGAGGCAGATCTGAATACAAATGCATAGAATGAACTGGTAAATAGAAGTTGGGGTTGCGGGTAGATAACTGAAACGTTACCAGTTTTTTTGTTTTGAAGATGGGCATGTCCCTAAATTAACAGCAAAGTACTTGTGCAATAAATTCCATAAATATTACATATATGTCTTCTGTGATTTGTAGGTAAATATTTTCTGCTTTATTTAATGTGACATTTTTGAATAGGAAGGTTTAGGACAGGTATCCCTACCTCTTTGTTGATGTGTAACACAAGCAGAAAACAATGTAGCCCAGAAACTGGATGACCCAGGTCAGCTTAACACATCAGTTTAGACCAGATCCCCCCATCCAGTAACAATCCGGGGATAGGCATAATCGCAGTAACAAAATCAGGGATATAGCCAGAGGATCAAGCCATAGTAAACAAACCATATGGTTTATAGAGCCAGGAATTGCAAGGCTAGAAACAAAATCAGGGGTTGGTATAGAGCCCAGGATGCAATCCCAGTCAATTGTTAGAGCCGGCATCAACAGTAAAAAAATCAGGGGGTAAGAGCAGGGCATAGCGATAACGGTTTTTAGCGGAATCAAGCCAGAAACAAATCAGGGGTATAGAGCCAGGGATCAAGCCCAGTAACAAAACCAAGGGTATAGAGCCAGGAATCAAGACCAGACAACAATCAGGGGTAAACCCGATAAGGAGTAACAACAGGATAAGCAGGTTCAATCCCAGTAACAAAATCAGGGTTGATAGAGCACCGGATCAATTCCCAGTAACAAAATAGGGGTATAGAAGCCAGGGATCAGCCCGATAACAAAACCAAAGTTTATAGAGGCCAAGAATTCACGCCAGAACAAAATTCAGGCGGTCATGAGCCAGGTGGATCAAGCCCAGTAACAAAACCAGGGTATAGGAGCCAGGAATCAAGACCAGTAACCCCAAAAACCCTGAGCAGGATAGCTAGTAAAAAATCAAGGGAGGCAGAATCAAGTCTAGTAACAAAATCAGGGTATAGAGCCAGAATCATAAGCTCCATAAACAAAACCAGGGGTATAGAAGCCAGAATCAACCGCAAGTAAAAAAATCGGGGTATAGGCCATGGACAAGCCAGTACAAAACCTCAACAGTGTTCAAAATACTTACTGCAAGTTGGGTGTATTCTATTGTAGTGTTCGGTACTCACATATTATTGACTTACAGGCTTCCTTTATGTGATAATGAAATACTGAAGATCTATTGTGACAACTGGTCCATAGTTAGACTGTCATGCATTGATACAAGTATAAATAATGCATTTGGACTTTTTATTGTTGCAACATTTGTTGTTTTGCTCCTTGGGTTAATATACTCCTATTTTAAGATACTTAGAATATGTATGCGGTCTTCTCAAGCCGTCATCTCCAAAGCTTTGCAGACCTGTACTCCTCAACTGATAACCACCTTCAACTTTGTGACTGGGTCTCTCTTTGATATCTTCCTTTATAGATACATACCGACCAGTGTTCCTTATGGATTCCGTCTGTTTATGTCAATGGAATTCCTTGTGATTTCTCCCATTCTGAATGCTTTTGCTTATGGGATTAAAATGACTGAACTAAGATCAAAAATATTACAGACATTTTCTCTGAAAGGAACTGCAGTCAGCACGTTACACATATAGCGTTCAAATGCAGTAATAGAAAGTGTGAAAAATGTCCTGGGCAGTTTTTATTGGATGTATCAATCCTTCCAACAAGACCAGTAAAAATCAGGGGTATAGAGCCAGGAATCAAGTCTAGTAACAAAATCAGGGGTATAGAGCCAGGATTTAATCCCAGTAACAAAATCAGGGGTATAGAGCCAGGAATCAATCCCAGTAACAAAAATGGGGTATAGAGTCCATGGATCAAGCCGAGTACAAAACCAGGGTATAGAGCCGGAATCAGCCTAGAACAAAATCAGGGGTATAGACCCAGGGATCAAGCCCAGTAACAAACCGGGGTATAGAGCCACGGAATCAAGACCAGTATCAAAACTCAGGGGTGATAGAGCAGGAATCAAGTCTAGTAACAAAATCAGGGGTATAGAGCCAGGAATCAAGCCCAGTAACAAAATCAGGGGTATAGAGCCAGGAATCAGCCCGTAATCAAAAGCCAGGGTATAACGCCAGACTCAAGCCAGTAACAAAATCAGGGGTATGACCAGGAATCAAGCCCAGTAAACAAAATCAGGGGTATAGAGCCAGAAATACTCCCTAGTAACAAACTCAGAGGTATAGAGCCAGGAATCAAGCCTAGTAACAAAATCAGGGGTATAGAGCCAGGATCAAGCCTAGTAACAAAATCAGGGTATATGTAAAGCCAGGATTCAAGCCTATAACCAAAATCAGGGTATAGAGCCCAGATATTCAAGCCCAGTAACAAACCAGAGTATAGGCCAGGATTAAGCCCAGTATAACAAATCAGGAGTACTAAGAGCAGGATCAAGTCCCGTAACAAATTCAGGAGTAAGAGCCAGGTTCAAGCGCAGTACAAAATTCGGGTATGCGCCAGAAATCACGCCCTTATAACAAACTCAGGGGTTTTATAGAGCCAGGAATCAAGTCTAGTAACAAAATCAGGGGTATAGAGCCAGGAATCACGAGTTTTTATTGGATGTATCAATCCTTCCAACCCAAAAACCCTAAATGCTATAGCTACGGAAGTATGTATTAAACTATCAAATAGAACAGACATTGTACTTTTTGGAAATCTGGTAAAAGTGCAAACCTCTAACGAACGAACTGCGGCCCACCCCATTTATTGTATGAATGCACGCACTACAAGCGTTCAATAACTGAAGGTTGTGTAGATTTCATGAATCTATAGTTTTGGGGGGGATTTCTGAGTTGGGGGGCGTTTTGTGGAAAAACTGCAGACTGTTCAATCAAAACTGCTGGCTATTTTTTTTTGCTGCTACTGACTTTGGGCACTGGTCACACATCTGGTTAGTTTGGTAGCCATGTCCTGGTACACCCAGAATGGGCATACCGTTTTTATTCGGGAGGGGTTAGGCTTTCATATTGAGCATTGGCGTTTGAACTTTCCTCCACATTTTTTAGCTGAATTCCATTGATTTTGTCTCTGCTTTTAACAGTGAGGAAAAAACGGAAAATGTGAGAAAATCACTTACAATTTGACGAAGATCTGCGTCCGTGTATCCTGCATTTTGATCGAAAACTTAACCTCCTCATAAATCTTGTTGGGTGTGTAGTTTCTAAAAATATCTCACTTGTGGGGATATTTTAGTTATTTGGTAGTTTCTATGTTCTGTCGTAGTGGTATACTTTTAATTTGGTGTAATATTCTTGAAGGTGCAGTTTTAGTTTGGGGTGGTTCTCCTGTACAGGAAAATTTCGGGTACCTACTATTCCTGGGTATCGTTGTTCCTCGGGAGGTAATCTGAACTTTTAGGAAACAGTAAGATTTTTGTGTGTACCTTTAAATACTATAAGTAAAAAACAAATTTGCAAATTTTTCATTTTTGTTTTTACCCTATTTTACCCGTGTTTTTATTTTACTGGACTTCCAAGTACATTTCCATAAGTACAAATGTGACCATGTTAAAGTAGACTTTGTGCGAAAAAACCAATGTATAATATTCCTGATTACTGCTCGTTTTCCTACTGTCAAATTTAGTCCTAAACATTAAGAGGGCAAAATCCTGAAATTCTTCTGGCAGTTACCGCAAAAAAACATGAAATTCTCCTGGCAGTGAACAGGTTAATGTTTTATAAACGTAACATATCCCCAGCATATCATAACTTTACCAGTCTCTCTTCAATCCAAGCTCCCCCACTCCCCCTTATCATTTAGTTGCCCTTCTTCGAACCTATTCCATTTCAAAAGATGTCCCTTGTTTTGTACACAGGATTCCAAATTGCAAACCGCATATTCCAATGAGAGCCTTATACCAATGCTTTGAAAGAGGATGAATCACATTTCCTCCCTGGGAATCCCTACCTCTCTTTATACAAGACAATACCATTCCTGGCTCTGGTGTCCGTCTGGCACTTCGTTGCTTACCTTACGTTTGATTATCCCCCAAAACTCAAGATCCCATTTCCAACATGGATTCACTTAAACTGACATTTTTAGTATAAGCCCACCAGGATTTTTAAGATCCAAAATGCATCCACCTTCCATTGATCAACATTTGAATTTCATCTGTCCACTTAGCAGCCCAATGGTGATAATCTATCTAGATCCCTTGCCACGATTGACACATCCTCTGAAGTTTTTAATGGTCGACAAAGTTTTGTGTCGTCACAACACAGAAACCTTGCTGATATAACCCACTTCAGCTCATTAATAACTAGATTAATAGAAAAAGCGGCCCCAACACCGAACCTCTGTGGCACCCCACTTAGCACGTTAAGTTCATCATGGTGAAGCCCCATTAACCACACTTCTCTCATCCTTTTTATTAACTAATTTTCTGTCCGTGTACAATGTGACTCTCCCCAGCCAACCGACCTTAGCTATACATTATCAGCCTATGGGGACTGGATCACAAGCCTTAGTGAAATCCAAGTATCTCAATCAGCTGCTATGCCAGAGTCTAATTTCTACTCACTTTTCCTCATAAAGCAAAGAAAAGTTAGTTGGACAAGATCTATTCCTCCTAAATCCATGCCTCTGGTTACTACTTATAATAATGTCAGTCCTTGAAACAACTCTTAGCACATGTTCCAATTATTAAACTTTCCAGTATCTTTCCCATCCTGAAAGTTAAACTTACAGCCTGTAATTCCCGGCTGTGATCGAGTACCCCTTTTTGAATATTGGAATAACATCACCTTTTTCCAATCCAGAGGCACAATTCCGGACATGAGGGATTCTGCAAAAATCAGAAACAATGGCCTAGGTACAACTGAACTAGCTCCTAAGTACACGAGAGTAATTTTATAATTATCCGGTCTCCAGGAGATTTATTAATATTAACCTTAGTTAGCTCTTCTGTACCGTAATCCTCGGTTCACCAAAGGCACTGAAAATCTTTTAAACCATTATTGCTACTATAACTCTATGATTATCTGTATTGGATCTTCCTATAGTGTAATACAAAAAGAAAAAACATATTCAAGACATTTGCTTTATCGCATCCTCCGTAACTTAACTTTATCCCCATTACTTAATGTGCCAACATTCTCAGTAGAGATGGGCGAAATTTTGCAAAACAGACCCATTAAAGTCAATGGGCGTCAAATAGTTTGAAAAGTTTCTAATGAAATACAATTAAATATCATGGTAACTTAATTTAAATGGCTGGGGAACCTGGGAAATTGTCTGGGGAACATGTTCGAATATCCATGACATTCCAAAATCAATTCCTCTCACTCTCGCGCTAAGTTTCGAGTTCGTTTCTCGCCTAGGTACCAGAATGGACATTTTACCTCGGCGGTTCCGATGGCTCGCGTATATGTTTTTGAAATGAGACATTACTACTCGCTATTCGATGTTTCCACGTTCCCGCTAGATACCATTGACATTTTACTCGCGGGATTCGAATGCTTGTGTATAGGTTTTAATGACACTTTACTTGCGTATTCGATACTCGAACGGTCGAACATTCGATATTTTGTGAAAGTCCGAAAATAGCATCCGTGATCGTTCGAGAAGTCAAATTCCGTTCGAATTCGCACTAGTTCACTCGAACTCGGTTCGATTCGAGTTTCTAGTCCATCTCTTCTTCTCATTCCTCATCTTCTTACTTTAATATACTTAAGTTTGTTTTTAGGCTAGTGGATGCTTTGTTCAGCTTCCTACTTCATTATTAATTTTAGCTAGTTTTGATTGATTTCTTACCCTCCTTACAGTTTTGTCTAATCTAAAGTCCCTTTTCCGTTCCCTCTGACATAAAGGTTTTAAATGCCATTTTCTTTTCTTTTCTTCCTGTCATTTGCCTCTTTACAATTACATCAGAATTAGCCACATGGGCGCGGATTTATTTATTTTTTTACTTTATTCCCAAGGGTATAAATTTATATGTGAACTGGCTTAAAAGCCCTTAAACACAGTCAAATTGCTGTTCAGTACCTTTACCTGATAATCCATATCCCAGTTGACATTCTGAGAGCTACTTTAACCTGGGGAAAATTTTACCTTCCCCAAATTGTTACCCCGTGCCTTTTCCTTTCATAACAAATTCCAAACGGCCACTATTTCATGGTCACTATTCCTAAGCCTTCCATTTCCCTTTACTCTATTCGCTCCCACGTCTGTAGATATTACCAGATCAACAGAGCTCCTTTTCTAGTAGGAACCTCAACACCTGTGAGAGAAATTATCCTGCAGCAAATTCATGAACTCATCGCCTTTTTTCTGTGTTGGTCAGTTCCACTACCCCAATCATGTCATGGTATTTAAAGTCCCCCCATAATGAGGCAGCACTACCAAACTTGCAGCCCTTGCCAACTGCATATGAAGCCTGACTTCACTCCCTCTGCAGCCTTTGGCGCTTATTAGCAGACCCAACAATGACATTCACCCTCTTTCCTGTTGCCGATATTTCACAAACACCATATTGCCTCCACTTTAACATCCACTATTGCCAGTTATCACTTCTTTCAAATTTGGCTTCCAATTCTTTTTTTAACATAACACATAATCCTGGCCTGCCCTTTCCCTTTTTTCTTTTCTCTGTCCTGCCTAAACAAGGCTATCCTTCTAAAGTTTACAGCCCAGTCATGAGAACTTTCCAACCATGTTTCTGCTATACCTATTATTACTCATACTTTTCATTCACGTCGTAATTTCCAATTGACCCATTTTGTCAGACGGCTTCTCGCTTTTCAAACATCGTTTTGATTAGATCCTTTAATTTTTCATACACGTTAATACACAACACAGCCTCCCTACCCTATGCTAGCCCCACCCCCTTTTCCAGACCCACCACTGGCCTATCTAACACAACACCTGCTTTCCTCCTTGGCTATCTATCCAGTTAAGACTGCTATACCCTCCCCCCAAACCAACCCTAGTTAAATCGCCTCCACCCTCTAGCCCATCTTCTCTCCTAAAACAGCTGCACTGCCATCAGTGAGGTGCAATCCTCCCTACTAGAGCCTGTAGTCGACAGCAAAGTCTGCCCATTTCTCTATCAACACCCAAAGCCTTTCTTCCTTACGACCAGCCTCTTAGCCACGCATTAATGCTCCTAAGCTCCCTGGCTTAGCATGTGGCTGCAGTAGTATTTCTGAAAACACTACCCTGGGGTCCTTGCTTTTACTTGTCCCCTAGCTCTTGGAATCATGTATTAAGGACCTCACCCCCCTCTAACTGGCCATTGGCAACCATGTGAACCAATACCCGCCGGTCCACCCGGCAACCCCCCAATAATCTGTTGACATGATCCACCACATGCCGAACCCTAGCACCAGGCAGGCAACACACACAGTTCGGCATTTAGGGTCTTGAGGGCATTGACCCTATCTACCTTCCTATAAGGGAGTCCCCTACCACTACACCCCTGCCTCCATTCCTGATCCTTAGTTCATCATATATTTTCATTTCAATAATCTCTCATACATACATTCATTCATTCTTTTCTCATCATCATCACATCACACATTTACATCCTCCCCTTGTACAGAGATGGCAGCCCCCTTGGGTGCTCAAGGGACACCCCCCACCATACAGCGAATGCCAAAGTTTCCTCCTCCACCTAAGGCGGCATATCTGTGGGGATGGGCAATCTGATAGAAGCCACCGTACCCTCTGTCCCCCACTTCCCCGAGTAAACCCTAACAAAACTACCCCCCCCCCTCAACCTTCCTATCCACTTCCCACCATCTCTATACTGGCCCCAGCCCAGTGCTTGCCCTGACCCCCAAATTTCCCATCCCTGCAATGCTGTAAGCTGCCCCCCTTAGACTCTCCAACTCATCTTCCAAACGGGTAACACACTCACACCTTACCAGACATAGGTCCACCTTAACGACTGCTCCACGTTCTATACATGTGGCAGGATACATTGGTATGGTACTGCCAAACACTGTCCCTTCTAAAACACACACCAGCACAGATGACGCACAACCTTGTATCAATTCCTTTGTTCTATGTCCTTGGATCAAGGTCCTTTAGAAGTCAAGGGACCTTGTATACGTTCCCCTCTAGTTTTTGTTTCACTCCCAGGAAACTTCTCTTTTGTTAGTCCAAACCACAGGTCCACACCATGTTATCTAATTAACCATGGCTCCAGCTCCCCATCTTAGTGCCCAGAGCAGTAAGAGAGGTAAAAAAAACAAAACACTTATTAACCCTTTCACAACCTGTTGTGATTACAACATGTACAATACTAGATATGAAAGTCCCAGTTAACCCTTTAACTGGAAAGAGGAAAGATTAATAAATCTGCTTACTGCAACACCCAGTCCTGCACACACATTCCTGAACACAGCACAAACAATCCTTATTTTCAACTTCACACACCCCATACAACCACAATGAATTAAATGTCCCTTCTTTTTTTATGTCCTTGATATCAAGTCTCTTAAGGACCAAGGGACCTTTATAACGTTCCACTCTAGTTCCCTTTCACTCACAGAAACTTCCTTTTGTTAGGTCAAAGGCCTGGTTGGGTAATGGGGATACTATATAATATTGATATACTGTATTAATACTATATACTGTATTCGGTTGGTACATGGATACTTATATTTAAGAATACTGGTATTAATCATATACTGTATTTTCTGGTGGTATGGGGATCTATTATATTGAGAATACTAACTGCTATTAATACATATAACTGTAGTTCTGGTTGGTATGGGGAAAAATATAGGGATTAATATATACTATTGAGAATTACTGGTATTCATCATATACTGTAGTTCTGGTTGGTACGGGGATACTGTTATAATATGAAAAATTACTGGTAATTAATCTATATACTGTTTTTCTGGTTGGTACAGGGATAATATTATATTGAGACCACTGTTTAATACTATTTCTTGTAGTTCGGGTTGTACGGTGATACTATATAATGGGAATTACTGTGTTATTAATCATTCCTGTAGTTCTGGTTGATATAGGGATAATATATATATTGGAGAATTACTGGTATTATATACATATACTGTAGTTTTTCTGGTTGGTACGTGGATACTATATATGAGAATACTGGTATTAATACATATAACTGTATTTCTGGTTGGTACAGTGATAATATATAATATTGAGAATTACTGGTATTATACATATACTGTAGTTTCTGGTTTGTACGGGGATACTATATATTGCGAATGATGGTATTAATACTATACGGTAGTTCTGGTTTGTACACAGGATACTAATCATACAAATTGAAGAATTACTGGTATTAACTACCTAGATTGTATTCCGGTTAGTGGCGGGGAGACTATATTATTTAGAATTACTGGATTAATCATACTACTGTAGTTCTGGTTGTACAGGGATCCTATGATAATATTGGAATTACTGGTATTAAATAACCTATCCTGTAGTTTTTATCTGTTGTATTCAATTAGATACAACAGATATAACCATGACCTGGAATGAATTGAACCTTCAACAAACACAAATATACTGTATGTTCTGTTGGTACAGGGATGCTATATAATATTGACATTACGGTATTAATACAATACTGTAGTATCTGGTTGCTACAGATATACTGTAGATCTGGTTTGGTCCATGGATACTATATAATTTGAGAATTCCTGGTAATTAATACATATATTGTAGTTCTGGTTGTACCGGGATACTATATAATAATTGCAGAATTACGGTATTAGTACATATACTGTAGTTCTGTTGGTTACAGGTGGATACTATAGAATATTGAGAATTACTGGTATTATACATATACTGTAGTTTTCTGGCTAGTACAGGGATACTATATAAATTGAGAATTACTATATTAATACCTAACTGTATATATCTGGTTGGTACAGGGTTACTACTATAATAATTTGATAATTTACTGGGATTATCCATATACTTTCGTTCTGTTTGTTACAGGGATCCTATATAATATTGAGAATTACTGTATTATACTATACTGTAGTTCTGGTTGTTAAACGTATACTATATAATAGTGAGAATTACTGTGTATTAATACATATACTGTAGATCTGGTTGGTACGGGATAACTATATAAATTGAGACTTAACTGGTATTAATACATAGATTGTAGTTCTGGTTGGGACAGGATACATTAAAGATGAGAATTACTGGTATTAATACCTATACTGTAGTTGCTGGTGGTACAGGGATACTATATAATGTTGAGAACTACTTACCTGGTATTAAATACATAGAATTGTAGTTCTGGTTGGTACAGGGATCTATAATAATATTGAGAATTACTTGTATTAATATATACTGTAGATCTGTTGGTAGCGGGATACTATATAATATTTAGAAATTACTGGTATTTAAATACATAGAATTGTAACTTCTGGTTGGTACAGGGATACTATATACTATTGAGAATTACTGGTATTAATACAAATACTGTAGTTCTGGTTGGTACAGACTACTATATCATATTGAGAATTACGGTACTTATTACATATATTGTAGTTTCTGGTTTGGTAAAGGGATACTATATAATATTGAGAATTACTGGTATTAATAATACTGGAGTTGCTGGTTGGCCACAGGGTACTATATAATATTGAGATTACTTGTGCGTAGTTACATATACTGTAGATCTGGTTGGTACAAGGGATACTATATAATTTGATAATTACTGGTATTATACATATATTGTAGTTCTGGTTGTAACGGGATCTATATAATCTGAGAATTACTTTGCATTAATACTATACTGGTAGATCTGGTTGGTACCGGGGATACTATATAATATGAGAATTACTGGTATTAATACATATATTGTCGTGCTGGTTGGGTACAAGGGATACTATATATATTGAGAATTACTGTATTATTACCAAAAAAAATTTATACTGTAGTTTCTGGTTGGTAAAGGAATACTTAATCTATATTGAGAATTACTGGTATTAATAAATATCTTGTAGTTCTGGTTGGTACAGGGATACTTATAATATTGGAAAGAATTACTCGGGTATTCACTACATATCTGTAGTTCTGGTTGGCACAGGGATCCTATATAATATTGAGAATTACTAGTATTAATACATATCTGTAGATCTAGTTGGTACAGGGACTACTATAAATAATATTGAGATTAACTGGTATTAATACATATACTGTAGTTCCTGGTTGGCACATGGATACTATATAGATATTGAGAATGACTGGTATTAATAACATATACTGTATTTCTGGTTGGTACGGGGATACTATATAATATTGAGAATTCCCTGGTATTAATACTATCTTGTACGTTCTGGTTGGTACGGGGATACTATATATAATATTGAGAATTACTGGTATTAATACATATCCTGTGTTTCTGATTGGTACAGGGATACTTTCCGATTGCCATTTGGAGTCATGAAGAATTTTGGGTGAATCGGTTGGACTTGATGGACACATGTCCTTATCACCTCATTACTATGTTACTATATAGAACAGCCCCATTTATAACAAATAGCATGTTTCCATATGGACACATTTCACAAGGAAGATGACATTTAAAAAAAAGCATTACTGGGACTTGATTGTACGGCTTTTGTATTATAATATCTTTCATTGTGTTTCAAAAACCTTTTTAGATCTAACTTAGTAACATAAAACACCAAACACAGATCATTATTTCATCCCATAGGAAATGTTCCCACAATGAGAAAATTTCTATATCATTCAAAAAGCATACATCATCACATTTTTATGTTTGTTTTCATAACTGTGATTGTTCAGAAAGGTCATGTGCTGGAGACCAGAAATCGGATAAAACCCAAGGTAATGTAGAGTAAGGGCTAAGTTGCAGCTCCGTCTGCTTCTTATCCTCCCCCTACCCATTGAGGTAAGTTTCTAGTCATTTTTATTCTCACTAGATATTGTGTTGGTGTTGGTTTCAATACAAATAAGAATTATCATTAGTATTTCTTTGGTTTGTTCTCGATTTAGCTTTCATTCAAATGTTAATACGATCTGATTGGTTTGGGGCCAAGATTAGCACCATTTCAACAATAATAACTTTTATTGAAAACCCTGATAGAATACAAAACCATCAGGGTTAATTTAAGTTCCTTCGGGAGATTCAATACAATTCTTTATCGTGCAAAACGGGTGCAATTTGCCCCAACCATCAGATCTTATTTACATTTGAAAGCTAACATCTGATTGTGGGTGCAAATTAGCACCATTTTAAACGTAAGAACTTTTCTAGAAACTGTCAGGGTTATCAATTAAAGTTCTTATTGTTTAAAATGGTGCTAATTTTTGCCCCCAACATCAATATTAAGCTTTCAATGTTAAATAGATCTGATTGGTTGAGGCAAATTAGCACCATTTTAAACGATAACACTTTTATAGAACTCCCTGTGTGTGTTTTGTATCATTATGTATCACTGGAAGTATAAACCAATGGACGTGTGTAAATGATGGGAAAAAAAGCAAACCAAAGTTGTTTTTGGTCATTTTTGAATCCCTTCAAAAAAATACAGTCAACTAGGCCCCTATCAGTAAACAACTGAATGCCTTGATGCTTTATTGTTAGTTTGTTATAATTAATACATTTAGTTTTGTGAGTAGGTCAGGATCTTCCTTGTAAATACATCATACGACAGGAGTCCCTTTAAATGGGGCATTGTCATTACACCTACTGTGTTTTACTACTTGGCACACACACTGGTTGGTGGAGAAGATCATAGCAAGATACTTGTTTATCCACATATTATGTAGGCCTCCCAGACTACAGTGGTCAAGTAAACGTTCAGGGACCAATTTACAGCTGTATAATTTGAGTTGGTGCTATTCAGTATTAAAGGGGAAGTTCATAGTGCAAATACCTGTACTTTCAGAAAAAGAGCAGTATGTTTCATCCCAATTACTTAACCTGCCAATCAGCATGTGTCTGTTTATAAATAACATGCAACCGAATACTGACATTTATGGTCTTGCCCTTGCCATCCACCACTGGGTGGATTCAGTTGCTCATAGAGATCTTAGCATGTGACCCATCCAAGCCAATCCAGTAGAACTTACTGTTAGGAACATTCCAATGAAGTGGTGCATTCTGGGAAGAAGAAGCCGTTTGAACCTGAAATGTTCAGCTCACTAATGTATGTCCCAACAGCAGACCGCAAGGGGATGAAATCAACTGATTTTTCAAAATAGAAGATTATATAACTGAGTATGGATAAGACAACTAACAACTTAACAAATATTGATCATTTCCACTGAACTGTCCCCGGTAATTTTTAATTTTACTCATAAAACCACTCAGTTAAAGAGAGAATACTATAGACCCTGTAATTACTAATGACAGACAATCTTAAATGGACAACATTTCTAATATTGCCTGAAATAGCAGCTGGTCTTGGTTGATTAGATGGATTGCATACGAACAAGGAGTAAATTCATATGTATGTATGTATTATATTTTTTGGTCTCTAGTTGCAACTTAATGTGGATGTACAAAGCCCAAGTTTCTATAGATTTGTGTGTTAGGAAGTAAATCAGGTTAATGCAAATGATAGGGAGAAGCAGGGGCTACACAGGGTGGCCAGGAGCCAAGGGGCACCATCTTTATTATTTTTCCTATGATAATATATAGCCTCCTCCCAGAAACCACTGTGGATGAAGTAGAGATAGGGCCCCATCATAGTTTTTTCTGGGGGGCCCAGGGATTCCTAGTTATGCCACTGGGAGAGAAGACTTTGCATCCACCATATTGCTGACTTATTGGCCGGTTTGCTGAAAGATTGGCCTGAAGGACTTTCATGATTTGCCATGATATCGCATGTCTGTGGGGATTGGTATTTTTCAGGTAAATATTGTTTTCTACAGTAACCAGCAGGCAGTTTTTAGTCTATGTGCATCTTTACACCAGCAATCCAGAGGAAATAAATAGGCCAAAAAAAGAAAACTTCTTACCAATTCCGATCTGACCATTATTATTTCTCTTACACTACTGTTATTCAGGCTATCTCTCCTTGGTATAAACCTTTCCTTAAAGGCAACTCCAACCTCATAAGACACTTTTAGAAAGAACGCCCTTATAATATGTTGATATATCATAGTTTATCCTATGAATTCATTACTGTATGCCTGCTATGCTTTCTGGATGTTCTCATGAACTGAAAGCAATTTAAGAAACCTGTACTGAGGCCCTGTACTGAGCCTGTCATGCTCAGAAGAGGCAGATAGGGGATAACCATCATTCTTGGCTTGTGAATGTCAACTGTCAAATCCATACTGACAGTACTAACTGGAAGAACCAGGAAGCAGATACAGTGGGAAACAGGACATTGTCAGGATTTCAGGTTAGACTTATTATTTTCTCATTTCAAACTATTACAGTTAGGGTTTTGGGGGGTATTTAACCTGTATGTAAGTTTTTATTTTAAGCAGCTGACTTGCCCTTTAAGCATTAGCTTTCCACCTCAACCTATAATTGTTGATGCCCTTGAATTGTCCAATACAATATTCTCTCATATACTGGGAAAGGGAGTATGAAATTGAAAGAAAGAAGGAAGGAAAGAAGGAAGGAATGAAGGAAAGGAAGGAAGGAAGGAAGGAAGGCAGGTAAGGAAGGAATGCATTAAGGAATTAGTAAGTAAGAATTACATGCCTGACTGAATGACAGTGAATTATGAAGGAATTGAAGGAAGGACGGAAGGCAGGAAGGAAGGGGACGGAAGGAAGGAAGCGTAGATGGAAGGAAGGAATGGTTAAAGTACATGGAAGGAAGGAAGGAAGGAAGGAGTGTTGACAACTACTAAGTCTTTCTACCTCACACTTTCCAAAATTTCCTACCATAAAGCATTGTTGATGTTGTTTTCATGTATTGAACATTTGCTGTGTCTGCGAGTGGAAAAATCAATGAGTGCAATAATTCAAACAGTCCACATCCACCGCCCGTCTTTTCACCGGCCCCGTTCGGTATGCGACTACCGGCAGCTTCCACCTCCATATACTATTTCTAACTGTCCTCCTGGTCTTGAATTGGTCAACTGTTAACCGTATGTTTGTTCAAATGTTGCAATTCATCCATTGCCTGTGATGAATTCCATAAAATATTACATTCCCAGTGTATGATTGTTATCTTGTCCCTTCCTTTAAATGGAATAAGGAAAGTATTTTCTTTTACCCCAGTAATTTTTGTATCTGCTTTACCCACCCGTTCAAAAACAATTTCTACTCGTTTGGCATCCTCTCAAGCATTTTTATTAATACACATCTAGGATGTTTTTGAAAGACTGACACACTGGTAGTCGGCCATGTCATTTGATCGTTTACCTGTGTATATGTAACCCTCTGAGATACAATAATATAATGCCACCTTCAACAGTGTGTCAAATACTTACTGCAAGTTGGGTGTATTCTATTGAGTGTTCGGTACTCACAGTATTATGACTTACAGGGCTTTCTTATGTGATATGAATATACTGACAGATCTATTGGTGACAACTGTCCAGGTGTGAGGATGTCATGCATTGATACAACGTATAAAATATGCATTTGGACTTTTTTAGTGTTGTACATTTGTGTTTTGCTCTCTTGGTTAATATTATTACTCCTTTTTCGACAAGAACTTAGCAATATGTCATTAGCGTTCTTCTCAGCCGTTCATCTCCAAATGCTGTGCCTAGACCGTACTCCTCAATGATAAACCTTCAACTTTGTGACTGGGTCTCTCTTGATATCTTCCTTATATAGTATACATACGACCAGTGTTCCTCTATGGATTCCGTCTGTTTATTCAATGGAATCCTTGTGATTTCTTCCACATTCTGAATGCTTGTGCTTTATGGGATATAAATGACGGAACTAAGATCAACATTAATATTACAGCTCATTTTCTTGAAGGAAAACTTGCAGTCAGCACGTTGAAACACTATAGGGTTCAAATGCAGTAATTAGAAAGTTGTGATGAAAAAGTGTCCTGGGTCAGTTATTTAATTGGAGTATCCATCCTTACAACCAAAAAAAACCCTAAATGCATATAGCTAACGGAAGTGGATGTATTAAACATCAAATTAGAACAGACCATTGTACTATGAGAAAAGGACCTAGCCAGCTGCACCAGCATATCCACCCTTAGACAAACATAAAAGCTCCATGTACCTGCCCCCAACTCCTTACTGATATGTTCAGAAATTATAACCCTGTATTACTAACCAGATAATTTAGTATAATATATGTGCCCCCATTCTGCAATAGTAAAGACTGGCTCCTCCCTCCATGATGCTGTCAATCAAAGTTTTGTGGACTGGCTGCATCCAAAACCAATGATTGGCTGCTTATTCCACTGCTGCCTCCTCTGCACACTGTTCTTCTTATTAAAAAGTCATGAGCAGAGGGGGGAGAGCAGGATCTGAATACAATGACTATGTAAGAACTGGAAATAGATAGTTGGGGTTGCCTGGTAGATAAATGAAACGTTATTCCAGTTTTTTTGTTTGAAGATGGGGCATGTCCCCTTAAATTTAACGCAATTCGTACTTGTGCGATAAATTGCCATATAAATATTACTATATTGTCTTCGTGTGATTCTGTTGGAGGTAAATATTTCCTGCTTTATTTAAGTGTTACATTTTTGATATATGGAGGTTAGACGCAGAGTAATCCCTACCCTCCTTTGTGATGTGTAACACAAGCAGAGTAACTGTTCAAAGAGCTGCCCGCTCCGAACTCAGATTATGCTCATGAAGTGTCTAGATAACCAAAACCAGGGATATAGGATGGACAGGAATCAAGCCCCAGTAACTAAAATCAGGTGGTATTGAGCCAGGGAATCAGCCCTAGTACCTAAACTGAATCAGGTTATGAGCCAGGAATCATACCATAACGGAAATAATTCAGGGTTAGAGCCAGACGGAATCAAGCCAGTCAACAAAACAGGGTTATAGAGCCAGTGATGGAATTCAAGCTTGTGTAACACAAACCCAGTATTTATAGAGACCAGGATTCAAGCCCTAGAACAAAATCGTAGGGGTTATAGAGCCAGTGAATCAATCCCAGTACCAACATACAGGATGGTTTATAGAGACCAGGAATCATCCCAGATAATTACAAAATCAGGGGTTATAGGAGCCAGGAATCAGTCCACGTTATAAATCAAAACCAGATGGTGATAGAGCCAGGGAATCAAGCCTAGTTAGTAACAAAATAAGGGTATAGAGCCAGGATTCAACCCAGAACCAAAATCCAAGGGGTATAGAGCCATGAAAGTACAGTACAAATATCAGGGGTATAAGCCAGCGAATCAAGCTCTAACCAAAATCCAGGGGTATGAGCCATGGAAAGTCAAGCCTGTAGTAACAAATTCAGGGGTTATAGACACAGGAATCAAGCCTTACCGTATAGCAAAAGCCAGGGGGTGTTTATAGAGCAAGTGAATACAAGACCGAGTAACAAAATTCAGGGGTTTATAGAGCAGGATATAATCCCATTTTTAGTGTCAACAAAATCGGGGGTATTATTTATGAGCCAGAAATAATAGTCCTAGTAATCAAAGAAGCCCGTCTTAACCTGTACGTCAATCTAGAGGACCAGGATAAGCATACAAATGGTGTGCAGGACAAATAGTATAACTAAAATCAGGGGTTTATGAGTCCAGGAATCAAGTCTCTAGTATACAAAATCAGGGGTATAGAGCCAGGATTCAAGCCTGTAACACAATCAGGGGATAGAAGCCAGATTCAGCCCAGTAACAAAACCAAAGGAGTATAGAGAGCCAGAATTCAAACCCAGTAACAAATCAGGATACATAGAGCAAGGAATCAAGCCAGTAACAAATCAGAGTAAGAGCCCAGGATTCAGACCAAGTAACAAATCAGGGGTTAGAGCCAGAAATCACGACGCCTAGTAAACACACTCAGGGGTATAGAGCCAAGAATCACGTCTAGTACAAATAAGGGTATAGAGGCCAGGAATCAAGCCTATTAACAAAATCAGGGGTAATAGAGCCAGAATCAAGCCCTAACAAATCATGATATAGTAGCCGGAATCAAGCCCAGTAACAAATCAGGAGTATAATCCAGGAACCAAGCCCAGTAACAAAAATCAGGGGTATATAGCCAGAAATCCACGCCTAGTAACAAACTCAGGGGTATAGAGCCAGGAATTCAAGTCTAGTAACAAAATCAGGGGTATAGAGCCAGGAACAAGCCTAGTAAACAAATCAGGGGTAATAGAGCCAGGATCAAGCCAGTAACCAATCAGGGGTAAGGCCAGAATTCAATCCCAAGTAACAAATAGGGTTATAGAGCCAGAACTCAACGCCTAGTAACAAACTCAGGGGTCTAGAGCCAGGAATCAAGTCTAGTACAAATCAGGTGGTATAAGAGCCAGGATCAAGCCTAGTAACAAAATCAGGGGTATAGAGCCATGATCAGCCCGTAAACAAAATCAGGAGTATAGACCAGGAATCAAGTTCCCAGTAACAAAATTGTTTCAGAGTCTAGAGCCAGGACCAAGCCCAGTAACATCAGGGTATAGAGCCAGAAATCATCCTAGTAAACAACTCAGGGGTATTAGAGCCAGGAATCAAGTCTAGTCAACAAAATCAGCAGGGGTCGAGAGCCAGATCAAGCCTAGTACAAATCAGGGGTATAGGAGCCCGATTCACGCCTAGTAAAAATCATGGTTAGAGCCAGAATTCCAAGCCCAGTAACAAATCAGGGGTAATAGCCAGAATTAAGCCCAGTAACAAAATCAGGGGTGTGTGCCAGAAATCAAGCCCCAGTACAAAATCAGGGGTATAGAGCCAGGAAATCAGCCAGTAACAAATCAGGAAGTAAGAGGCAGGATTCAGCCCAGTAACAAAATCATGGTATAGAGCCGATCACGCCTAGTACAAACTCAGGGGTATAAGCCGAGAGGAATCAAGTCTAGTACCAAAATCAGGGGTATAGAGCCAGGATCAAGCCTAGTAACAAAACAGGGGTAAATAAGTAGCCAGGGGAATCAGTCTAGTAATCAAAATCAGGGGTATAGAGCCAGAATCAAGCTAGTAACAAACCAGGGGTATAGAGCCAGGAATCAAGCCCAGTAACACATCAGAGTATAGACCAGGATCAAAGCCCAGTAACACAATCATGAGTATAGAGCCATGAACAAGCCCAGTAACAAAGGGGTATAGAGCCAGGATTCAAGCCTAAAACAAAATTCAGGGGTATAGAGCCAGAATTCAGCCCCGTAACAATCAGGGGTATAGAGCCAGGAATTAAGCCAGTACCAAAATCCGGGGTGTAGTGCAGAATCAAGCCCATTAACAAATCAAGGGGGTATAGAGCCAGGAATCAAGCCTAGTAACAAAGCAGGGGTACAGATCCGGAATCAATCCTAGTACAAATCAAGGGTATAGAGCCCCGGATTCAAGCCCAGTACAAATCAGGGGTACGAGCCAGGAACAAGCCGTACACAATCATGGGTATAGAGCCAGAATCCATCCAGTAACAAATCAGGGGTATAGAGCCAGAAATCACCCTAGTAACAAGAACTCAGGGTATAGAGCCAGGAATCAAGCCTAGTAACCAAATCACAGGGGTATAGAGCAGGAATCACGCCTAGTACACAATCAGGGGTATAGAGCCAGGATTCAAGCCTATAACAAAATCAGGGGTATAGAGCCAGAATTCAACCCCAGTACAAAACCGGGTTATAGAGTCCAGGATTAAGCCTCAGTAACAAATCAGGAGTAATAGAGCCAGGAATCAGCCCAGTACAAAATTCAAGGAGTATAGAGCCCAGGATTCAATATAATGACCCTCTTCCAAGTTTCAAAATACTTATACTGCAAGTTGGTGTATTCTTTGTAAGTGTTCGGTTACTCACATATTATTGACTTACGGCTTCCTTTAGTGATAATGAAATACTGAAGGATCTATTGTACAACTGGTCCATAGTTAGACTGTCATTGCTTGATAACAAGTTAATAATGCATTTGGACTTTTTATTGTTGGCAACATTTGTTGTTTTGCTCCTTGGGTTAATATACTCCTATTTTAAGATACTTTAGAATTGTATGCTGTCTTCTCAGCCGTCATCTCCAAAGTTTGCGACCTGTACTCCTCAACTGATAACCACCTTCACTTTGTGACTGGGTCTCCTCTTGATATCTTCTTTATAGATACATACCGACCAGTGTTCCTATGGATTCCGTCTGTTTATGTCAATGCATTCCCTTGTGAATTCTCCCATTCTGAATGCTTTGCTATGGGATTAAAATGACTGAACTAAAATCCCAAAATAATTACAGACATTTTCCTCTGAAAGAACTGCATCAGCACAGTTACACAATAGCGTTCAAAATGTAGTAATAGAAAGTGTGAAAATGTTCCCTGGGCATAGTTTTTATTTGATGTATCAATCCTTCCAAACCAAAACCCCTAAATGCTATAGCTACGGAAGTATGTATTAAACTATCATAGAACAGACATTGTACGTATAGAGAAAAGACCTAGCAGCTGCCCAGCATATCCACCCTAAAAACAAAAACGTCCATTACCATCCCCCAACCCCAACTGATATGGTTTCAGCAAATTATAACCTGTATTACTAACCAGATATTTAAGGATAATTTTGCCCCCATTCTGGCAGAGTAAGCTGGCTCCTCCCTCATGCCTGTCAATCAAAGTTGTGACTGCTGACACACCCATGATTGGCTGCCTGATTCCACTGCGCCTCCTCCCCCCCCCCCCTGCACATGTCATTCTTATAAAAAGCCATTGATCAAGGGAGGAGGCAGATCTGAATACAAATGCAAGGAATGAACTGGTAAATAGAAGTTTTGGGGTTGCGGGTAGATAACTTGAAACGTACCAATTTTTTTTTTTGTTTTTGAAGATGGGCATGTCCCTAAATTACAGCAAAGTACTTGTGCAATAAATTCCATAAATATTCATTATGTCTTCCTGTGATTTGTAGGTAAATATTTTCTCTGCTTTATTTATGTGACATTTTTGAATAAGGCAAGGTAGGACAGCGTATCCCTACCTCTTTGTTGATGTGTAACACAAGCAGAAAACTGTCCAAAACGAGCCGCTCCACATGCCCAAGAACTCAATGCGTAACAAAAAACAGGGATAAGAGAAGGAATCTAAGCCAGTAACAATATCAGTGGGTATAGAGCCAGAAAGCAAGCTAGGTAACAAAAGTCAGGGGGTATAGAGCCAGGACAACCCATTTGTAACAACATCAGGGGTATAGCAGCCAGGAATCATCCCAGTAACAAATCGGGGAAGAGCCAGGGATCAAGCCAGTAAACAAAACCAAGGGTATAGAGCCAGGAATCAGCCGAAAACAAATCAGGGAAATGAGTCCAGGAATCAATCCCAGAAAAATCAGGGGTAAGAGCCGGAATCAATCTCCAGTAACCAAAATCAGGGGTATAGAGGCCAGGGAAATATGAACTAAAAGCCAGTAAAAAACCAAGGTTATAGGAGCCAGATTCACAGCCTAGAAACAAATACAGGGGTATGAGCCATGGATCAAGCCCAGTAACAAAACCAGGGGTATAGAGACCAGGATCAAGACCAGTAACAACTCAGGGGTATAGAGCCATGATCAAGTCTAGTACAAATCAGGTGTAAGAGCAAGGATTAATCCTCAGTTAACAAAATCAGGGGTATAGAAGCCAGTGAATCAATCCCAAGTAAAAAACATGGGGTTTATAGAGCACATGAGACAAGGCCCAGTAACAAAAACGCAGGGTATAGAGCACGGAATCAGCCCTAGGAAACAAAAATCGGCGGTAATGGAGATAAGCGTAACACCAGGGGGTATCAGAGCCCATCACCTAACAAACTCGGGGTATAAGAGCCAGGAACAGTACAGTAACAAACTCAGGGTATAGAGCCAGGAATCAAGCTAGTAACAAAATCCGGGTTAGAGCCAGGAATCAAGCCTTACAGAACAGAAGCCAAATCACGTAAGCCAGGGTATAGCGCCATGAATCAAGCCAGTAACAAAATCAGGGTATGAGTCCAGAATCTAAGCCCATAACAAAATCAGGGGTATAGAGCCACAGAAATAACTCCTAGTAACAAAACTCAGAGGTAAAAGACCAGGAATCTAAGCCTAGTAACACAAAATCAGGGGATGAGCCAGGAAGCACATCGCTTAGTACAAAATCAGGGTATAGATGCCAGGATTCAAGCCTATAACAAATCAGGGTTATGAGCCAGAATTCAGCCCAGTAACAACACCAGGGAGTATAGGCCAGGATTCAAGCACTCTAACAAATCAGGAGTATAGAGCAGGAATCAAGTCCCTACAAAAAATCAGGAGTGTAGAGCCAGGATTCAAGCCCAGTAACAAAATCAGGGTATGACGCCAGAAATCACGGCCTAGTAACAAACTAGGGAAGCAGCCAGGAATCAGTCTAGTAACAAAATCAGGGGTATAGAGGCCAGGAAATCAACGCCTGAGTAACAAAACAAATCAATGGGTATAGAGCCCAGGAATCAAGCCATACAAATCGGAGTATAGAGCCAGGAATTCAAGCCCAGAGTAAAACAAAATCAGGAGTATAGAGCCAGGAACAACCCAGCCACTAGGGTATCTATCAGAAACCCGTGATACACGGGTAGTAGAGCCAGAATCCACGTCTAGAACAACCTAGGGGTATAGAGCCAGGAATCAGCGAGTAACAAAAAATCAGGGGTAATAGAGCCAGGATCAAAACCTAGATAACAAAATAAGGGGTATAGAGCCAGAGATTCACCCTAGTACAAAATCAGGGTATAGAGCCAAATCACCCGCCCAGTAACAAAATAAGGGGTTATAGATGGCCAGAATCAACCTCTAGTAACAAACTACAGGGGTAGAGCCAGGAATCAAGGCCTCAGTAACAAATCAGGTATAGAGCAGGAATCAAGCAGTAACAAAATCAGGGTATAGAGCCAGGAATCAAGCCCAGTAACAAAATCAGGAGTATGAGAGCCAGGAAACTCAAGCTCCAGTAGTACAAATCAGGGATATAAGAGCCCAGAAACACCTAGAACCAAAGATCAGGGGTACTAGAGCGACAGGGAACATGGCTAGTAAACAAAATCAGGGGTATAGATCCGAATCAAGTCTATACACAAATCCAGGGGTATAGAGCCAGGATCAAGCCTTCGACAAAATCAGGGGGTATAGAGCCAGAGATTCAAGCCTAAAAACAGGGTTAGACAGATCACCCATGGGCAAAGTGGGGTATGAGCATGATTAGCCCGGAACAAAATCAGGGGTGTGTGCCAGAAATCAAGCCCAGTAACAAATCAGGGGTATATAGCCAGGAACAGCCCAGTGAACAAATCAGGATTAGAGCCAGATTCAAGCAGTAACACACAGGGGTTGAAGGAGCCAGAAACTACGCTAGTACAACTCAGGGGTATTAGAGCCAGGATCAGTCTAGTAACAAAAATCAGGGTATAGAGACAGGATCAAGCCTGTAACAAAATCAGGGTATCAGAGCAGGAATCAAGTCTAGTAACAAATCAGGGGTAATAGAGCCATGATCAAGCCTAGTAACAAATCATGGGTATAGAGCCAGGAATAAACACCCAGTAACAAAATCGGTATTATAGACCAGAAATCAAGCCAGTAATCAACAAAATCCAGTGATTGTATAGAGCCAGAACAAGCCAGTAACAAAGGGGTATAGAGCCAGGATTAAGCCTATAACAAAATCAGGGGTATAGCGCCAGAATTTCAAGCCCAGTAACAAATCAGGGTATTAGAGCACAGGATTAGGCCCAGTAACAACAATCAGGGGTGATGTAGTGCCGAAATCAAGCCCAGTAAAACAATCAGGGTATAGAGCCAGATCAAGCCTTAACAAAGAGGGTACGAGCCAGAGATCAAGCATACGTAACAAAATCAAGGGGTAGAGCCAGGGAGTCAGCCCAGTAGTACAAAATCCAGGGGTTAAGAGCCAGGAATCAAGCCAGGATAACAAAATCAGGGGTATAGCCAGGAACCAAGCCAGTAACAAATCAGGGTATAAGAGCCAGAAAGTAACACACTGAGTAACAAACTCAGGGTATAGAGCAGAATCAAGCCTAGTAACAAAAATCAGGGGTTATAGAGCAGGAATCAAGCCTAGAACAAATCAGTGGTATAGAGCCCGGATCAGCCTAGTAACAAAATCAGGGGTTATAGGAGCCAGATATCAAGCCCGAGTAACAAAACCAGGGGTATAGGAGCCAGGATTTAAGCCAGTAACAAAATCAGGAGTATAGAGCAGGAATCAAGCCCAGTAACAAATCAGGAGTAAGAGCCAGGATTCAATATAAGACCCTCTCAACAGTGTTCAAAATACTTACTGCAAGTTTGGGTGTAATTCTCTTGTAGTGTTCGGTACTCAACATTTATGACTTACAGGCTTCCTTGAGTGATAGTGAAATACTGAGATCTTTGTGACAACCTGGGTCCATAGTAGACTGTCATGCATTGACAACGTACTAAATATGCAATTTGGACTTTTATGTTGCAAGACATTTGTTGTTTGCTCTTGTGGGTTAATATACTCCTAGTTTAAAGATACTTACAATGATTATGGCGGTTCTCTCAAGCCGTATCATCCAAAGCTGCAGACCTGTTCCTCCCAACTGATAACCCACCTTCAACTTTGTGATGGGTCTCGCCTTTGATATCTTCCTTTATAGAACATACCGACCAGGTTGTTCCGTAGTGGATTTCCGTCGTTTATGTCAATGGAAATGCCTTGTGATTTCTCCCCATTGAATGCTTTTGTCTATGGATTAAAGGCTGAACATAAGATCAAAAATATTACAACATTTCTCTGAAGGGACTGAGTCGCCCGTTTACACTTTAGCGTTTTCAAATGTAGTAATTAGAACGTGTGAAATGTCCTGGCGCAGTGTTTTATTGGATGTTCTATCCTTCCAGAACCAAACCCCTAAATTCTATAGCTACGAGAGTATGTATTAACTTCAAATAGAGACAGAATTGTACGTATAGAGAAAAAGACCTACAGTGTCCCAGCATATCCACCCTTTAAAACAAAAAACTGTCATTACCTGCCCCCAAACCCCAACTATACTGTGTCAGCAAATTATAACCTGTATACTACACCAGATATTTAAGGATATTATGCGCCCATCGGGCAAGAGTAAGTTGACTCCTCCCCTCAATTGCTGGCAATAAAGTTTGGACTGCTGACCATCAAACCGAATGATTGGCTGGCTGATTCCACTGCTGCTCCTCTGCACATGTTCATATTATAAAAGCTCATGAGCAGAGGAGGAGGCAAGATCGATATACAATGCAGATAATGAACTGGTAAAAAGAAGTTGGGGGTTGGGGTACATAACTGAAACGTTACAGTTTGTTGTTTTGAAGAGGGCATGTCGTCCCTTAAATTAAAGCAAAGTACTTGTGCAAAAAATTCCAATAAATATATACATATTGGTCTCTCGGTGATTTGTAGGTAATATTTTCATGCTTATTTAATTGGTGCACATTTTGAATAGGAAGGTAGGACAGAGAGTCCCCTACCTCTTTTGTTGATGTTGTACAACAGCAGAGAAAACTGTCAAAAGAGCGCGCTCATGCCAGCAACTCAATGCAGTAACAAAAACCGGGATATAGAGACGGAATCACGCCCAACAAACTCAGGGGGTATAGAGCCAGGAATCAGCCCAGTACCTAAATCAGGGTATAGAGGGGGGGGCCCAGGAATCAAGGCCTAGAACAAATCAGGGGTATAGAGCCAGGAATCATCCCATGTAACAAATCAGGGTTAAGACCAGGAATCAATCCAGATACACAAAATCAGGGGTATAGAGCCAGGAATCAGCCCGTTAACCAAAACCAGGGTATAGAGCCAGGAATCAAGCCTAGTAATACAAAATCAAGGGGTATAGAGCCAGGAATCAAGCCTAGTAATCAAAAATCAGGGGTTATGAGCCAGGTAATCAAGCCAGTAAAACTCAGGGGGTATGAGCCAGGAATAACAGTTGAGTAACAAAATCAGGGTACGAAGAGCCAGGAATACAACCTAGTAACAAAATCAGGGGTATAGAGCCGTAATCAAGCCCGTAACAAAGCCTAGGGGGTATTATGAGCCAGGAATCAAGCCCTAGTAACAAAATCAGGGTATAGAGCAGGAATCAAGCCCAGTAACAACATCAGGGGTTTATAGAGCAGCAAATAACTCCTAGTAACAAACCAGAGGTATAGAGCCAGGGAATCAAGCCTAGTAACAAATCGGGGTTCATAGAGCTCGAGAACACCCCCCCCCCTAGCAGTAACAAATCCGGGGTATAGAGCCAGGATTCAGCCTAGGTAACAAATCAGGGTATAGAGCCAGATTCAGCCAGTTAACAAAACCAGGAGTATAGAGCCAGGATTCAAGCCCATTACACAATCACATGAGGTATAGACCAGGAACCAAGCCATGTAACAAAAATCAGGGGTATAGAGCAAATCACGTCCTAGTAACAAACTCAGGGGTATAGTAGCCAGGATCAGTCTATAACAAAATCAGGGTATAGAGCAGGAATCAAGCCTAGTAACAAAATCAAGGGGTAGTAGGCCGCGATTCAGCCTCGTAACAAAATTCAGGGTATAGAGCCAGGAATTAAGCCCGGTAACCAAAATCCGGGTATACAGCGGAGCAGGAATTAAGCCCAAGTAACAAAATCATGGAGTATGGAGAGCCAGAATTTCAAAGCCAGAACAAAATCAGGGGGTATAGCGCCAAAATCACGCCTAGTACACATACCAGGGTTATAGAGCAGGAATCAAGTCTATAACAAAATCAGTGGGTATTAGAGCCAGGAATGCAAGCCTAGTAACAAAATCAGGGGTATAGAGCAGGAATTCCAAGCCAGTAAACAAATCAGGGGTATGATGCAGCCAGAATGTCAAGCCCAGAACAAAATCAGGAGTTATAGGCCAGGAACAGCCAGTAACAAAATTCAGGGGTAATGAGAGCCAGAATCACGCCTAGTTACAAACTCAGGGGTATAGAGACAGGAATCAAGTCTAGTAACAAAATCAGGGGTATAAGAGCCAGGCAATCAAGGCCTAGTACAAACCATCAGGGGTTATGAGCCAGGATTCAAGCCTATAACAAATCAGGGTATAGAGCCAGACAGAATTTCAAGCCCGAGTAAAAAAATCAAGGGGTATTATAGCCAGGAATTAAGCCCCAGAAACAAAAGTAAGGGGTGTAGTGCCAGAAATAAGCACAGTAACAATACCGGGTATAGAGCCCAGAAATCAGGCCTAGTAACAAAATCAGGGGGTACAGAGCCAGGAAATACAAGGCTAGTAACACCAATCAAAGGTAATAGAGCCAGGATTCAATGACCCAGTAACAAAATCAGGGGTATAGAAGCCAGGAATCAAGCCTAGTAACAAAATCAGGGGTAGTGAGCCAGATCAAGCCAAACAAAATCAAGGGTAATAGAGCCAAATAATCCTAGGTAACAAACTCAGTGGGTTATAGAGCCAGGACATCAATCCTAGTAACAGTCAATAACAGGGGTATAGAGCTAGGAATCAAGCTGTATCAAAATCAGGGTATAGATGCAGGATTCAAGCTAGTAACAAAATCAGGGTATCTAGAGCCAGTAATTCCAAGCCCAGTAACCAAACCAGGGGTAAAGAGCCAGGATTCAAAGCCGTAACAAATCCGAGTATAGAACCCAGGAATCAGCCCATAACAAAATCGAGTTATAGAGCCAGGATTCAAGCCCAAGACAACTCGCGGGTATTGAGCCGAGAATCAAGCCCAGTAACAAACTCAGCGAGTATAGACCGGAATCAAGCCCGATAACAAAATCCAGGGTATAGAGCCAGAGACCAAGCCCAGTAACAAAACAGGGGTATAAGCCAGAAATCTACGCACTAGTATCAAACTCAGGGGTATAGTAGCCAGGAACGTTGACAAAACCGGTGTTGCCATCAAGCATACAAAATCAGGGGTATAGAGCCCGGATCAAGACCTAAGTAACAAAATCAAGGGTGTATAGAGGCCATGCAAGATAGAACAAATTCAGGATGCACAAATTCAAAACAAAATCAGGGGTAAGAGACCAGGATTAAGCCAGTACAACAATCAGGGGTTGTGTCGTAGCCAGAATCAAGCCCAGTCACAAAATCAAGGGGGTTGTATCCAGGAATAGTTACTAGGGTATAGAGCCAGGCATCAAGCCTAGTAACACATCAGGGAGTTAGAGACAACTAGTAACAAAATAGTAACAGAGATCACAGTAAACAAATCAGGGGTAATAGAGCCAGGATTCAGCCCGGTAATCAAAATCAGGGTATAGAGCCAGGATTCAGCCCAGGAACAAATCAGCGTGTAATAGAGCCAGGAAGGATTAAGCGCATCAGACAACAATCAGAGTATAGGAGAACAGAACAAGCCCAGTAACAATCAAGCCCAATAACAAATCGGGGAGTATAGAGCCAGTAAAATTCAAATAAAGGTTGAATCCAGAATCCACAATAGAAGTTAAGCCACACAGGAAGAAAGAACAGATCCACATCAGGCAAAGTGAATTTTTTTAGTCTGCTAGGGGAAAATCTAGAAACCTTGTGGGTGTTCCAGCCATACAATCAGGTGATGACTTGGGGTTCAACTGGCCGTTCCCGGGGGTATCGCTTTTGCAAATTTATAAGGAACCGTAAAATTACCCTTTGTTGAGCTGTTTTTTACAATTGGCAGTATCGCCCTCATTGACTTGCTATTGTAAAAATATCTGTACAGTTCCTTTCTGCTTTTAATCTTCTCCTACAGTTATTGATCTGCAGACATGAAATTTGGGACCTAACTTTCAGAGTCATAACGAAAAGTGTGCTAATCTTCTAGCTAAAGAATCTTCAGTTTATGGACTTATTGTGCATAGACTTATTGAGTGTTGCAGTAATCAAACACTAAAAAGCTGTTTCTGATTGCAATTTAGGCTGTGTAACCATTTACATTACCATATCTTACTGGACGTATAAACCAGGACCCGATCTTACAAAGGGTACACAATTTCAGCTAAAAATCCTAATAAAGTTGTTGACCTGGTATAAACCGAGGGTAGAACTTGGCATTCAAATGTTTTGGAAACTAACAACTCCCAGACTAAAAAAATTAAAGCTGCTGGAGTTGGTAGTTCCCAAACATCTTGAATGCCACCCTCACCCTCCCCCTCCAACCTCCTGTCAGTCCTGGGCTCTTCCCATCCAAGCAAGGGCCAGCACTTGAAAATCCTTTGGAGAGAAAGAACGTCTCCTCTGTATTCACCATTGCATTGGAAAGTCTCCTCTGTACACCATTCCGGCAGCCTCACATCTTTCTCTGCCACTGAGCCCCCGGCTGACAGTCACATCCCGGCGCCGGGCTTGGCGCCGGGCTGTGACGTCAGGGCCGGCCGCACCGTGCAGAGAAAGATCGTGCGGCCTGCCGGAATGGTAAGGTAGCTGTGACTCGAGTATAAACCGAGTCCAAGGTTTTCAGGACTGATTGTTCACGCACTGAAAACCACTCAGTTTACTACTCGGTATATACCGGTACCGTAATTATCGAGTCATAACACCGAGTTTTTCAGGCGGAAACAATCAGCCTGAAAACTTCAGACTCGGTTATACGTCGAGTCGGACCTACTCGCATTCGGCAGCAGCCCAATCTTGTCTGTACTGGCGCCGGGCGGGCAGTGACTTCAGCCGGCGCGCCAGTACCAGAAAGGTCGCGCGGCTGCGGATATGCTCACGGATACCGCACACTAACTGGCAAGATGGATATCCGCCCTTTAAATAATAATCCATTACCTGCCCCCAACCCCAACTGATATGTTCAGCAAATTATAACCTGTATTACTAACCAGATATTTAAGGATAATTATTGCCCCCATTCTGGCAAAGTAAGCTGGCTCCTCCCTCCATGCTGTCAATCAAAGTTGTGACTGCTGACATCACAACCAATGATTGGCTGCTGATTCCACTGCTGCCTCCTCTGCACATGTTCATTCTTATAAAAAGCTCATTGAGCAGAGGGAGGAGGCAGATCTGAATACAAATGCATGTAATGAACTGGTAAAATAGAAGTTGGGGTTGCGGGTAGATAACTGAAACGTTACCAGTTTTTTGTTTTGAAGATGGGCATGTCCCTTAAATTAAAGCAAAGTACTTGTGCAATAAATTCCAATAAATATTACATATATGTCTTCTGTGATTTGTAGGTAAATATTTTCTGCTTTATTTAATGTGACATTTTTGAATAGGAAGGTAGGACAGAGTATCCCTACCTCTTTTGTTGATGTGTAACACAAGCAGAAAACTGTCAAAGAGCCGCTCATGCCAGAACTCAATGCAGTAACAAAACCAGGGATATAGAGACAGGAATCAAGCCCAGTAACAAAATCAGGGGTATAGAGCCAGGAATCTAGAGCCAGGAATCAAGCCCAGTAACAAAATCAGGGGTATAGAGCCAGAAATAACACCTAGTAACAAACTCAGGGGTATAGAGCCAGGAATCAAGCCTAGTAACAAAATCAGGGGTATAGAGCTAGGAATCAAGCCTAGTAACAAAATCAGGGGTATAGAGCCAGGATTCAAGCCTAGTAACAAAATCAGGGGTATAGAGCCAGAATTCAAGCCCAGTAACAAAACCAGGGGTATAGAGCCAGGATTTAAGCCCAGTAACAAAATCAGGAGTATAGAGCCAGGAATCAAGCCCAGTAACAAAATCAGGAGTATAGAGCCAGGATTCAATATAATGACCCTCTCAACAGTGTTCAAAATACTTACTGCAAGTTGACGGTTTTAGCAGTGTTGTGTCAGGATAGTGGGTTAATTGTGTGTTGGGGGTTAATTTTGTAGGGATAATTCTATAGCTGAATAAAATATTTCAAGTTTGCTGTTTATCAGCGTTCTGCTCCTTATTAATGTACTTGCAGGGGCTTGCCGCTGTCTGTTTATTGGGGTTTTGACGTGTTTTGAATATGCAATGCAGTTTGGTGGAACTTATATATAAAAAGGGATGGGTTTAGAGAAGCAAACAATTAATAATGGGAATGTAGATACTTCATGAGACAGATTAGATTGTTAGGGATTCAAGAGACGTTTGTGTAAGGATATGATCACTTTATACAAATATATTTATGGGCCATCAATAACTCTCTGGTGCCTTGTTCACCAATTTTCTTCAGGGTTTTTGCAAAAGGTAAAACTGTGGAACTGTCTCTAAGTGTGTGTCTATTTAAAGTAACTGTGGTCCAAAATTACTTTAGGTAAATTGCTTCCTCAGGAATTGCTTCCTTGATATTTTTGCAATTACTTTAATGTTATTTTTTTACATTGTTTTTTTTAAGTTGTGGTTGATGGCTCATTTTTTAAGGTTAGGAACTTCATTTAAAATCAACTTATTTGGAGACCACAGTTCCCCTTTAATAAAAAATTGCAAATTGGCAAGGACTTTGAACTAAGTATCCCCATATTTCTCTTGTAGGAGTTATTACATGTTTTTGTCTTTGCAACCAGGGCAAAACTGCAGGGCCATCCCGCGGATTGGAGGACAGGCCCCTGACCACGACCCACCCCATAGGTCTCGATCAGTTCCGGAAGTTTACTGTGTGTATGTTTCATCATACATGCTATCAACTGTTAAAAAACAGCTGATCGCGGAGGTTTGGAGAAATGATTGCGGCTCTTACTCTCGGGCCCCCCCACTTTCGGGCCCTGACAGTACGCCGCTGTTTGCAATATAATAAAAGAATTAACAATGTGTATTTGTGAAAAAAAAATCCCCCAGCACTGAACTGACGTCTTGGCCTCTAAATATGAATGTTTTTTAACAAACACAGCTTATGAAGTTGATGTAATTGGTGCAATGTTTTTGTGAGAATATTAAGTCACTTACTGTTTCCCTGCCAGAACTTTCAAAGTCTTAGGAATTTTCTGGGCACCAAATGGGTTGTGTCATTTGTTGTTGTGAGTTATGTTTTAAGAAGAACCAGTTTCAGGCAAATTATTTCTCAACGGCTTTATAAATATATATGTATGTTTAAATAAATTCAATAAGTCATTCTGCACTTTGAAATGGGGATGAGGGGAAATCATTGTAGCTAGACGTTAATGTTAGCAGGTTACAATTTAAAGTGGACTGTGGTTTCCATTCAAGTGACTTTATTAAAAGGACCACTCCTACCTTTAAAATAACTGCAGGACCATGCTTCTAGCTACAATCTATCCAAGATTTACAGCAGTTATACAGGGTGGTTTTTTTCCTCGCAGAGCTGGTAAGCTTGCCTGTCAGCTTCTAAATACTTTTTAAAGCCATAAAGTTTTTTTTCTCTGCCTAAGGTGTCTATAGGTAAGGAAAGGACAGGAATTGTGGCAGGTCTGTAACTAGCTTCGAGGAAGGATTTTTTTTAGGGGGGGGGTAAGGCTTTTTTCCCGCTTATCATCTATTAACACATATTCTGACAGACAGGACAACAAGGAAGTGTAACTGCACAATCCTATAACTTAAGATCCAGAGAAGCTGAAAACATTATCCTAGGCTTGTTGGATGGTATAAAGAGTTCTTTTCAGCAGATGGCATTTGTATAGAGACCATAGTTACCCTTTAATCACTAACAATTGATTTAATAAACATATTATTCTGCAATGCAGGTACCAAGATATAATTGTTTAATAAGAAGAGAAGACAAATATCAATTCCCTGCTTTCTACTTAAAGGTGAATCTCTGATAGTCAGGAAAATCTTTTGCTACAGCAAATCCTGCAGTTTTCCTTAATCCTCCCAATCTTTAATGCTCTGAGCTCCAGTATGCTTTACATGCTACAGTAGGGGCACTTTCACCCATTTTTCATCTTTCTCCTATCCTTCTTCTGTCTTGTTCGTTTTTTTCCTGTCATTTGTAAGTAGTAGATTTAATCACTTTTTTTAGTCTTGCCACTGTCTCACACACTGGATTCTAGGAAGTTCCATACTAGCTAAGTCAGTGGTGTCAGTGTTTATTGGTTATTTCAATAAAAAGTGAAGCCGGATTAATCTGCTCTGAATGTTTTTTCCACTTTTAAATATGAAGGTTTATACCGTATATACTCGAGTATAAACCAGTTTTTCTCAGGCTGAAAAATCAGCCTGAAAACTTGGACTTCGTTTATACTCGAGTCACAGCTTACCTTACCATTCCGGCAGCCGCACTCTTTCTCTTGCACTTGCGCGCCGGCCTGACTCCACAGCCCGGGCCAAGCCGGCGCCGGGAAGTGACGTCAGCCGGCGCGCCAGTGCAGAGAAAGATCGTGCGGCTGCCGGAATGGTGATACAGAGGAGACTTCAATGCATGGTGATACAGAGGAGACTGTTTCTTCAAGATTCTTCAATGTGGCCCTTGCTTGATTGAAGGAAGAGCCCCAGTACTGAACGGATGGGAGGGGGAGGGTGAGGGTGGCATTCAGATGTTTGGAAACTACAACTCCCCCATGCTTTATTAGCTGGGAGTTGTAGTTTCCAAACATCTTGAAATGCCAAGTAGGGTGGCATTCAAGATGTTTGGACTACAACTCCCAGCTAATAACGCATGCTGGGAGTTTGTAGTTCCCAAACATCTTGAATCCACCCTCATCTGTGGAATTCAAGATGTTTGGAAACTACAACTCCCAGCTAATAAAGCCATGCTGGGAGTTTGTAGTTTCCAACATCTTGATGCCCCCTCCTTGGCATTCAGAGCTGTTTGGAAACTCCAACTCCCAGCATGCTTTATTAGCTGGGAGTGGTAGTTTCCAAACATCTTGAATGCCAAGTTTCTCTACCCTGCGTTTTATACTCCGAGTCAACACCTTTATATAGGATTTTTACTGAATTGGTACCTCGGTTTATACTCGGTTGGTTTATACTCGAGTATATACGTATGCCCTTTCAGATAGTATAAATCAGAGATCCCCGTTCTTGTCTATATATAATATAAATCAGAGATCCCCAACCCTAACTATGTATAGTATAAATCAGAATATGGTAGTGGCAACACAAGCAGTTTGAGAAAGGGATGTAATATCTGTTTCTAGTCATTTATATTATTTCTAATTAACTGTCTGAGGAACTGTTTAATACGTGTGATGGGAAGTTCAAAATTGTAACATTTTAGCCACGCCCGCCAACAAACCACGGCCACAGGGAAAGCCACACCCAATTTAACACAGTGGCCGTGCTTCGTGTCACACCTGGAAATAATCAAGGGAGGCATTAAAAGGTTGGCTCAGGCAGCAAAAATCCTAGAAGTGCCCCTGAAAAGAATCTGTGTTTTTAGGGCTGACATGGGCCTCCCGCATGTTTAGATCTAGTCACAATGTCTAGATCCCAATCCAGTAAATGTAATATTTTATATCTGTTGCACTTTATTCATAAAATGCCCACAGGGCAAATGTGGTCTCAAAACTAGTTAGGGTTAAATGAAAGCCTGCAGTATTTCCTTTACACTGAGCCAACAATCTGTCTGGCTGGAGCCCGTGAGACATTACATTGGGGTGAATGTTCAAACTTCCTGCTTCCAGTAGGTTGAGTGAGATCAACTGACCTCTGCCCCACCCGTCTGCCCAGGGGAGAAGCATGCTCGTTAAGACTTATTGCTGGGGAAATCCGGAAGTACCTGGGAGGAAAATTGACAGTTGAGAAGGGGAGCTATTAATGCAGGCAGTGGTCTGGTCACATGGCTAAAAACAGGAAGAGTTCAACCAGGAAGTTACATTGCTGAACATTTCCAGCAATAACTTTTCACAAATTTTATTTAGAGACGTGATTATGTTTTATTTTGAAGGTGTGATGGAAGGCTTTTATTATAATTATTACTAGCTTGGAAGTATTCGAGACCACAGTTACCCTTAATTTTGGATTATATTAAGAAAACTCTGCTATGTTCCATACAGCAATAACTTTTTAACAATCCTTAAAAAAGCCAACTTTAATTTTCTATATTTCTTTTTCTCTCTTTATTCTTCCCATTCTACTTCTCCGGCAGTTTTTGTGTGGAGACAGCCGCGGACCTAAATGTAGAGCTGTAAGTAGCGATCTTACCATCAAGCCTTTCCGATAGCAGGGGGTTGTAAATATACCCAAATTTCTGAATGTTTTTCTCCCCTTTCTCTTGAATGGGTAGATCCTTCAATTCTGAGGTTTCTGTATAAAACACACAGCTGCCTCATTCTTTGGTCCCAAACAAGTTTAAATCCAATAAAAGTACATTTACCAGAGAGAGCTCTACTCATATTTTTGAATCTAAGGTAATTAGTTTTACCATATAAGCAAAAGATTGTGGTTGATTTGCAGCTTTAAATGGGCCCAAGATAGATCATGGCAGTTAATCAATGCAGAGTATAGCTATATTTCATGTTAACGGTGATCTTTAAATCTAGGGAACTCTTTTTCCTTGAAATGTATTTCCTATTGTGTGTGGGGCTGACATTATTAAAAAAGGGTCTATCTATGGGGGGATCAAAAATAAAACAGGAAACAAATTGATATTGCTTTGCAGTACTGAAATATTTCATTTAACGACTAATCCCCTTGGACATTAAAAGATTAGCTAACACGGACTGCATGTTCCTAATATCTGTATTTCAATTTAAAATATCCCTCATCTGTTGTGAACATCGAATTATCACTGCTTGCCAGAAAGGCCTGGAAATGTTCAGCAGACCCTCTGGAGACGGACAGTGATCCAGATGAAAGTTGTAAGGGAAGCTGCATATTATTTCTATTTTTCAATTGTAAATCTGAACTGAGCGTTGGCTTAAAAATCACAAAGCAGTGAGATTTCCATAAACATTTCAAATACAAATCCTCAGATATGGACAGAGTTTGTTTAGAAGAAGTAAGAGGAGTAGGGGAAGGAAGAATGCGGTGATTAGACATGTTGGGATGTCAAGAGAGGACCTTAAATAGGCCTGTAATGAGTTATTCACCAAACCCTAAGGACAATTCTTGGAAACATTCATGCTTTACACAAGTAAACTAGTTTCCGGTTCACATTGAGGAAAATTTAGAGGTCTAATAGGATGATATTACCTGTTTGGGCAGAGTCCTTTGGTCTCAGCCAGATGCTACAAATCTCAACGTTTGAAAGGGAAAATATGGAGAATTTGGGAAGCTAAAGCTTAGTCGATACAATTTAGCAGTTGGAAGATTCCTGAATATGTTCTTTCTCTGCCATTTATGTCGTATATCCCCTGGTGATATCTTAGCTCTTCTCTCGAGGATAAGGATATGGGTCAGTGGAGATGTTTAAAAAACCTTTTCATAGTAAGTAAAATCTCATTGCCAATAAATTTAGAAATTACAGTGAATCCATCTTTAAGAATAGAGTATAGGATATGTGTAATGCTTTCCTAAAGGAGGATTACAGTCTAATAATAAATAAAGCTCAGTTGATTCCCATTTAATAAGGACTTAAATGCTATAAATTTTCAATTTTGAATGCTTACTTTCTTCTGTTCCATGAAATATTGCTGATGGTGATGTATGTTCAAGTATGGGGATTGTTCCAATTAAGTTTTCTCACAAGAGAGATGTTACCAGAAGCAAAGGAGCTTGGGCAGCAGCAGTAAAAAATAACTTAAATTTGTAGGCAGCTAACAAAAATTTTAGGTTACAATAAAGCAGTTTGCATTGCCATCACATGGAGAATTACCTAAACTTAATTATTATTAAACTTTCACTCTCCTTTAAGAACTGATTGTATTTGGATCCCAATGAATTTGCTCCTACTGCTGCATCCTTCATTTAGTTACTTGAGTTGCAGAGATGGGAATACAGTAATAATAGTTTGTTTGGTTGAAAGATGCACATTCCTGTTCTTTCTATTTCTTTTTCTTCTCTTTTCTTCTTTGCTTTTTTGACTGTATCTGTTCCCACAGTTTTCCAGCTAGGACACGAAATTCGGTACAGACGTGCAGGACACATAGGAGAAGTGTGATTATCTAACTACATTCCTCATATACACCATAACAGAAATGAAAATCAGGGTTATTCAATAAAAGTTCTTATCGTTAAAAATGGTGCTAATTTTGGCCAGCCAATCAGATGTTAGGTTTCAAATGTTAAATAAGATCTGATTGGTTGGGCAAAATTAGCACCATTTTAAACGATAAGAACTTTTATTGAATCTCCCGATTGTTCTTATCAGTCGGGCGCATTGCCTAAAGGGGGCAATAGAGAGTGAAAGTGTCTCTGATACATAGCCTTTTATTTATTAATCAGAATGGGTTTTAAAATGTCCTTTCATTACCATAGCAAGGGTATTGAGTTTTAAAAGCTGCAGCAAAGACACACACATTCCCTTCCAAAATAGTAAATTGTTTTGAGTTTGGAAAGTATGTTAAGTTAATCTTGATGTGACATGATGTTAAAAACTGGAGCCACATGTACCACAGGACAATTCGCAAATCCAAATATGACACTGGTCTTACTAAATACCCCCTGTAACCAAAACCATGTGACATATTGTTCCGAAGCAGGTCCTTCTAGAGTGGGCAAACCAGTAGTTATAAACTTTTATTCGATATTACAAAGCAAAATTCCGCCAAGCAGGAGGAAGGTAAATCCATGATACAATGTTGCATTGATATTTGGGCATGTTTTAAAGTACACGTTACCAACAATAGAGCACGTGTGTAACCTTATCATCTTAAAGGGCATGTCCAAAAAAGCTGGTGATTGTCAATTATCTGCCCACAACCCAATGCTATTTTTACCAGTTTTTATATGTATTTGTAACCAGATTTTAAATGATAAATTATTTTCCCTTCTGGAAAAGGTATTTGCCTCCTCCCCTGTTCAGTGACCTTGAGAATGTGCAGAGGAGGAGCAGGGAAACAGCAGTCATCAATGGTTGGGATTTACAGCCTAGATTGTGCATGGAGGGAGCTTACTCTTCCGGTGGGGAAATAATATCCTTAAATATACATAATAAAAATCTTATAATGTGCTCAATATATCAGTAGGGATGCGAGGTTGCAGATCCGAACCCGGATCCCGCAGATTTATCACGTTCGCGAACGGGGGATTTTTCCAGATTTTCGCCTTCCGAAACTTCCGAACCCGGATTTCTCTTATTTTCGTAAATACATATTTTCGAAAATTTTCGAAATTACAGGATTTCTCGGATTTTCAAAATAAGCTAATCTCGTAATTTCGAGGATATTTTTCATTTTAATGGGTCCGCTCGCGGATTTTCGAATTTTTTCGATGCCTTTTTTTGTTGCTTTTTTTCAGACAAAATCGTTGGAAATGGGTCCTCCTGCCGTGACACCAGTTACCTGGGGCAAGAGATCAGTAAACTACAAACAGAACTGAGGGAATCCAGAAGATGCTGCTGCACCAGGAAATGTTTTGGACGAACAGCTCAAAACCACCAGATGCTTTGTCCACTAATAAATACTTGGAGTAAACAAATTGGCATTAACAATTTTACTCTGAGACAGATCAATCAAACACTGGGGCTATTTTTGTCTCAGGTAAAAGTTGGCAGGTGATAGCAGCCGAGCTAGATGCTTCCGTCAAGGGCCTCGACCAGGAACGATATGATATCATGCACGGCCAACAGGTTAATTTTACCGTGAGCCAACATCAGAGTGGGTGCAGGTGATCCAAAGGAAGACGGATGAGGAAACCTTGACACTGCAAAAAAATGTAGCCGACTGGCAAAATTACAGCGAAGGTCTTTGGTGGCTCAGGCCACATCAGCCAAAACATTGATCTGGTCAGGAACATCCAGAGTAGCATTGGAACGACGGTACAGCGCATCAGCCTGAACACCGAGGTAATGCACGATTTGGTTCTGCAGGGGTGGGCCTTCAGTTGCAGATGGATAATATTTCCTCCATATTGGATGACCAGGATGAGAACATGCAGGACCTACAATATCATGCCAAGTACACCCAGAAACGGACGGGCTGAGCGATTTGAGAGTCTGGAAGGTCGGATGTTTTCTCACGAGACAGAAATCAGCACAATATTTAACAACAATGCTACGGATAACCATGTTCATAGCATGCTAAAGTACCTTGACGAGTGCGACTGTCTTGTACCTACGGTCAACTCCCATGCTGAGGAATTATATAACCTGAACAAATCGGTCACACTCATGCAGGGAGCCACCTATTTGCTGAGGGAGAGTATAGCTAAGAATGCTCAGGTAGATCCGATATGAGGAATCTGTCCATGATTATGGAGGAAAGAAGCTGGTAGACAATAAACATGGGGAGTTGCTGGAGAAGATCACCATTGTACAAGGTAAGAGCATTGCTTTGATGCTTTCTATCTCTGTTAACTGTGCATGGTACAGTTTTATTATTAAAGGGTATCTCCACCCCAAACCTAAGATTTGGTGTAATGTAAAGCACACTCGCAACCTGACCTAAACTACCCTTTAAAACTTATAAACAGACTCTAATTACCCAACATCTTTCCCTCGGTCATGACCTCTTCAGACGGAAGAAGAGCAGAAAGGAGCCAGGTCGGCAGCCGCCCTTTAAAATGATCATCTAGTTGGTCGAAAAAACTTACAACTTTCAGCATTCCCTCAACTACTGAGAGGGAATGCTGGGATTGTAGTTTTCAAATATCTGGAGAGCCATAGTTTGAGGAACCCTATTCTAGGTCAATACAAATGCAATATGTCCTCTTGGTTCACAAAAAACTAGTCACATGCCAGTTATCTGCCCAAACCTAACTGATTTATCAGCACATCATTAGATGTGGTTACTAACCAGATATTTATGGATAATTATTGTCCCCATGCTCTCCCTCCATGCTGTCAATCAAGGTAGTGAGAAAAAAGTCCTGCAGTCAGGGTTGCAATACCTGGCACCCCGCCCCCGGAAGGCTCACTCCACTCCCACTCCAAAGTTTGATTGACTGCATGGAGGGAGGGACCAACTTTCCTTAAATATTCTGGTTAGTGCAGGTAATAAAGGGCAAAATATATCAGTTGGGGTTGGTGGCAGGGGAACTGACAACTGACCAGGGTTTTTTTGCACTTTGACTTTTAATATTTCTCTGAAAACTCTTCTGGCCCATTGAATCTTTAGCTCAGACCATCTTGAAAGTTTTAGATTTTGCTTTTGATCTCCTTTAAATGCACGAAAAACTCTAATTTCTCAACCCTTTTCTTTTTGCGTGGGAAATATTTTGTTAAATCAAATTAAAAAAACTTCCCAGCAACCAGAATCGACAGACAGTGACATTGTCTGTGGGCGGGGAAAATACGAAGATTTATAAACCTCAGAAAAAATTCCTAGAAACCCACAGAATGTTCCCTAGTCCCAGGGGACGTATATTGCGTTTTATTTGCTTTGCAGTAGATTTGCCCAGAGGGTTATGAGTGTTGTCTTTAAGTGCTCAGTAAAACCTGGTTCCAACTTAATAACAGAAGATCACTAAGGGCAACAGGTTTTCTGTTCTCCGTGGCCGAATATAATTTTCATTAAAGCTTAGACATTTAGGTGTTGGAAAACCATGTGGGATAGATTAGACAGTGATCCTGAACATGGATAGTGTAAGGTACAGGGATTCCTTAAGGGGAAGCCTTATTCATTTTAAAGGGGTTGGACAACCTCCCAGACGTGTCCAGATGCAAGATGTCCCCCCTTGCCAAAGGGGTACATAAACCTCGGTGACCTCAGATAAAGAATGAATGAAACCAGCACGTTTCAATGTATCAGCTGTTCCTGGGATTGTGTCCAAATTCCGAGGAACGAAACATTTATTCCAGCCTTATAGAAGTGAATAGGAGCAGAAGTTTTCATTTTTACACCAATTTTTATTTATTTGCGATTTTTATAGTTTCTACATTTCGGCATTAAAATTATAACTTTTCTAAACAACATTTTCCCCACAATCCACAAAGTTGCATCACTGAAATCCGCCGATCTGACAAATCCAGGTTTGTCTTTTGAAACGGATCAGATCCCCACCCCTGTCTATGTATATATAAATCAGAGCATCACCATCCCTGACTATGTATAGTATATCGGTTTATACTCGAATCAACAACTTTTATTAGGATTTTTAGGTGAAATTGGGTACCTCGGTTTATACTCGGGTCGGTTTATACTCGAGTATATACGGTAGAACTAATTACTAGAGATGGGCCCAAACCTGGTTCAGAAGCTGATTTCACAGATCCGCCCGGAACTCAGTACACAGAAAGATCGCGCGGCTGCCGGAATGCTCAGGATACCGCAATACCTGTCTCTTAACTGCATTCAGGGTACATATTTCAAAGGTACAAATTTTAAAACTCACAGCAAATACTGATAGATATATATATACACACACACAAAAGGAGACAAAATGTATACACTGTGATATATATATACACACACACAAAAGGAGACAAAATGTATACACTGTCTTGAGACACAGACACCTAAAGGGCTATGTAAGAAAATGACTGTTTCTTACAATTGTATTAAACCATGAAATAACATCTGAAAAAATAATCATGGATCTTATATGTTGTAAGAGTTAAAAAATGGATATTTGCAGGTTTGATAATATAAAGAAAACTAAAAATTAGGTATGATAAGTACAATGTCAGTGTGCTGTATTTACCTTACATGTTTTAATAAATAAAAACCTATGTATATACATCATAAGCCAAATATATATATATATATATACAGTCCATATAAAGTTTAGTGCACTCAGGGTAATTTTCAAAGATTATTTATTGTGCAAATATATTTCACATTTCAAACTATTACCATTTAGGGTTTTGGGGGGTGATTTACCTGTATGTAAATTTTAATTTTAGGACTGGACTTGCCCTTTAAGCGCCAGCTAATAGCTGCCATTAAATGCACCTGGACTTGCCCTTTAAGCGCCAGCTAATAGCTGCCATTAAATGCACTGTAATAGAAAAGCGGCAGATAGCGATGCACTGAGAATCGCTATCGGGCATATAGCATATCGCCGGCTGTGTGCACCGGTTTGCCGATAGCGGCTCTCGGTGCATCGGGCTGATAGAAGCATATCTATAAATATGCGTTATTTAGAAATAAATAATATGCATCAAAGTCATTTTGTTTCTTGTCAAAATGTAAAGATATCACCTTGCACCCCTCCAGACAAAAAGCTCTGACTGAAATACAGTGTGCCCCTCCAATCAGAAAGCTAGCTGTAGTAAAATAAGACAAACGTTGTTTCCCTGCAACAATCTTTGTGTTTGTTAGAAGTTATTCTGGACAATAGGCTTAGTAGCTCTAAGCAGCGTCAGGCAGTATCTGCTAAAGCAAATATAACTATTTCCTGTATAAGAAGGTTTATTGTGTCATAGGAGACAAAAATCAATCTACCACTTTATAGGGCCCTTATAAGGCCCTACAATGCATTTTGGGGCACTTAATACGTAGAAAAAAGAGGAAACACTCAAGCACACTCTAATTCTGTTTGAAAGATAAAATTGCCTTTAATGTGCAGTAATGGGGGTAGTTCAATGTATATACCTCCAATTCATACATGCGTGGCAGGATCATCTTTTAAATCTTCCACATATCTGCAAAAGAAATCCATATTAAACCCGCCATACTTGTTCCACAACTCATGTTATTTATATGGCCTTGGTGTCCATGTGGGTTTAGCATACATTGGTAAAACTGACTTTCGCCACTGCGACCTCCGTATTGATGGGCCACATACATCTATCAATTCTGCCTTGGGATAATAAAACTGTAAACCAGTAGCAAACATTTCTGGGAGAAGGGACATGGTGATAGAGCACATTTAAATATATGGGCATGACCATGTTCCATTACCTTACAGGGGAGGTGACAGGTCGAAACTCTTTTGAGACGCGAAACGTATGGATTAAATATTTGGACACCTGAGCCCAGAGGAGATGAATGATGATGAACATATCTCATTCGAGTTGTGTTCTCTTAGAAGAACGATAAGATTATTGCATTACTTCCATATTGCTATCTCCCTAGTATTTAGTTGTGACATATATAATGTGCATTTAAGACGATGTTGCCTCCCCAGAGATAGAAGACTAATCCCACGGAGTAGTTAGAGCAACCATTTTGGGATATTATAAGGTCATGAGGTGCCTTACTTGTTTGTGTTTCACATACTCTTTCGCATGCTTGGTAGTTTCACAGACTCTTTCAGCATTTTGGAGCTATACACACTTTAATTTGTAGTTTTTTATACACTCTTACTAATCCTTCTTGATTAATGCTATATAACTGTATACAGGAGCATACAGCAGTTTTTTTGTTGATTATAGACTTGTTATCTGATATATCCCTGGAGTTATTCCAATATAGCCACTCTAATATAGCTGTTACTTTTATAGTCTTTAGACACAATTAAGTCCGCACTTTTACTTGTCCCTATATATATGTAGTGCTAATTTTGTCACAGTATTATATATCTATTATCGTCACTATTTTTACTCTATTTTAATTTTTATCGATCATGTATATTGACATATGTATATTTATAAGCACAATAAGCACTTTTATGTATTTGAAAAGATGACACTGACCCTTAGTGGTTTATTGTAGTTTATGGCACTTTGGGCAAGTTCATATATATCCGAGGAAAACCTTGATTCACACTATGGACACACACATGTATTCACTTATAATAAGAGACACTGGAGAGGGTTGACGGGTTGTGGTTTTTAACACTTAAATAAGCACAGGATACTTGTGTATTTGCATGGCTGAACTTGAAAAGGCTCTAGACTGAGCCGAAACGTGTGTTATGCTATTTGCACAATAAATAATCTTTTGAAAATTACCCCTGAGTGCACTAAACTTATTGGACTTGTATTACTATCCTTAGTAGCACCAGGGTCTGTATAATCTCTTTATACCTACTTTGTTGTGTGCCTACCATTTGCGTCTGATGACGATCCTAGATATATATATATATATATATATATATGCTCTGGGCAACATTTCAGTCCAGCCACAGTGTGTCTTGAGGAATGTTATATGCTGAAATTAGCATTATATTGCGACACTTTAAAGGACAACTCCACCCCCATAAAACATTTTTAGAAAGAATGGCCTCTTATAATATGTTGATATATCATAGTTTGTCCTAGGATACATTTACTGTATGCCTGCTATGCTTCTGGATGCCTCATGGAGAAACTGAGCAATTAGAAACCTGTACTGAGCCTGTACTGAGCCTGGGACATGCTCAGAGAGCAGAAAGGAGATTAACATTCAGTCATTGGCTGTGATGTCAACTGTCAAATCCATAACTGACAGTTCAACTGAAGAACCGGAAGCGAGAAAACAGGGGAACAAGGACATTGTGCAGGATTCAGGTTAGACTTATATTTCACATTTCAAACTATTATACCTTTAGGGTTTTGGGGGGTGATTTACCTGTATGTAAATTTTATTTAGGGCTGGACTTGCCCTTTAGCGCCAGCTAATAGCTGCCATTAAATGCACTGTATAGAAAAAAGCGGCAGATAGCGATGCACTGAGAATCGCTATCGGGCATATAGCATATCGCCGGCTGTGTGCACCGGTTTGCCGATAGCGGCTCTCGGTGCATCGGCTGATAGAGCAAATCTATAATATGACGTTATTTAGAAATAAATAATATGCATCAAAGTCATGTTGTCTTGTCAAAATGTAAAGATATCCCTTGCACCCTCCAGACAAAAAGCTCTGACTGAAAATACAGTGTGCCCCTCCAATCAGAAAGCTAGCTGTAGTAAAAAAGACAAACGTGTTTTCCTGCAAACAATCTTGTGTTTGTGTTAGAAGTTTATTCTGGACAATAGGCTTAGTAGCTCTAAGCAGCGTCAGCAGTATCTGCTAAGCAAATATAACTATTTCCTGTATAAGAAGGTTTTATTGTGTCATAGGAGACAAAAAATCAATCTACCACTTATAGGGCCCTTATAAGGCCCTACAATGCTTTTGGGGCACTAATACGTAGAAAAAGAGGAAACACTCAAGCACACTCTAATTCTGTTTGAAATATAAAATTTTCCCTTTATATACAGAATAGTGGCCAATCTTTGTAATCTTTTTCATTTCTTTATGTCCTTTCTGAGAAAGGACATAAAGAAATGAAAAATATTACAAAGATTGGCCACTAAGCTGATAAGAGGGATGGAGAAATTGTGTTATGAAGAAAGATTATGAAAGTTGGGTTTTGTGTTCCTTAGAAAAGAGGAGTTTGCGAGGGGATATATGATAATATACAAATATATTAGAGGGAAATACAGTCAATATTTAGAGGGAATAAAACAGTCAATTAGATATTTTCAAGTATTGGGGGGAATAAAAGACTAGATCCCATCCCAATTGGCTTGAGGAAAAGCCATTTCAGCTAAAGCTTCGGAAATTATTTTGTGAAGTCAGTAAGGTTGTAGGATGTTCGACCTGATAATATTCTGTTGACTGAATCTCTAAACATTAGACAAGGTAGAAAGCTTAGGGAGAGGAGGGCCAAAAGGAGCAAAAAGCCCTTCACTGAGCATAAAACCTTCTTATAACAGAAGGCATCTTGCAGTCTCATGCTATATGAATAGCAAGTGATTTTTCATTCATTGGCAAAGATCAATAATTTGGTGATCAGAAGTGATCACCAAATTTTGATCTCTGTCCCCATTTTTTTTCTACGTCTTCGCTAAGTAGCAAAGACTTAGAAAAAATCCTATTTGTGAATGGAACTTTGAGTTCCATTCACAAATGTATAGTAAAATCTGTCAGCATGGCAATTGTACTATACAGGTACTGCAGAGTGATCTGAATGGAGATCACACTGAGGAGGTAAAAGATGGACGGATATCACACACAAAGTTACAAAGAGAATCAGGCTAAAAAATCCCGGTAATAGAGTGAGGGTTAGGAAACTTGAGCATTCAAAGAATGTTTGGAAACTACAACTCACAGCTAATAAAAGCATGCTGGGAGGAGTTGTAGTTCCCGAAACATCTTGAAATGCCACCCTCACCTCCCCTCCCATACTTTCGTACTGTGGGCTCTTCTCCATCCGCAAGCAAGGGCCAGCATTTGAAGAAGAACCTGAAGAAACAGTTCCTTGTATCAACCATGGCATTGAAGTCTCATCGGTATCACCATTTCGGCCAGCCTCACGATCTTTTATCTGCACGGCGCGCCGGCCTGACGTCATCCCGGAGCCGGCTTGGCGCGGGCTGGTTGTGACGTCAGGCCGGCGCACCAGTGCAGAGGAAAGATCGTGCGGCTGCCGGGGAATGGTAAGGTATATTGCTGTGACTCGGTATAAACCGAGTCCAAGGGTTTGCAGGCTGATTTTTCAAGCTGAAAAAAACTCAGTTTTATACTAGACGTATATACTGGTACCGTAATTACTCGAGTATAACCGATTTTTCAGGCTGAGAAAATCAGCTGGAAAACTCGAGGACTCGGTTTATACCGAGTAGTACTTACCTGACATTCGGCAGCCGCACAATCTTTCTGTACTGGCGCCTGCCGGGTCCGCGGCAGTGATTTCAGCCGGCGGACAGTACACAGAAAGATGCCGCGGCTGCCGGAATGCTGCAGGATACCGCACCTTACTGCAAGATGGATACCGACACATAACCTGCAATTGCTCAGGATTACCGCCCTACCTTGGATGGAGGAGAGCCCACAGGGAGAAGAGACCGAGAGCCCACAGGAGAAGAGACCACAGGGAGAAGAGACAGTTACAAACGAATGGGGGGGAGGGTGAGGGTGGAATTAAGATATTTGGAAACTACCCCAACTCCCAGTAACGTAAGCCTGCTGGGAGTTACTGTAGTTTCCAAAGATATTGAATGCCACCCTCAATTGGCATTCAAGAGTTTGCGAAACTACAAACTCCCAGCTACTGTAAAGCATGCTGGGAGTTGTTAGTTCCCAAACACTTGAATGCCAAGTGAGGGTGGATTCAAGATGTTTGGAAACTACAACTCCCAGAATGCTTTTATTAGCTGGGAGTTGTAGGTCCCAAAACATCTTTGAATGCCACGTGAGGGTGGCATTCAAGGTTTGAGAAACTACAACTTCCAGCATGCTTTATTAGCTGGGGAGTTGTAGTTCCAAACATCTTGAATGGCCAAGTTTCTACCCTGGTTGAGAATCGATGTCAACCAACTTTTATTTTATTAGGATTTTTAGGGGAAAATTGGGGTTACCTCGGTTTATACTCGGGTCGGTTATATCGGAGTATATCGGTAGAAACTAATTACTAGAGATGGGCCCAAACTGGTTCAGAAGTGATTTTCACAGATCCGCCGGAACTCGGACATGGCGGGATTTCTGATTTTTCCGAACCACAAAGCAGTTTTCGATAATTATAGGAAGTCTGAAAATTAGCAAATTTAAAATTTTTCGACATTTCTAGAAATTTCAAATTTACAGTGACAATTTTCAAAATTTCTAGAAATCTCTAAAAAAAAAAATACTATGTGGAATGCCAAAACAGGAAGCACATGAAGTTTCTGGTACTGGAGGTTTTTTGGGGTTTTTTTGTTTTTTTTTAAAGATTTTGGGCATTTATACAAGTTTCCCAGACTATTTCCCAGGTCTCTGGGCCATTGCAGTAAGTTAGCGGAATGGATTCCAGGGAGTTCTGCCAGCATAGTTACTTTTTTCTTTATTGTATCTTTCGGTGTGAACCCCAACTAATCACCGCTAAATATTTACTAGAATCTAGAGTACGCTTCAGCGGTGTCACAGACCTAATCAGCGATTGATACTTGTCTCTAAAATTAGTTTCATCTGGTCACAGACCTTATCAGTGTTTACTGTTATCTGTCTCTAGATAATATTCACCTGTGTCACAGACCTAATCAGTGCTGATTACCTGTCTCTAGATAATATTCACCTGTGTCACAGACCTAATCAATGCTGATTACCTGTCTCTAGATAATATTCACCTGGGTCACAGAACTAATCAGTGCTGATTACCAGTCTCTAGATTATGTTCATCTGTGTCACAGACCTAAACAACGCTGATAACCAGTCTCTAGATGGTGTTCATCTGTGTCACAGACCTAAACAATGCTGATTACCACTCTCTAGATTACGTTCACCTGTGTCACAGACCTAATCAGTGCTGATTACCTATCTCTAGATAATATTCACCTGGGTCACAGACCTAATCAGTGCTGATACCTGTCTCTAGATAATATTCACCTGTGTCACAGACCTAATCAGTGTGATTACCTGTCTCTAAATTATATTCACCTGTGTCACAACTGATCCAGAATCAGCCCTGATTACCAGTCACGACTAAATTATATTCACCATGTGTCAAGATCTCATCACTTCTGAATTACCTGTCATACTCTCTAGATTATATGCACCTGTGTCCAGACCTGATCGCACTGATTACCAGCTCTAGATACATGGACCTGTAGGTCACATAAGAATAAAGCAGTGCTGATACCTGTCTCTAGATTATATTCGCCGTTTCACCCTACCTAATCAACATTTGTACCCTCTTAGATTAAATTACCTGTGTCACAGACGACTATCAGCATTACGAGTTGCCAGTCTCTAGTAGAGTGGAGTTTACATTCACACCTGTTGTCAAGACCTATCGCATTGGTTTAGCAAGCAGTAGTCTCCTCGATTACATTCACCTGTGTCACAACCGGCTAATCAAGCATTGGTTGGGTTTAGCCGTCTCTCTAAGATTACATTCACCGGTGGTCACAGACCTAATCAGCATTGGTTAGCAGTCTCTCGATTTACATTCACCTTGTGTCACCCAGTACCTAATCAGCATATTGGTTTTAGCAGGTCTCTCGATTAAGTTTCTCGTTACATCACCCTGTTTGTCACAGACCTAATCAGCATTGGTTACCAGTCCAGTCTCTAGATTACATTCACCTGTGTCACAGACCTAATCAGCATTGGTTAGCAGTCTCTCGATTACATTCACCTGTGTCACAGACCTAATCAGCATCATTGTTACAGTCTCTCGATAATTCACCTCTGGTTTTCACAGCAGACCTAATTTAGGTGTTGTCGGGTGTTGGCAGAGACCTTAATAAGCATGTGTTATAGGCAAAATCAAACATGAAAGTACTGTTCTCTTAACTGCATTCAGGGTTACATATTTCAAGGAACCCATTTTTGTTATTTTAAAACTTACAGCAAATAATGATAGTTATATACACACCACCACCAAAAAGGAGACAAAAATGTATACACGGTCTTGAGACACAGACACCTAAAGGGCTATGTGTAAGAAAATGACTGTTTCTTACTAATTGAAATTAAACCATGAAAAAAGAACATATGAAAAAATAATCATGGATCTTATATGTTTGTAAGCGTAAGAGTTAAAAAATGGAGATTGCCAGGTTTGAAATATAAAGAAAACTCAAAAATTAGTATGATACGTGAAGTCACATGTCAGGTGTGCTGTATTTACCTTTCATGTTTTAATAAAATAAAAACCTATGTATATACATCATAAGCCAAATATATTTATATATATCTATATATACAGTCCTATAAGTTAGCACTGCAGGGGGGTATTTTTTCAAATGATTATTTATGGTGCAAGAGCATAACAGCAACGGTTCGGCTCACGTCTAGGCCAGTGCAAATACACAAGTATCTGGCTTATTAGTGTTGCAAACAAACCACACCTCTTCCAGTGAATCTAATTATTAAAGTGGAATACATGTGTGTATCCATATGTGAATCAAGGTTTTCCTCGGATATTATAAATGACCAAGTGCCATAAACTACAATAAAACCACTAAGGGTCAGTGCCATTTTCCTCAAGAATAAATAAAATTGATTGATGTGCTTAATATACAAAAAGAAGATCAGGGAAGTTATCAACATGGCAGTTGACACACTTGCATTTATTGACAAAACTGGGGGGGACTATCTTATACAGTCCCCACCCAGATGCCCGTTGTCTATTCCCTTCATGAAAACATAAGTCCTTGACCACCCACAAGGACGACTATTGATCGGGGAAGGAAGGTTTGCTGGAACCTATTGGCAAGTAGTTTGGATTTCATTCTGCAACCATTTGTAAGGAATTCCTACTTATCTAAGGGATACTACACACTTTATCTATTGTGTCAGCATTCATTTTGCCTAGCAATACGCCTGTTGGCTAGGACCATGGATGTTGTCACTAGCCTTATACACTAACATACCCCATGGAGAAGGGATACAAGAGGTGTGTAAGCTCTTGGAGAGTAATCAGTTTGGGCCAAACAGACCACAGAGCATTCATTATGGATTGCTACATTTAGTCTGATCGTAAATTTCGTTTGAAAAATCCTTCTATCGTCAGGTTGTCGGGAATTCAAGGGGGCGGCAGAGCGATGGCGCCAGCCTACGCCAATTCTTATTGCATTTCTACGAACAAAGCCTATATACTTTCTGAAATATTCTTTGAACATTAGTATTGTATCTCGCTTTCTTGATTGATGCTTTCTTATATGGCAGGGTTTTCGGAGGTTATCCCTGGGTAGAGATGATCCAGGACCTTAAACTCACTGGACTCAACCCATCCGATGGACCTACAAGCATGGGACAGATCAAGCATTAGACTTCCTGGACATTAAAATAATGGTTAATGAAATAAATGGGGTTAACAATTGGACTATGTCTTTTCGTAAAAAAAACAGACAGAAATACTCTCCGTACATAATTAAAAGTCTTCCACCCACCGTCTCCTCAACGATCGCTCCCACTCTCGACAATTCTTGCCGGGGTCATTAGAAACAATACAAGAGATGACCTTTTAAAGCAGCAGCAGATCGGAGGAAATGTGGACATGATTCAGAATAGCGGGAAGTGATTCATGTTACAGAAGGCTCTATTGTTGGCTTCTAACCTACTAAAGATTTTTATAAAATGTTAAAAGAAGGTATTAACATGACAAAAGAGAGCACTGATACTTAAAAAAACAGAAATCTAGAGACATTTATTGTTCCACTTAAAAAAATACACTTATGTCTAAGAAGTACAGCGAAAGTGTTGTTGAGAAATTAAGGTGGAACATCTTTCGTGGGGATTGAAAGCTTAAAGGGCTACTTTCCCAGTGGAACAAAACCCCCACTATTGGGTATAGTAGAGGAAAAAAAAAACTTCGTGATTTTACTGGCTACAGCACTGATCCAGTCAAGAGGCTACATTCCAGTCAAAACATGGCTCCTATCAAAAAAGGAGGCACAGCTCAAAGTGTTCCAGCTGCACCTTAATGCAGATACATGCGTTTGCAGGATCTCTTTTAAAACTATCCACATATGCAACAAGAAATCCATATTAAACCCGCCATACTTGTTCCACAACTGATGTCCCTTTATTTATATGGCTTGGTTGTCCTTGGGTTTTAGATACATTGGTTAAAACTGATCTCAGCAACTGCGACTCCGTGATTCGATGGCCAATCATTATCAACTGGCCTTTGGGAATAAGAAACTTGTAACACCAGTACACTAAAATTCTCTGTGGAGAAGGGACATGCGTGGGCATAGAGCCACTTTTAAATATATGGGCCATGTAACCATGTTCCATTACCTTAACAGGAGGTGCATGACAGTCGAACTTCTTTTGAGCACGCGAAACCGTTTTGGATTAAATATTTGGACACCTTGAGTCCCAAGGAGGTATGGATTATATGTGAACATATCTGCTCATTCGAGGTGTGTTCTTCTAGAACCGAACGATAAGATTATTGCAATACTCCATAGTGCTATCTCCCATGTATTTAGTTGGTGACAATATAATGTGCATTATAAGGAATGGGGATGGCTTGCCCGCGGAGGAGATGAAGGTAAGACGTGAGTATCCCAGCGGAAGTGAGGTTCAGATTCATACCTTTGGGATATTATAGGTCTTTGAGGTGCCTTTACTTGTTTGCTAGTTTTCACATACTCTTTCAGCCATCTTGGTTAGTTTCACAGACTCTGTCAGCATTTTGAGAGTTCCTATACACACTATTTAATTTGTAGTTTTTTATACACTCTTCTAACCTTCTTGTATATTCAATGTATATAACTGTATTACGGAGCCTACAGCAGTTTTTTTTTGATTATTAGATCTTGTTATCACTATGATCACTGGAGTTATTCCAATATAGCCCGTACTTTAATATTTAGCTGTTACTTTTATAGTCTTTAGACACATATTTAAGTACGCACTTTGTTTACTTCCTTCCCTGATAATATGTAGGCGTGTAATTTGCTCACAGTATTAGTATATCATTATCGTCACTATCTTTTTACTCTATTTTAATTTTTATTGATCCATGTATATTGAATATGTTAATTTATAAGCACAGATAAGCACTTTTATGTATTTTGAAAATGACTGCCTACTGACCCTTAGTGGTGTTATTGTAGTTATGGCAACTTGGGCAAGGCTTATATTATCCGAGGAGGAAAAAACCTTGATTCACCATATGGACACAACATGTATTCACTTATTAATAAATGAGATCCGGGAAGAGCCTGTTACTGTGTGTGGTTGTTTAACACTTAATAAGCACAGGATACTTGTGTATTGCCCATTTGACAAACAAATGGAAACTTGAAAAAGGCTCTAGACGTGAGCCGCAAAACGTGCTGTTAGGCATTTGCCAAAATAAATAATCTTTTGAAAATACCCTGAGTGCACTAAACTTATCTGGACTGTATTACTTATCCTTAGTAGCACACAGGGTTGTATAAATCTCTTTTTTCCATGACCTACTTTGTTTGTGCCTACCATTTGCGTACTGATGGACCTAATATATTATAATATTATATATATATATGCTCTGGGCAACATTTCAGTCCAGCCCACAGTGTTTGCTGTCTTGAGAATTGTTATATGACATGGAAATTTAGCATTATATTGCGACACTTTATTTTAAGGGACAAACTCCACTCATACATAATAACAATTTTTAGAAAGAATGGCCTCTTTTAAATGCTTGATATATATAGGTGTGTCCTAGGACATACTTACTGATATTGCCTGTATGCTTGGATGCTCATGAGGAAACTGACGCAGATTTTAGAAGACCGTACTGAGCCTGTACTGAGACCTGGGCATGCTCAGAAGAGGCAGACAGGAGATAACATTCAGTCATTGGTCTGTGATGGACAACGTCAAATCCATAAATGACAGTTGCACTGAAGAACCAGGAAGCAGAAACAGGAAGAGAAACGGGGAAACAGGACATTGTGCAGGATTTCAGGTTAGACTTATATTGTTCACATTTATCAAACTATTAACGTTTAGGTTTTGGGGTGATTTACCTGTATGTAAATTTTTAATTTTAGGGTCTGGACCTGCCCTTTAAGCGCCAGCTAATAGCTGCCATTAAATGCACGTAATAGAAAAGGGCGGCAGATAGCGATGCACTGAGAATCGCTATCGGGCATATAGCATATCGCCGGCTGTGTGCACCGGTTTGGCCGATAGCGGCTCTCGGTGCATCGGGCTGCTTGAATTAGAAGCATATCTATAATATGCGTCATTTTAGAAATAAATAATATGCTTAAAGTCATTTTGTTCTTGTCAAAATGTAAAGATATCACCTTGCACCTCCAGACAAAAAGCTCTGACTGAAATACAGTGTGCCCCTCCAATCAGAAAGCTAGCTGTAGTAAGAATAGACAAACGTTGTTTTCCTGCAACAAATATTTGTGTTTGTTAGAAGTTATTCTGGACAATAGGCTTAGTAGCCTAAGCAGCGTCAGGCAGTATCTGCTAAAGCAAATATAACTATTTCCTGTATAAGAAGGTTTATTGTGTCTAGGAGAAAAACAAAAATCAATCTACAACTTGTATAGGGCCCTTATAAGGCCCACATGCTGTTGGGCACTAATACGTAGAAAAGAGGAAACACTCAAGCACACTTAATTCTGTTTTGAAAGATAAAAATTCCCTGTTAATGGGCAGTAATGGGGGGTAGTTCAATGATATACCTCCAATGTAATGCTGAATAATATACGACACGACAGATAAGTATGAGACGCTCTTTAGTATTCTATATGATACTCTGATGAGACTATGGGTTATGGAAGGAAGGTTTAAAAAGGACATTAGATATATGCACATTGTTCAAACGAAGTAGAGTGTACTTGATGTTTCTCTCTTGCTATGTATTATTATTTTTATACTCTTTAGACCTTATTTCTGACTGACGATTCAATCATTGATTACCCTTAATTCAATTACCTGTGCCTAGACTAATTGTGCTATATTGATTACAGTTTGGGGCACTTGTCTACAGAATAGTGGCCAATCTTTGTAATCTTTTTCATTCTTTATGTCCTTTCTCAGAAAGGACATAAAGAAATGAAAAATATTACAAAGATGGCACTAAGCGATAAGAGGGATGGGAAATTGTGTTATGAAGAAAGATTATGAAAGTTGGGTTTTGTGTTCCTTAGAAAAGAGGAGTTTGCGAGGGGATATATGATAATATACAAATATATTAGAGGGAAATACAGTCAATATTTGAGGGGAATAAAACAGTAATTAGATATTTTCAAGTATTGGGGGAATAAAAGACTAGATCCCATCCCAATTGGCTTGAGGAAAAGCCATTTCAGCTAAAGTCGGAAATTATTTTGTGAAGTCAGTAAGGTTGTAGGATGTTCGACCTGATAATATTCTGTGTAGTTGACTGAATCTCTAAACATTAGACAAGGTAGAAAGCTCTAGGAGAGGAGGGCCAAAAGGAGCAAAAAAGTCCTTCACTGAGATAAAACCTTCTATAAACAAAGGCATCTTGCAGTCTCATGCATATGAATAGCATTGCCCAAACTAAAAAGAAACAATTTCTTCTCCCAGGTTTCCCAGAGTAAGGGGCAGAGATATGCCAAAATATCCTTTATGTCCCTTAGCTAATGCACTGTGTCCAGAACCGCTGGCTTAATAACATGCATTAAGCTATTGTATAGAGCCATTCATCTGACCTGGCAGACATGACATGTCAATCTTGTTAGATCTCGTCAGTGCCAAGATACAGATTCAATGGCTCTATGGTGTAGGACTTGGGTGGTACAGTAGACAAGGCAGCTAGAAAGCCTTAGGAGAGGGGGGGGCGGGCAAAAGGAGCAAACATCCCCGCAATGCAGCACAGGAAACAAAAATATCAAAATATAACAACATTTTATAATTTGTTTTGCAAAGCATAAGCCTATGAATTGATAGATAAATACTAAAAAATTATTACATTTTAAAATGGATTTTCATTGGTTTTTTCGGTTGGTGGAAATTATTAGATTTATATTTTATAGATTTAATTGAAACATTGATATTGTAATGTATTTCATTTTAGTTAAAAGTTTTTAAGATGCCAGACATAGAGGACATATTTATTTAATGAATTTCATTGACTTAATGACTTAATGATAAATAAAGCTATGGCAAGTGGGATTGTTATTTTTACGGCACAAGTCCCTAAATGCATCATTGTTATACACAATGGGCCACGTACGTCTGTGATGGGCTGTCACATTCTATGTTGCAATAGGAAGGATAAAAACCAGAGATAAAGTCGTCTAGTTGCGAGAGAAAATCGCCAACCTCTTCTACAGTGTTACGGGGACTGGATTGTCACAGTGAGTATATATCTGTAGCTAGGTCTAGGAGAAAGATTCATACAATGCAGGGTGAGGGCTCCCATGGCGTGATATCAAGCAGCTGGTTTAAAAGAACTGATTGTAGATTCTAAACTCTCTCAACTCAAACTGATTTCCATTAAAGAGGAAAACGGGGAAAATTTACTTTAGGCTGAAGGCTAGACATGCTGCACTTATTTTACACAATTATTGACCTCTTAGCAGCATTTTTATAGTGGACAATCAGGGTTATTCAATAAAAGTTCTTATCATTTAAATGGTGCTATTTGCCCCAACCAATCAGATGTTAGCTTAAAATGTAAATAAGATCTGATTGGTTGGGGCAAAATTAGCACCATTTTAAACGATAAGAATGTGGCGTTGATAAAATAGAACTGTGGTGGATTGCATAGAGACGGGCCACCAACTAGCTCAAATGGGCGCATGCACAAATGCAGATTACAAGAAAAAATCAAAGTGCTCTGTAATTTGAACAGCCTACACTTTTTCTAAGGAAACAGTCCCGAAACATGGAAATTCCCCCCACAAACTATATATTTGTTGGAATCTACACACCTTCAGCTACGTTACGGTGCCATGCTTTCATGCATACATGAAGAATTCCAGACCCAGTGATCTAAAGAACTCCGGTTTTTAGAGGTTTTGTGAAAAATAAAATAAAATGAAATCCTACCTAAACCCTTTTGACAAGCAAAAAAAACCCACTAATGTCAATCGTCACCAAACCTATCCTGCATCAAACGGTTGCACATAGTGTGGGTGCACACAGAGACGTGGCCACCAACTAGCTCAAATGGACACATGCACAAGTGTATATTACAGAAGAAAAAATCAAAGTGTTCTGTATTTGAACAGCCTAATCAATTTGGAAATACCCCCCACAAACTATTATTTTTGGAAGCTACACACCTTCAGCTACGTGATGGTATCATGCTTCGTAATAAGTGAAGAGAATTCCAGACGTGCTATTCATAGAACTCGTGCTTTTAGGAGATTTGTTGAAAAAATAAAATAAGAGAGACTCAATGGTTGAAATCCTAACCTAAACCCACTTTCAAGTAAAACAACCCACTAAAGGCCAATCTCCCACAGTCCTGAATCAAACAGTATGCCATAAGGGGTTAGGTTGCAAACAGAGATGGGGCTACCAACTAGCTCAAATGGGATCCATGCGCAATTGCAATTACAAAAAAAAATAAAAACGCCACAACCCCACCCAAACCATCCCCCCACTCCCCTTTTAAGGGTATTTTAGTAAAAAACAGTTAGTACGGAGAGTCACACAAGTTTTGCACACTTACTGATCCTAAAAATTTACAATACGGTCTTTTTTTGGTATCTCTGCCAAAATTCTACTAAAATAGACAGTTTCCCTTGAAATCCAACAAATATAAATGATCGCGTTACTTGGGAAGCTTTACTTAATTGGGAAAGCTGGAAAAGACAAAGTTTTTTGCTAATTTATAGTTTTAGGGAATAAAAAAGAAAGGTGTGTGTATCACTTTAAGATTTTATTTTGTGTGCATTTCCCCTTTTTTTTTTTTGGATCATTCCCAAAGATGATCATCAGAATCATCTTAGGGAAATGATACCGAACTTGAGAATACGGCATAAATGCCCGTTTTCCAATTCAAAATCCGATCGAAAAAAAAACACTTCCAGAAATCATTTCCAGGAAGTGATTTTTCTTCATTGGCAAAGATCAATAATTGTGATCAGAAGTGATCACCAAATTTTGATCTCTGTCCCCATTTTTTTCTACGTCTCGCCTAAGTAGCAAAGACTTAGAAAAAATCCTATTTGGAATGGAATTGAGTTCCACTTCAAAAATGCTATAGTAACATCTGTCAGCCATGAAAGCGAGCCTGTACGGAGCCTGGCATGCTCAGAAGAGACAGATAGGAGATTAACATTCAGTCATTGGCTGTGATGTCAACTGTCAAATCCATATAACTGACAGTTACTAACTGGAAAGAACCAGAAGAAGAAAACAGGGGAAACAGGACATTGTGCAGGATTTCAGGTTAGACTTATATATTTCACATTTCAAACTATTACCCATTTAGGGTTTTGGGGGGTGATTTACCTGTATGTAAATTTTAATTTTAGGGCTGGACTTGCCCTTTAAGCGCCAGCTAATAGCTGCCATTAAATGCACTGTAATAGAAAAGCGGCAGATAGCGATGCACTGAGAATCGCTATCGGGCATATAGCATATCGCCGGCTGTGTGCACCGGTTTGCCGATAGCGGCTCTCGGTGCATCGGGCTGAAGAAGCATATCTATAAATATGCGTTATTTAGAAATAAATAATATGCATCAAAGTCATTTTGTTTCTTGTCAAAATGTAAAGATATCACCTTGCACCCCTCCAGACAAAAGCTCTGACTGAAATACAGTGTGCCCCCCAATCAGAAAGCTAGCTGTAGTAAATAAGACAAACGTGTGTTTCCCTGCAACAATCTTTGTGTTTGTTAGAAGTTATTCTGGACAATAGGCTTAGTAGCTCTAAGCAGCGTCAGCAGGTATCTGCTAAAGCAAATATAACTATTTCTGTATAAGAAGGTGTATTGTGTCATAGGAGACACAAAATCAATCTACCACTTTATAGGGCCCTTATAAGGCCCTACAATGCATTTTGGGGCACTTATACGTAGAAAAAGAGGAAACACTCAAGCACACTCTAATTCTTGTTTGAAAGATAAAATTGCCTTTAATGTGCAGTAATGGGGGTAGTTCAATGTATATACCTCCAATGTAATGCTGAATAATATACTGACCACAGACAGATAAGTATAGACGCTCTTTAGTATTTATATGATACTCTGACTGAGACTATGGTTATTGAATGGAAGGTTAAAAAAGACATTAGATATATGCACATTGTTCAAACGGAATTAGAGTGTACTTGACTGTTTCCTCTCTTGCTATGTATTATTACTTTTATTACTCTTAGCACCTTATTTCTGAATGACGATTCAATCATTGATTACCCTTATCAATTACCTGTGCCTAGAAATTGTGCTATAGTATTACAGTTTGGGGCACTTGTCTACAGAATAGTGGCCAATCTTTGTAATCTTTTTCATTTTTTATGTCCTTTCTCAGAAAGGACATAAAGAAATGAAAAAATATACAAAGATTGGCCACTAAGCGATAAGAGGGATGGAGAAATTGTGTTATGAAGAAAGATTATGAAAGTTGGGTTTTGTGTTCTTAGAAAAGAGGAGTTTGCGAGGGGATATATGATAATATACAAATATATTAGAGGGAAATACAGTCAATATTTGAAGGGAATAAAACAGTCAATTAGATCTTTTCAAGTATTGGGGGGATAAAGACTAGATCCCATCCCAATTGGCTTGAGGAAAAGCCATTTCAGCTAAAGCTTCGGAAATTATTTGTGAAGTCAGTAAGTTGGTTGTAGGATGTTCGACCTGATAATATTCTGTTGACTGAATCTCTAAACATTAGACAAGGTAGAAGCTAGGGAGAGGAGGGCCAAGGAGCAAAAAGCCCTTCACTGAGCATAAAACCTTCTGTATACAGAAGGCATCTTGCAGTCTCATGCTAATGAATAGCATTGCCCACAAAATAAAAGAAACAATTTCTTACTCCCAGGTTTCCCAGAGTAAGGGGCAGAGATATGCAAAATACTCCTTTATGTCCCTTAGGTATGCAGTGTCCAGAACCGCTGGTTAATAACATGCATTATAGCTATTGTATAGAGCCATTCATCTGACCTGCAGACATGACATGTCAATCTTGTGTAACCTCGTCAGTGCAAGATACAGATTCATGGCTCTATGGTGTAGGACTTGGGTGTACAGTAGACAAGGCAGCTAGAAAGCTTAGGGAGAGGGGGGGGGCAAAAGGAGCAAACATCCCCTGCAATGCAGCACAGGAACAAAATATCAAAAATATAACAACATTTTATAATTTGTTTCGCAAAGCATAAGGCCTATTGATTGATAGATAAATACTAAAAAAATTACATTTTAAAATGGATTTTTCATTGGTTTTTTCGGTTGTGGAAATTAAAAGATTTCATATTTTATAGATTTAATTGAAACATTGAATTGTAATGTATTTCATTTTAGTTAAAGTTTTAAGATGCCAGACATAGGGACATATTTATTTATAGAATTTCATTGACTTAAGACTTAATGATAAAGCTATGGCAAGTGGATTGTTATTTACTGCACCAAGTCCCTAAATGCATCATTTTATACACAATGGGCCACGTACGTCTGTGATGTGTTGGGTTCACATTCTTGTTGCAATAGGAAAGGATAAAAACCAGAGATAAAGTCGTCTAGTTGGAGAGAAAATCGCCAACCTCTCTTCAGTGTACGGCTGGATTGTCACAGTGAGTATATATCTTGGACTAGGTCTAGTGAGAAAGATTTCATACAATGCAGGGTGAGGGCTCCCATGGGTGATATTCAAGCAGCTGGTTTAAAAGAACTGATTGTAGCTTCTAAACTCTCTAACTCACTGATTTCCATTAAAGAGGAAAACGGGGAAAATTACCTTTAGGCTTGAAGGCTGACATGCTGCACTTATTTTACACACATTTATTGCCTCTTTAGCAGCATTTTTATAGTGACAATCAGGGTTATTCAATAAAAGTTCTTATCATTTAAAATGGTGCTAATTTGCCCCAACCAATCAGAGTTAGCTTATAAATGTAAATAAGATCTGATTGGTTGGGGCAAAATTAGCACCATTTTAAACGATATAAGAACTTACGATAAATCAAAGTGCTCTGTAAATTGAACAGCCTACACTTTTTCTAAGGAAACAGTCCCGAAACATGGAAATTCCCCCACAAACTATATATTTTTGGAATCTACACACCTTCAGCTACGTTACGGTGCCATGCTTCATGCATACATGAAGAATTCCAGACCCAGTGATCTAAAGAACTCCGTGTTTTTAGGAGGTTTGTGAAAATAAAATAAGATGATTCAAGGGTTGAAACATACCTAACCCTTTTGACAAGCAAAAAAACCCACTAAATGTCAATCTCCCACATATCCTGCATCAAACGGTATGCCATATGTGTGGGTGCACACAGAGACGTGGCCACCAAACTACGCAAATGGGACACATGCACAAGTGTAATTACAAGAAAAAAAAATCAAAGTGTTCTGTAATTTGAACAGCCTAATCAATTTGGAAATACCCCCACAAACTATATATTTTTGGAAGCTACACACCTCAGCTACGTGATGGTTCATGCTTTCGTATATAAGTGAAGAATTCCAGACGCTGCTATATAGAACTCCGTGCTTTAGTAGATTTTGTGAAAAAATAAAATAAGAGGACTCAATGGTTGAATCCTACCTAAAGCCACTTGGCAAGTAAAAAACCCACTAAAGGCAATCTCCCACATGTCCTGAATCAAACAGTATGCCATAAGGGTAGGTGCAAACAGAGATGGGGCTACCAACTAGCTCAAATGGGATCCATGCGCAATTGCAATTACAAAGAAAAAATTAAAAAACGCCACAACCACAACCCAACCCTATCCCCACTCCCCCTTTAGTGGTATTTTAGTTAAAAACCAGTTAGTACGGAGAGTCACACAAGTTTTTGCACACTGATCCTAAAAATTCAATACGGTCTTTTTTTGGTATCTCTGCAAAATTTCCTACTAAATAGACTTAGTTTCCCTTGAAATCCAACAAATAAATGATCCGCGTTACTTGGGAGCTGTACTTTAATTGGGAAGCTTGGAAAAGACAAAGTTTTTTGCTAATTTATAGTTTTAGGGTAAAAAAAAAAAGGTGTGTGTTCACTTTAAGATTTTATTGTTGTGCATTTCCCTTTTTTTTTTTGGATCATTCCCAAAGATGATCATCAAATCATCTTAGGGAATGATACCGAACTTGGAATACGGGCATAAATGCCGTTTTCCAATTCAAAATCCGATCGAAAAAAACACTTCCCAGAAATCATTTTCAGGAAGTGATTTTTTCATTCATTGGCAAAGATCAATAATTTGGTGATCAGAAGTGATCACCAAATTTTGATCTCTGTCCCCATTTTTTTTCTACGTCTTCGCTAAGTAGCAAAGAGATTAGAAAAAATCCTATTTGTGAATGGAACTTTGAGTTCCATTCACAAATGTATAGTAAAATCTGTCAGCATGGCAATTGTACTAACAGGTACTGCAGAGTGATCTGAATGGAGATCACACTGCAGTACCTCAACTAGACCACCAGGGGCAGCAGACTAAAGTTTCAAGGGAAGACCCAGTGAAGGGGAAGCTCTGTGATGTCACCGGGGTCTCCCTTCCGCTTCCTTCTTCCTCACGTGGGACTGGCTCCACCATGCGGGACCCGACTACACAGGTAGGGTATCTTCCGATCCCCCCCCGGATTTGGACACAACTGAGGGGGGATCAAGGGGGCTAGGGGGGCAGTTGAATGTTGCCCCCCGATCGCTCCTAGCGGGGGGACAAAACATTTTCAGGAGGGGGAAGCCACAGATCGTGTATTCACGATCTGTGGCAGTTTGGTCATCACTGCACAGATCGTGAATATACGATCTGTGGCAGTGAAAGGTTAAACCATGAAATAACATCTGGAAAAAAAACATGAAAAAAAAGAAAAGCGGCACCTAGAATCGCTATCGGGCATATAGCATATCGCGGGCTGTGTTTGCACCGGTTTGCCGATAGCGGCTCTTGGTGCATCGGGCTGATAGAAGCATATCTATAAATGTGCGTTATTTAGAATAAATAATATGCATCAAAGTCATTTTGTTTCTTGTCAAAATGTAAAGATATCACCTGTACCAAAAAGCTCTGACTGAAATACAGTGTGCCCCTCCAATCAGAAAGCTAGCTGTAGTAAATAGACAAACGTTGTTTCCATGCAACAATCTTTGTGTTTGTTATTACTTTGGACAATAGGCTTAGTAGCCCTAAGCAGCGTCAGGCAGTATCTGCTAAAGCAAATATAACTATTCCTGTGTATAAGAAGGTTTATTGTGTCAAAGGAGCCAAAAATCAATCTACCACTTTATAGGGCCCTTATAAGGCCTTGGGGGCACTTAATACGTAGCAAAGAGGAAACACTCAAGCACACTCTAATTCTGTTTGAAAGATAAAATTCCCTTTAATGTGCAGTAATGGGGGTAGTTCAATGTATATACCTCCAATGTATATGCTGAATAATATACTGACCACAGACAGATAAGTATAGACGCTCTTTAGTATTTATATGATACTCTGATGAGACTATGGGTTATTGAATGGAAGGTTAAAAAGGACATTAGATATATGCACATTGTCAAACGGAATTAGAGTTGTACTGACTGTTCCTCTCTTTGCTATGTATTATTACTTTTTATACTTTAGCACCTTATTTCTGACTGACGATTCAATCATGATTACCTTAATTCAATTACCTGTGCCTAGACTAATTGTGCTATATTGTATTACAGTTTGGGGCACTTGTCTACAGAATAGTGGCCAATCTTTGTAATCTTTTCATTTCTTTATGTCCTTTCTCAGAAAGGACATAAAGAAATGAAAAATATTACAAAGATTGGCCACTAAGCTGATAAGAGGGGGAGAAATGTGTATGTGTTAGAAGAAAGATTATGAAAGTTGGGTTTTGTGTTCTTAGAAAAGAGGAGTTTGCGAGGGGATATATGATAATATACAAATATATTGAGGGAAATACAGTCAATATTAGAGGGATAAAAACAGTCAATTAGACTTTTCAAGTATGGGGGGAATAAAAGACTAGATCCCATCCAATTGGCTGAGGAAAAGCCAATTCAGCTAAAGCTTCGGAAATATTTTGTGAAGTCAGTAAGGTTGTAGGATGTTCGACCTGATAATATTCTGTTGCATGAATCTCTAAACATTAGACAAGGTAGAAAGCTTAGGGAGGAGGGCCAAAAGGAGCAAAAAAGCCCTTCACTGAGCATAAAACTTCTTATAACAGAAGGCATCTTGCAGTCTCATGCTATATGAATAGCATTGCCCACAAAATAAAAGAAACAATTTCTTACTCCCAGGTTTCCAGAGTAAGGGGAGAGTATGCAAAATACTCCTTTATGTCCCTTAGCTTATCGATGTCCAGAACCGCTTGCTTAATAACATGCATATAGCCTATGTATAGAGCCATTCATCTGACCTGCAGACATGACATGTTCAATTGTTAGACCTCGTCAGTGCAAGATACAGATTCATGGCTCTATGGTGTAGGACTTGGGTGTACAGTAGACAAGGCAGCTAGAAAGCTAGGGAGAGGGGGGGGGGGCAAAAGGAGCAAACATCCCCTGCAATGCAGCACAGGAACAAAATATCAAAAATATAACAACATTTATAATTTGTTTCGCAAGGCATAAGGCCTATTGAATTGATAGATAAATACTAAAAAATATTACAATTTAAAATGGATTTTTCATTGGTTTTTTCGGTTGTGGAAATTTATAGATTTAATATTTATAGATTTAATGAAACATTGATATTGTAATGTATTCATTTAGTTAAAAGTTTTAAGATGCCAGACATAGGGACATATTTATTTAATAGAATTTCATTGACTTAATGACTTAATGATAAAGCTATGGCAAGTGGATTGTTATTTTTACTGCACCAGTCCCTAAATGCATCATTGTTATACACAATGGGCCACGTACGTCTGTGATTGGCTGTTCACATTCTATGTTGCAATAGGAAAGGATAAAAACACAGAGATAAAGTCGTCTAGTTGGAGAGAAAATCGCCAAACTCTTCTTACAGTGTACGGCTGGATTGTCACAGTGAGTATATCATCTGTACTAGGTCTAGTGAGAAAGATTTCATACAATGCAGGGTGAGGGCTCCCGGTCCATGGGTGATACTCAAGCAGCTGGTTAAAAGAAATGATTGTAGCTTCTAAACTCTCTCAACTCAACTGATTTCCATTAAAGAGGAAAACGGGGAAAATTTACCCTTAGGCTTGAAGGCTAGACATGCTGCACTTATTTTACACAATTTATTGACCTCTTTAGCAGCATTTTTATAGTGACAATCAGGGTTATTCAATAAAAGTTCTTATCATTTAAAATGGTGCTAATTTTGCCCCAACCAATCAGATGTTAGCTTATAAATGTTAATTAGATCTGATTGGTTGGGGCAAAATTAGCACCATTTTAAACGATAAGAACTGTGTGCGTTGATAAGAATAAGAACTGTGTGCGTGGATGCACATAGAGACGTGGCCACCAACTAGCTCAAATGGGACGCATGCACAAATGCAATTACAAGAAAAAATCAAAGTGCTTTGTAATTTGAACAGCCTACACTTTTCTAAGGAAAACAGTCCCGAAACATGGAAATTCCCCCCACAAACTATAATTTTTGGAATCTACACACCTTCAGCTACGTTACGGTGCCATGCTTTCATGCATACATGAAGAATTCCAGACCCAGTGATCTAAAGAACTCCGTGTTTTTAGGAGGTTTTGTGAAAAATAAAATAAGATGATTCAAGGGTTGAAATCCTACCTAAACCCTTTTGACAAGCAAAAAAACCCACTAAATGTCAATCTCCCCATATCCTGCATCAAACGGTATGCCATATGTGTGGGTGCACACAAGAGACGTGGCCACCAACTAGCTCAAATGGGACACATGCACAAGTGTAATTACAAGAAAAAAAATCAAAGTGTTCTGTAATTTGAACAGCCTAATCAATTGGAAATACCCCCACAAAATATATATTTTGGAAGCTACACACCTTCAGCTTCGGATGGTATCATGCTTTGATATACGTGAAGAATTCCAGACGCTGCTATTCATAGAACTCCGTGCTTTTAGGGATTTTGTGAAAAAAAAAATAAGAGGACTCAATGGTTTGAAATCCTACCTAAAGCCACTGGCAAGTAAAAAAACCCACTAAATGGCAATCTCCACATGTCCGAATCAAACAGTATGCATAAGGGTAGGTGCAAACAGAGATGGGGCTAACAACTAGCTCAAATGGGATCCCATGCGCAATTGCAATTACAAGAAAAAATTAAAAAACGCCACAACCCACACCCACCCTATCCCCACTCCCCTTTTAGTGGTATTTAGTTAAAAACCAGTTAGTACGGAGAGAGTCAACACAAGTTTTTGCACACTTACTGATCCTAAAAATTCAATACGGTCTTTTTTTGGTATCTCTGCAAAATTTCCTACTAAAATAGACTTAGTTTCCCTTGAAATCCAACAAATAAATGATCCGCGTTTACTTGGGAAGCTTTACTTTAATTGGGAAGCTTGGAAAAGACAAAGTTTTTTGCTAATTTATAGTTTTAGGGTAAAAAAAAAAGGTGTGTGTATCACTTTAAGATTTTATTTTGTGGCATTCCCCTTTTTTTTTTTGGATCATTCCCAAGATGATCATCAAACATCTTAGGGAATGATACCGAACTGGAATACGGGCATAAAATGTCCGTTTTCCAATTCAAAATCCGATCGAAAAAAAAACACTTCCCAGAAATCATTTTCAGGAAGTGATTTTTCATTCATTGGCAAAGATCAATAATTTGGTGATCAGAAGTGATCACCAAATTTGATCTCTGTCCCCATTTTTTTTACGTCTTCGCTAAGTAGCAAAGACTTAGAAAAAATCCTATTGTGAATGGAACTTGAGTCCATTCACAAATGTATAGTAAAATCTGTCAGCATGACAGCTTGTACTATACAGGTACTGTAGAGTGATCTGAATGGAGATCACACTGCAGTACCTCAACTAGACCACCAGGGCGCAGCAGACTAAAGTTTCAAGGAAGACCCCAGTGAAGGAGGAAGCTCTGTGATGTCACCGGGGTCTCCTTTCCGCTTCCTTCCTTCCTTCCACGTGGGACTGGCTCCAACATGTGGGACCCGACTACAGGTAGGGATATCTTCCGATCCCCCTCTCGGATTTGGACACAAACTGAGGGGGGATCGAGGGGGCTAGGGGGGCAGTTGAATGTTGCCCCCCCGATCGCTCCTAGCGGGGGGGCAAAACATTTTAGGAGGGGGAAGCCACAGATCGTGTATTCACGATCTGTGGCAGTTTGGTCATTCACTGCACAGACGTGAATATACGATCTGTGGCAGTGAAAGGGTTAAAACATGAAATAACATCTGGAAAAAAAACATGAAAAAAAAAGAAAAGCGGCACCTAGAATCGCTATCGGGCATATAGCATATCGCGGGCTGTTTGCAACGGTTTTGCCGATAGCGGCTCTGGTGCATCGGGCTGATAGAAGCATATCTATAAATGTGCGTTATTTAGAAATAAATAATATGCATCAAAGTCATTTGTTTCTTGTCAAAATGTAAAGATATCACCTTGTACCAAAAAGCTCTGACTGAAATACAGTTGCCCCTCCAATCAGAAAGCTAGGTGTAGTATAGTAGAAAAGGTTGAATAAAGACATTCGGCATCAAGTCCAACCTATTCACTTTTTCACTTTTTTTTTTTTTTTTTTTTTTTTTTTTTTAACCCTACCTAAAGTTTGATCCAGAGGAAGGCAAAAAAACCCAGCTAAAAAAGGGGGGGAAAAATTCTTCCTGACTCCAAACGGCAATCGGAAAGTATCCCTGGATCAACCAGATCTATATGCATTAATACCAGTAATTCTCAATATTTTTTAGTTTAGAAACTTATCCAGGCCTTTTTTAAAGTTATTCAATGAACTTGCCATTACCACCTCTGCTGGAAGACAGTTCCACAGTTTCACCGTTCTCACTGTAAAGAACCTCTCCTAACTTGAAGATGAAACTTTTTTCTTCCAACCTTAAAGGATGTCCACGAGTCCTCTGATATGACCTATAGTGAAAATGCACCAGAGAGTTCACTGTATGGGCCATTAATATATTTGTAAGGTTATCATGTCCCACGCAACCGCCGCCTTTCCAATGTAAACAAGCCCTAACTTGTCTAATCTGCCTGCATATTCAAGCCCCTCCATCCCCTTATTAATTTAGTTGCCCTTTCTCTGAACTGCCTCAATTTCCAAGATGTCCCTTTTGTATATGGGATTCCAAACTGCACCGCTATTCCAATGTGGCCTTACCAGTGCCTTGTAAAGAGGAGAAAAATATTTTTCTCTTCTTGATTCCATTCCCCTCTTATACAAGACAATATCTTGCTAGCTCTAGCTGTTGCTACCTGGCATTGTTTGCTACAGCTAAGTCTGTTATCTACCAGAACCCCCCAATTTTTTCCATTTCGATGCACTTAACACAGAGTTATTTATGGGTGTAGGTGGCACAGGGATTATTAAATCCCAAATGCATCACTTACATTTATCAACATTGAATCTCATCTGCCATTCTGCTGCCCATTTTGATAATCTATCTAGGTCTGCTTGCAGCACTTGCACATCATTGGAAGTTTCCAAAGCTCGCATAATTTAGTGTCATCAGCAAACACAGAGACCTTGCTTCAATGCCCCCTTCTAAGTCATTTATAAACAGACTAAACAGAAGCGGCCCCAGTACAGAACCCTGAGGAACTCCGCTTAGAACTTTAGCCCACATAGATGTAGCTCATTAACCACCACTTCTGTTTTGCGGTCCAAATAACCAGTTCTCTATCCATGAACAAGTTTTCTTCAAGGCCAAACAGTCCTCAGTTTATACATAGTCGCCATGTGGGCACAGTATCAAAGGCTTTTGCAAAAATCCAAATATACCAATCCACAGCTGTGCCTGAATCTAACTCTTACTCACTTCTTCATAAAAACCAATAAATTTGTCTGGCATGATCATTTCTCATAAATCCATGCTGACTACTACTAATAAGATGATCTCTGGAGACAAGTCAAGGATATGATCCTTAACAAAGTTTCCATCACCTTCCCTACCACTGATGTAGGCTAAGGTCTATAGTTACCAGGTGTGAACGACTACCTTTTTGAATATTGGTATTACATTGGCTTTTTTCCAATCCAGCGGCACATTCCCAGACAAAAAGCGAATCGAAAAGATGAGACACAGTGGTTGCTTGAACTGAACTAAGCTCTTTAAAATCCTAGGATGCACAATCTGGTCTGGCGCTTTATGATATTAACTTTGTCTAATTGATTCCGTACCATATCCTTGTTATCCAATGTGAAAACTCTTCATTCCTCCTGCACATTGTACAATCCCTACTGTAGGATTCTCAACAGTAAAAACCGATGTAAAAAAACGGTTTAGCAGATTAGCCTTTTCGGCATCTCTAAAACCACCTCAGCTCCTATTTAATGGTCCACATTCTCAGTCCTCATTTTTTACCATTTATATACTTAAAAAACATCTTGGGGTTGGACTTGCTTGTTCGGCAATCCGTGTTTCATTTTCTATTTTAGCTAGTTTAATTGCTTTCTTGCACTCTTTATTAAACTTTGTAAGTCCCTGTAAGCCTGTTCTGTGCCTTCTGCTTTCAAAATTTAAAAGCCCTTTCTTTTTTTTCCATTTCCCTTTTACCTGAGCATTAAGCCATGCAGGAGTGGACCTAATTTTTTACACTTGTTTCCTAAAGGTACCGATTTGGAAATGTTATAGTTTAATATCCCTTTAAAAGTGGTCCACATCTGCTCAGTATCTTTACCTAGAAACAGTTCCCCCAGTCTATGAGCGGAGCGATTCCTTTAAAAGCATAAAATTAGCTTTCCTAAAGTTAAAAGTTTTGTTAAGCCAGTGCACTTTAGTTTTCTGCAACCTTATTAAATGACACTATATCATGGTCACTATTCCTAAGCTTCCCATTACCTTCATCTCCAAAATGAGCTCTGGGTTATAGATATCACCAGATCCAACAACGCATTCTTTCTAGTAGGAACTTCTACCATCTGTGAAAGAAAAATGCTCATATAGGAAATTTAAGAACTTTATACCTTTTGAGGTGCTGGCAGTTCCATTACTCCAATCTATTTCAGGGTAGTTAAAATCCCCATAACAGAAACATGCCCCATACCAGCAGCCTTCGCCAACTGCATATGGAGATTCATTTCCACCTCTTCCCCGGCATTTGGCGGCTTATAACACACTCCAACAATAATTTACCTACCTCTGTGCTTCCTGTACCCACAGTTCAACCCATAATGTTTCTGCCGCATAGTTTGCTCCCCCACTAATCCATCTTCTTAAATTTGGCTTCAATTCTGTTTAACATACATAATACTCCTCCTCCTTTCTTATTACTCGGTTGTCTAAATAAGGAGTACCCTTCAATTTACTGTCAGTCGTGTGAATCATTAAGCCATGATTTGCTATTACCAATTACACATAACCTTTCCTTTAACGCTATTTATCAAGTTCGCGTTTTTCAGCCAGACTCTTGCATTTGTAAACATACAATTTAGATTACAATTGATTTACTTCCATACATGGTCGTACATGCTCCTTATCCTCTATGCTCCCCCCCTCCTCCTTTCCTCCCTCGTTGTGGTACTAGACCCCAAATCCCTAACATTCTCTATCTACCCCTGTGTGTTTAAACGTTCCTCACCCCCCCATACCTAGTTTAAAAATCTCCTCAACCCTAGCCATTTCTCCCCAAAACAGTTGCACCACCACCATTGAGGTGCAATCCGTCACTACTAAAGAGCCTGTAGCCAACAGAAAAGTCAGCCCAGTTTCTAAAAACCCAAACCCATCTCCTTACCACCATCCCTTAGCATGCATTTTACTCCTGAGCTCCCGTTGCCTCCCTAGCGTAGCACGTGGCGCGGGTAGTATTTCTGAAATCACTACCCTGGAGGTCCTTGCTTTTAACTTGGCCCCTAATTCTCGGAATCATTTTAAGGACCTCACCTCCCTTGTAAATAAGACAAACGTTGTTCCAGCAACAATCTTGTGTTTGTTATTCTGGACAATAGGCTTAGTCGCCCTAAGCAGGTCAGGCAGTATCTGCTAAAAGCAAATATAACTATTCCTGTATTAGAAGGTTATTGTGTCAAAGGAGCCAAAAAATCAATCTACCACTTTATAGGGCCCTTATAAGGCCTTGGGCACTTAATACGTAGCAAAAAGAGGAAACACTCAAGCACACTCTAATTCTGTTTGAAGATAAATTCCTTTTTGTACTATACAGGTACTGCAGAGTGATCTGAATGGAGATCACACTGCAGTACCTCAACAGACCACCAGGGGCAGCAGACTAAAGTTTCAAGGGAAGACCCAGTGAAGGAGGAAGCTCTGTGATGTCACCGGGGTCCCTTTCCGCTTCCTTTTCCTTCCAGTGGGAATGGCTCCACCATGCGGGACCCGACTACAGGTAGGGATATCTTCCGATCCCCCCCTCGGATTTGGACACAACTGAGGGGGGATCAGTAGGGGCTAGGGGGGCAGTTGAATGTTGCCCCCCGATCGCTCCTAGCGGGGGGCAAAACATTTTCAGGAGGGGGAAGCACAGATCGTGTATTCACGAATGGTGGGCGTTTGGTCATTCACTGCAAGATCGTGAATATTACGATCTGTGGCAGTGAAAGGGTTAAACCATGAAATAACATCTGGAAAAAAAAACATGAAAAAAAAGAAAACGCGGCACCTAGAATCGCTATCGGGCATATAGCATATCGCGGGCTGTTTGCACCGTTTGCCGATAGCGGTTTGGTGCATCGGGCTGATAGAAGCATATCTATAAATGTGCGTTATTTAGAAATAAATAATATGCATCAAAGTCATTTTGTTTCTTGTCAAAAGTAAAGATATCACCTTGTACCACAAAAGCTTGACTGAAATACAGTGTGCCCCTCCAATCAGAAAGCTAGCTGTAGTAAATAAGACAAACGTTGTTTCCATGCAACAATCTTTGTGTTTGTTTATTCTGGGACAATAGGCTTAGTAGCCCTAAGGCGTCAGGCAGTATCTGCTAAAGCAAATATAACTATTTCCTGTATAAGAAGTTTATTGTGTCAAAGGAGCCAAATCAATCTACCACTTATAGGGCCCTTATAAGGCCTTGGGGCACTTAATACGTAGCAAAAAAGAGGAAACACTCAAGCACACTCTAATCTGTTTGAAAGAAAATTCCCTTTAATGTGCAGTAATGGGGGTAGTGTCAATGTATAACCTCAATGTATATGCTGAATAATATACTGACCACAGACAGATAAGTATAGACGCTCTTTAGTTTTATATGATACTCTGACTTAGGCTATGGGTTATTGAATGGAGGTTAAAAAGGACATTAGATATATGCACATTGTTCAAACGGAATTAGAGTGTACTTGACTGTTTCCTCTCTTTGCTATGTATTATTACTTTTTATACTCTTTAGCACCTTATTTCTGACTGACGATTCAATCATTGATTACCCTTAATTCAATTACTGTGCCTAGACTAATTGTGCTATATTGTATTACAGTTTGGGGCACTTGTCTAAGAATAGTGGCCAATCTGTAATCTTTTTCATTTCTTTAGTCTTTCTCAGAAAGGACATAAAGAAATGAAAAAATTACAAAGATTGGCCACTAAGCTGATAAGAGGGATGGAGAAATTGTGTTATGAAGAAAGATTATGAAAGTGGGGTTTGTGTTCCTAGAAAAGAGGAGTTTGCGAGGGGATATATGATAATATACAAATATATTAGAGGGAAATACAGTCAATATTTAGAGGGAATAAAACAGTCAATTAGATCTTTTCAAGTATTGGGGGAATAAAAGACTAGATCCCATCCCCATTGGCTTGAGAAAAGCATTTCAGCTAAAGCTTCGGAAATTATTTTGTAAGTCAGTAAGGTTGTAGGATGTTCGACCTGATAATATCTGTTGAATGAATCTCTAAACATTAGACAAGGTAGAAAGCTTAGGGAGAGGAGGGCCAAAGGAGCAAAAAGCCTTCACTGAGCATAAAACCTTCTTATAACAGAAGGCAACTTGCAGTCTCATGCTATATGAATAGCATTGCCACAAAATCAAAGAAGAAACAATTTCTTACTCCCAGGTTTCCAGAGTAAGGGGCGGAGTATGCAAAATACTCTTTATGTCCCTTAGCTTATGCATGTGTCCAGAACCGCTGGCTTAATAACATGCATTATAGCCTATTGTATAGAGCCATTCATCTGACCTGCAGACATGACATGTTCAATCTTGTTAGACCTCGTCAGTGCAAGATACAGATTCATGGCTCTATGGTGTAGGACTTGGGTGTACAGTAGACAAGGCAGCTAGAAAGCTTAGGGAGAGGGGGGGGGGGCAAAAGGAGCAAACATCCCCTGCAATGCAGCACAGAACAAAATATCAAAAATATAACAACATTTTATAATTTGTTTTGCAAGGCATAAGGCCTATTGAATTGATAGATAAATACTAAAAAATATTACATTTTAAAATGGATTTTTCATTGGTTTTTTTTTGGTTGTGGAAATTAAAGATTTCATATTTATAGATTTAATTGAAACATTGATATTGTAATGTATTTCATTAGTTTTAAAGTTTTAAGATGCCAGACATAGGGACATATTATTTAAGAATTTCATTGACTTAATGACTTAATGATAAAGCTATGGCAGTGGATTGTTATTTTTAACTGCACCAAGTCCCTAAATGCATCATTGTTATACACAATGGGCCACGTACGTCTGTGATTGGCTGTTCACATTCTATGTTTGCAATAGGAAAGGATAAAAACAGAGATAAAGTCGTCTAGTTGGAGAGAAAATCGCCCAACCTCTTCTTACAGTGTACGCTGGATTGTCACAGTGAGTATATCATCTGTACTAGGTCTAGTGAGAAAGATTTCATACAATGCAGGGTGAGGGCTCCCATGGGTGATACTCAAGCAGCTGGTTAAAAGACTGATTGTAGCTTCTAAACTCTCTCAACTCAACTGATTTCCATTAAAGAGGAAAAAGGGGAAAATTTACCTTTAGCTTGAAGGCTAGACATGCTGCACTTATTTTACACAATTTATTGACCTTTTAGCAGCATTTTTATTAGTGACAATCAGGGTTATTCAATAAAAGTTCTTATAATTTAAAATGGTGTAATTTGCCCCAACCAATCAATTTAGTTTAACATTAAGCTAACATCTTATTGGTTGGGCAAAATTAGCACCATTTTAAACGACTAAGAACTTCTATGAATCTCCTACTGAATATATCCAGTTGAAGTGTAAACAGGTTCGGACCTCTCTATTTATAAATGATTGACATGCTTGATAGATCTGTGGTTTGCCATGGTGCTTACCCACATTATAATTTTTCTGCTTGTATATGCAGCGACTCATTATAATAATTAAGGGAGATGCAAACGTTGTAATACAGTATGTATTAAAAGTTATTTTTCCCAAATCACGGTGTGTTTATTCCCCCAGTTTAGATGGACAATCTCTCAATTATTGTTAATTGAAACATCAACCAAAACACTACCCACCAACCACGTCCCTTTAATGGTTACACTTATAGAAACACATACCACCAACATTCACTTTAATAGTTACACTAATAGAAACACATACCTCCAACATACCCTTTAATAGTTACACTTATAGAAACACATACCCTCAACATTACCCTTTAATGTTACACGTATAGAAAAACACATACCCTCCAACATCCCTTTAATAGTTACACTTATAGAAAAACACATACCCTCCAACATTCCCCTTTAATAGTTACACTTATAGAAAACACATCCCACCAACACTCCCATCTAAAGTCTACTTTATAGGAAACACATACCCTCAACATTTCCCCTTTAATAGTTACACTTATAGATTACATACCCTGCCAACATTCCCCTTTAATAGTTACAATTGTAGAAAAACATACCTCCAACATTCCCCCTTTAATAGTTACACTTATAGAAAACACATACCCTCCCAACATTCCCCCTTTGAATAGTTACACTTATAGATACACATACCTGCAACATTCCCCCTTTAATAGTTACAATTATAGATACATACCTCAAACATCACTCTATAATTGCAACATCCCCCTTTACTAGTACACTTATAGAAACACATACCCTCCAACATTCCCCCTTTAATAGATACACTTAAGAAAACACATACCCTCCAACATTACCCTTTAATAGTTACACGTATAAGAATCACATACCCTCCAACATTCCCCGTTTAATAGTTACACTTATAGAAACTATACCCTCCAACAGTCACCCCTTATAGTTACACATTATAGAAACACATACCCCACCAACATTACCACCTTTAATAGTTACACTGATAGAAACACATACCCCCAACATTCCCCTTTTAATATTACACTTATAGCAACACATACCCTCAACATTCCCTCCGTTTAATAGTTACATTATGAAACACATACCTCCAACAATCACCCCTTAATAGTTACACTTATAGAAAACAATACCCTCCAACATCTCCATCTTTAATAGTTACACTTTATAGATACACATATCCTCCAAAATTCCCCCTTTAATAGTTACACTTTATAGAAACACATACCCTCCAATATCACCCCTTTAATAGTTACACTTATAGAAACAATACCCTCCAACAGTTCCCCCTTTTTATAGTTACACTATAGAAACACATTACCCTCCAAAACATCCCCCTTTAATAGTGACACTTTATCGAAACCACATACCCCAACATTCCCCCTTAATAGTTACCACTTATAGGAAACACATACACTCCAACAATACCCTTTAATAGTTACACTTATAGAAACACATACCTTTCAACATTCCCACCTTTAATAGATACACTTATAGAAACACATACCCTCCGCCATTCTCCGTTAATAGTTACACTTATAGAAAAACATACCTCAACACATTACCCCTGTAATAGTTACACTTTATGAAAACAAACTTACTTCCAACAATACCCCTTTAATAGTTACACTTATAGAAACACACCATCTTCCAACAATTACCCCTTAATAGTTAGACTTATAGAAACACATACCCTCCAACCAACATTCCCCTTTAATAGTTACACTTATAGAAACACATACCCTCCAAACAATACCCCTTTAATAGTTTCACTCTTAACGAAACCCACCCCCCCCACATACCCCCCACATCCCCCCTTTAATAGTTACATTATAGAAACACATACCTCAACATTCCCTTTAATAGTTACACTTATAGAAACACATACCCTCCAACATTCCCCCTTTAATAGTACACTTATAGAAATCACATACCCTCCAACTTCCCTTTAATAGTTACACTTATAGAAACACATTACCCTCAACATTCCCCCTTTAATAGTTACACTTATAGAAACACATTACCCCCAACATTCCCCTTTAATAGTTCACTATAGAAACACATACCTCCAACATTCCCCCATTTAATAGTTACACATAGAAACAATACCCCTCCAACAATACCCCTTTAATAGTTACACTTATAGAAAACACATACATATTCAACATTCCCCCTTTAAATAGATACACTTATAGAAACCACATACCCTCCAACATTCCCCCTTTACTAGTTACAAATTATAGATACACATACCCTCCAACATTCCCCTTTAATAGTTACACTTATAGAAACACATACCCTCAAAATTCCCCTTTAATAGTACAATTATAGAAACACATACCCTCCAAACAATACCCCTTTAATAGTTACACTTATAGAAAACACATACCTTTCAACATTCCCCCTTTAATTAGATACACTATATAGAAAACATACCTTTCCAACAATACCCCTTTAATAGTTACAATTATAGAAACACATACCCTCCAACAATACCCCTTAATAGATACTTATAAAAAAACATACCCTCCAACATTCCCCTTTAATAGTTACACTTATGAAACACATACCTCCAACAATACCCCTCTTAATAGTTACACTTATAGAAACACATACCTTCCAACAATACCCCTTTGGCCCTTTCACTTCCAAGGAGATTTTCATTTTTTTTTGCGGTTAACTGCCAGAAGAAAGAATTTTCAGGATATTGCCCCTATATCGCTTTAGACTAATTTTACAGTAGCGCGAAACCTTGCAGTTAAATCAGGAATATTATACATGTTTTTTTCAGCCACAAAGTGTACTTTAACATAGGGGGGTAACAGGAATTTTGTAACTTTTTGGAATTTTACTGGAATTATGGGTTAAATATGTAAAAAAAATGTGAAAAATTTGCAAATTTTCATGGATTCTTTCCCATTTTTACTTTAGTTATCTTAAGGTTAGCACATAAAATCTTACGTTTCTAAAAGCTCACGATACTCCGAGGTACAACGCATACCAGATATATGTAGGTACCCGGACTTTTCCCTGTACAGGAGAATCCCCCCAAACTAAACTGCACATCTAGATAGAAATTAACACCAAATTAAAATGTGTAAAACCACTACTAACAGCTTACATAGAATATTACCAAAGTTATTAAACTATCCCCACAGTGAGATATTTTAGAAACTTACACCTCGCAGGATTTACGAGTGAGGTTAGTTTCGATAAGATGCAGGTACCGGACGCAGCCTCGTCGAAATGTAAGTTACTTTCACATTTTCCTTTTTTTCTAACTTGGAAACCAGAGACAAAAATCAAATGACGATATTTCAGCTATAAAATGTGGAGGAAAGTTCAAATATGAAAGCCAACCCTCCGATATAAGAAACGTATGCCACATTCATGGGTGATTTGTACCCAGAGACATGGCTAACAACTAACCAGAGCTGTGACCGAGTCGCCAAACTGTCAGTGGCAGCAAAAAAAATTAGCCAGTTTTGTATTGAACAAGTCGCCAGTTTTCCACCGAAAAACACCCCCCCAACTCAAAAAAATACCCCCCACAAACTATATACTACTGAAATCTAGCACACCCTTCAGCTATGATAAGCCGTAGTTCGTCATTCAATATCAATGGTGTGGCGCAGTATGTATTAGAGAAATTTGCACTTTTACCAGATGTTTCAAAAAAATGAACACAAACAGCGTCCTCAAAAAGGTCGAAAATCAGCCAACACAACCCCATGGACATGTAAAAAAAAGTTACTAAATATCAATCTCCCAAATGTCAGTGAATCAAACGGATTATGCCATATGTGTGGTACACCGAAGAGTGGGGGTAAGCGAAAAGCCACAAAGGACGACCAATGCACGATTGGCTCAGAAACGGCGAAATATTTAGCCAAATCAGAATTGGACAGTCTGCAGTTTTTTCCACCAAAACCCCCGTAAGCTTAGACAATAACCCCCACAAACTATATAGTTCCTGAAGAATCATACACACCTTCAGCTAGGTAACGCTTGTAGTTTTGTTCAATTCATACCAATCAATGTGGTGGGCGCAAGTTAGTAGTTCTTTGTAGAAGTTCGCACTTGTCTGAAAAAACGAACATAAAACAACTTCAAAAGGTATAAAATCCTGCCAAAACCTCATGGCATCTAAAAAAAAGTTTACTAAATATCCAATGCTCCAAATGTCCTGAATCAAAGGTATGCCACTGATCGTGAGGTTATACAATGGGACGTGGAAGCGAAAAGCCACAAAGTGAGACAATGCACGATGGCTCTAGGAAACAGGAAAATATATTTAGCCAACTCCGAATTTGGCACAGTCTGAGTTTTTTCAAAAAACACCCCCGCGTAATCAGAAATTAACACCACAAACTTATATATTCCTGAAATCTAACACCTTCAGCTATGTAGCACTTGTAGTGTCGTTTCATTCTAACCATCAATGGTGTGGAGCAGTTATATCGTTAAAGAAGTCGCACTTTTCTGAAAAAAATGAACAAAACAACAACTTCAAAAGGTGAGGAAATCCAGCCAAAACTGACGGAATGTAAAAAAAAGTTAATAATATCAATCTCCCAAATGTCCGAATCAAACGGTATGCTACATATGTGTGGTATACCATGCGGAGTGGAAGCGAAAAGCCACGGATGTGAGACATGTATGATGGTGAGAAACAGCGAAAAATATTTAGCCACTCCCCCGGAATTTGGACAGTCTGCAGTTTTTCCACAAAAAACACCATGATAACTCAGGAAATTACCCCCCCACAAATATTATTCCTGAATCATCTACACACGACACAGCTATGTAGCACTGCTAGTTAGTTCATTCATTACCATCAATGTGTTGTGGGCCAGAGCATTCTTCAAGAAATTTCGCAATGTCTACACAATTTTCTGGAAAAAATACGAAAGAAAAATACATTCAAGTTACACACATCACACCAAACCCCATGTAATGTAAGAAAAAACTTACAAAATATCAATCTCCTAAACGCCTGAATCAAAGGTATGCCTATGTTGTGGTACACACACGGAACGTGGAGGGAGACGCGACTAGTCCAAAATGATAAACAAGTGCGAGTGAGCCAATACAGCATTTCCCGATTTTTCAAATGAACACCCTCTAACTTGAAAAATGACGCCCACAAAACTATAATTCCAGAATCTAAATACCTTCAGATAGTAACGCTTGTAGTTTGTTCTTCTACCATGAATGTGTGGGCGCAGGTTCTTCGTTAGAAAATTCGCATTGTCTTCGAAAAAAATGAATAAAAAAAACAACTTCAAAGGTTGAAAGAATCATGCCAAAAACACTCATGGAATGTAAAGAAAACAAGCTACTAAATATCAATCTCCCAAATGTACCTGAATCAAACAGTATGCATATGTGGGTTCACACACGTGGAACGTGGAAGCCAAAAAGACACCAAAGTTGAAACAATGAACAAATGGCTCAGAAACAGCAACAAAAATATTCAGTTCAAATATGAATTTGAACAGTCTGCATATTTATTCCCCACAAAACCGAACCCCCACAAACCATATATTTCTCGAATATACCTACACCTTTATCACCGAAATTCTGTAGTTTGTTCATTCGTACCATCGAATGGTGTGGGCGCCAGTTTCAGCCGTTAGAAGTTCAACAGGTATTTAGCAGATTTTCTAAAAAATTTGAAAAAAAAAACCACTCTCCAAGGTTAGAATCATGCCAAAATCCCACAAGTATGTAAAAAAAAATTACGCCACAAATTCATCTCCCAAATGTCATGAATCAAACGGTATTATGCCCTATGTATGGTTCCAACCGCAGACGTGGAATCAACTAGCCAGACAAAGTGAGCCAATTGAACAGTGCGACCACATTACAGCACTTTTCAGATTTGGGTCAGACTCTAAACACCCCTCTTATGAGTAGAAAATACCCCAAAACTATATATTCTTGGACTCTACCCACCTTCACGCTACACAATGGTGTGATTCATTTAGGCATACCACCAATGGTGTGGGTGCAGTTTTGTGAACAATTTTTCGCCTTTTTACCAGATTTTCAGGAAAAATTTATAAAATACCAATTCAAGTTAAAAATAAAAATCATGGCAAAGGTCCAGGTCATGTAAAAAACTGTCAATTATCATCTTCAAATGCCCTGAATCAAAACGGTATGCCAGAGGCGTGGAGCACACAGGGGCCGTGACCGCCAAAACTAGCTCAAATGGGACGCATGCACCAGTGTAATTTACAAGAAAAATATAAAAGATGCTCGTAATTTCAAACAGCCCCAAAACTTGAATGCCCCCCACAAATAAAACCCCACAACTATATCAATCTCCCACATGTTCTGAATCAAACGGTAGCCATATGCGTGGAGATGCACACAGAGACGTGGGCCACCACTAGCTCAAATGGGACGCAGCACAAAGCAATTACAAGAAAAAATCAAAGTGCTCTGTAATTTGAAACAGGCGACCTTTTTCTAAGGAAAAGGAAACAGTCACGAAACATGGGAAATTCCCCCCACAAACTAATATTTTGGGAATCTACACCCTTCAGCTACGTTCACGGTGCCATGAGTTTCAATGACATGCATGAAGAATTCCAGACCCAGCGATCCAAAGAACTCTGTGTTTTTACGAGATTTTTTGAAAAATTAAACTAAGATGATTCAAGGTTGAAAACCTACTAAACCCACTTTGACAAGCAAAAAAAAACCCACTAATCAGCAATATCCAACATGTCAGAATCAAAGCGGGTTGTGCCATTTGCGGGGTGCAAACAGAGACGAGGCCACCAACTAGCTAAATGGGACGCATTTAGGAAGTGCGTTACAAGAAAATTTTTTAAAAACGCCACAACCCACCCCCACACACACTCTCCCCCTTTTAGTGGTATTTTAGTGAAATCGGTTAGTATGGAGAGGCACACACGTTTTGGCACCTTACTGATCCTAAAAATTACAATACGGTCTTTATTTGGTACCTCTGCAAACTTCCCTTCGAAAAAATAGCTTAGTTCCCATTAAATCCGTACAAATAAGTATCCGCGTTTACTTTACGATATCCCTGGGGACATTGGGGAGCTTGGAGAAGACAACTTTTTGTCTATTGATAGTGGTATAGGGTAAAAAAGAAAAAAAGAATTTCTTTGTTGTGTATTATCCCCAGTTTTTCCCACAGCTCCGACCCCGATCATTCCCAAAGATGATCATCAGATCATCTTAGGGAATTGATACCGAACTTGGCATACGGGCATAAATGCCCGCTTTTCCAATTCGAAATCCGATCAGAAAATCACTTCCCGAATCATTTTCCAGGAAGGATTGTTTCATTCATTGGCAAAGATCACGTAATTGGTGATCAGAAGTGATCAACTCCAAATTTTGATCTCTGTCCCCATTTTTTCTAAGTCTTAGCTAAGTAGCACAAAGACTTAGAAAAAAATCCTATTTGTGAAATGGAACTTTGAGTTCCCATTCACAAATTATTAGAAAAGCGTTAGCGTTGACAGCTTCTTGTCGATACGTAGGAATGCACGCATGATCTCCTAGATCAGGCTGCCATCATCCAGCTGGACCACCGGGGGGGCAGCAGTTGTACCTTCCATATGGACAGAACCAGGGAGGAGGAGTCTGTATTTGTGACACCGGGGTCTCCAACTCAGGCTTCCTCCTGCGACCGGCAGCTTCAAGGTGAGGGAACACTTCAATGTAGGATATCTCCTGATCCCCCGCGGATTTGGCACGAAACGAACGGGGGGGGATCGAGGGGACTAGGGGGGCAGTTAGAATGCTGCCCCCCGATGGGTCCTAGCGGGCGGGAAAAAAAATTTTTGGAGGGGGAAGCCACAGATCGTATATTCACGATCTCTCTCCACTGTGGGAGTTAAAGCTTCTTGCACAGATCGTGAATATACGATCTGTGCAGGGAAAGGTTAATAGTTTACACACTTATAGAAAACATACCCTCCAACAATACCCCTTTAAAGTTACACTTTCGCTAAACATACCCTCCAACATTCCCCCTTTAATAGGACACTATAGAAACCACATACTCTAAATCATTTCCCACTTTAATAGTTACACTTTAGATACACATACCCTCCAACCATTCCACCTTTAATAGTGTTACACTTATAGAAACAACATACCTTCACAACAATACCCCTTTAATAGTTACATTATAGAAAACACCTACCCTCAAACATCCCCTTTAATAGTTACACTATAGAAAACACATACCTTTCACAATTCACCCCTTAACCACTTTCCTTGCCACAGTCGTATATTCACGATCTGTGAAGAGACACGACGCGACTGCCAAGATCGGAATTTACGATCTGTGGCTTCCCCCCTGGCAAAAAGAAAAGTTCCCCCCGCTAGGGCCGATCGGGGGCAGCATTCAATGCCCCCCCTAGCCCCCTCGATCCCCCTCGGTTGTGATCCAAATCCGAGGGGGGGATCGGAAGATACCACTCACCTTTAGCGGGTCACCGCGGTGTGCAGCCGGTCCCACGTGGAGAGGAAGAGGAAAGGGAGACCCCGGTGACGTCAAGGAGCTTCCTCCTTCACCGGGGGCTCCCCTGAATTGGAGTGGTAGGAGACTGCCCCTTGGTGGAGGTGGTTAGTTGAGGTACATGAAGCTGACTCAATTTGATCATGCTGCAGTACCTAGTATAGAAAAGCTGTAGCTGCAAGCTGTTCTAACATTTTGTGAATGGAACTCATAAAGTTCCATTCACAAATAGTGATTTTTCCCAAGTCTGTGCTACTAGCCGCAAGACATTAGAAAAAAATGGGCAGAGATCAATATTGGTGATACTTCTGATCACCAAATTATTGATCTTTGCCAATGAATGAAAATCACTTCCTGGAAAATGAGTTCGGGAAGATGATTTTCCGATCGGATTTCGAATTGGAAAACGGGCAGTTGATGCCCGTATTCCACAGTTCGGTATCATTCCTAAGATGAGCTGATGATATCTTGGGAAATCGATCGGGAGAAAAAACGGGGAGGAACGGGGAGAATACCCACAAAAAAATTCTTAAAGTGATTCACACACACCTTTGTTTTTTTTTTTACCCTAAACTATAAATAGAAAAAAAAGTTGTCTTCGCCAGCTCCCAATGTCCCCAGTGATATCGGTAAAGTAAACGCGTGCATACTTATTTGTTCGATTTTCAAGGGAAATAAGCCTATATTTATAAGGAAATTTTGCAGACGACGAGTACCCAAATAAAGACGATTGTAAATTTGTAGGATCAGTTAAAGTGTGCAAAAACGTGTGTGCACTCTCGCCATACCTAACCGATTCACTAACAAATACCATAAAAGGGGCAGAGAGTGTGTGTGGGTGGGGGGTGGGTTGTGCGTTTTTAGAAAAAATTTTCGCTTGTAAACTGCAATTCTAAATGCGTCCATTTGAGCTAGTTGGGTAGCCTGTTCTGTTTGCCACCCACGCAAATGGCCACCGTTTGAGTCAGGACCAGTGGAGAGCTGCCTATTTAGTGGCGTTTTTTTGCTTAGTCAAGTGGGTTTAGGTAGGCTTTCAACCTGAATCACTCATTTGTGATTTTTCACAACAATCTCGTGTTAAAAAACACCGAGTTCGTGATCGCGTGTGGGCGCTGGAATTCTCATGTATGCGATGAAAAGACATGGCACCGTCAACGTAGATGAAGGGTGTAGATTCCAAAAAATATAGTTGTGGGGGGGAATCTCCATGTTTTGGGAGTCTGTTCCTTAGAACAAAGGGGGTAGGCTGTTCAAATTACAGAAGGCACTTGATTTTTCTTGTAATTGATTTGTTGCATGCCTCACATTTGAGTAGTTGGTGGCAAGTCTCTGTGTGGCATCCACGCATATGCATACCGTTTGAATTCAGAACAGTGGGAGGATTTGTTACTTTGTGGGGGGAGTTCAGCGCGCGCAGACGCGGGGCATTTCAACCGTTTTGGGGCAGTGACGAAATACAGGAGCACTTTGATAGTTTTCTTGTAATTACGCACTGGTGCATGCGTCCCATTGAGGAGTAGTTGGTGGGCCACGTCCCTGTGTGATCCACGCATATGGCATACGTTTGATTCAGGGCATTTGGCAAGATGATAAGTTGACAAGTTTTTTTAACCCATGCATGGAAATTTGCCATGATTTTTAACTTTGAATTTATTTTATAAAATTGTTTCCTGAAAATCTGGTTAAGAAAGCGAAATTGTACACAAACTGCACCCACAACATTGGTGGTATGCATAAAAGAATCACACAGACCATTGTGTAGCTGACATGAAGTTTAGTGTTGTAGAGTCCAAGAATATATAGTTTTGGGGGGTATTTCTAATATAGAGGGGTGTTTAGTCTTATGACAAATCTGAAAAGAAATTGCTGTAGTGTAATGGGCCACGTTCAGTGCGCACTTTGTGGGTAGTTGATCCACTTCTGCGTGTGCTAACCCTACAGAGGGCATACCGTTCCCTGTGTTTGAGTCAGAACATTTGGGAGATTGATATTTGGTAACTTTTTTTACCATTACTTGGGATTTTGGCAGGATGATTACCTTTGAGAGGTTTTTTTTTTGAAATTTTTTTAGAAAATCTGCCTTAAAGCTGTGAACCTTCTACGAAGAAACTGCGCCCACACATTGATGCGTATATCAATGCTTCCAGCCAGACCCGCCGTATGAACGAATGAAAAAACTACAGAATTTCGTGAGAGGAAGGTGTGGGGATTCGAGAAAAGAAATATTAATGGTTGTGGGGGTTGTTTTTGTGGGGCAAAAATTGCAGATGTTCAAATCAGATTGACTGAATATTTTTGCTGTTTCGAGCCATTGATGCATTTTCACGTTGTGTCTTTGGCTTCCACGGGCCACGTGTGTACCCCACACATATGGCATACCGTTTGATTCAGGAACATTTTGGGAGATTGATATTTAGTTAGCTTATGCTTACATTCCTTGGGGTTTGCATGATTTCTGTACCTTTTGACAGTTGTTGCTTTGGTTCATTTTTCAGACAAATGCGAATTTCTCCGAAGAAATGCGCCCACACCATTGAGTTGTATAATGAACAAACTACAGCGTGACGTAGCTGAAGGTAGTTAGATCTGAGATATAGAGTTTTGAGGGGGTATTTCAAGTTTTAGAGGGTGTTCAGTTTGGAAAATCTGGGAAAATGCTGTTATGGCTCAATGCGCATTGTTTGACATTTTGACTCGTCGCATTCCCACGTCAGTGGTGTAACCACACATATGGCACACTGTTTGATTCAGGACATTTAGGGAGATTGATATTTGTAGTTTTTTTTACATTACATGGGGTTTTGGTTGATTTGTAAACTTGAAATGTATTTTCTCTATTTTTCCAGAAAATGTTGTTAGAAATGCGAAATTCTATGAAGAACTGCGCCAACACCATTGATGGTATGAATGAACGAACTACAGTAGCTACATCGCTGAAGGTGTTTAGATTTCAGGGTAATATATGTTTGTGGGGGCGTGGTGAGGTTTTTTATGAGTTATCAGGGTGTTGTTTTGTGGAAAATAAATCTGGTAGACAGTCCCAAATTCAGGAGTGGGAAATATTTTCGCTGTTTTCTGAGCATCGTGCATGTCTCACTTGGGCTTTTCGCGCCACGTCCGCATGTGTAACCAAACATTGGCATACCGTTTGATTCAGGACATTTGGGAGATTGATATTTAGTACTTTTTTTTAGATTCCATCAGGTTTTGGCATTGATTTCTACCTTTTGAAGTTGTTTTTTGTTCATTTTTCAGAAAGTGCAAACTCTTACAAAGAACTGCGCCCCACACCATTGATGGTATGAATGAACCAACTACAGAGTTACATAGCTGAAGGTGTGTAGATTTCAGGAATATATACGGCTTGTGGGGGTTATTTCTAAGTTACGGGGGCTTTGTTTGTTGGGAAAAAAAACCGCAGACGTCCCAAATTCACGGAGTGGCTTAAGTATTTGCTGTATGCTGAGCCAGTCGGGCATTGTCTCACTTTGTGGCTTTTCGCTTCCACGTCCGCGGGTTGAACCACACATATGGCGGTATACCGTTTGCATTCAGGACATTGGGAGATGATATTTAGTAACTTTTTTTAGATTCATTCCGGTTGGGCATGATTTCTACCTTTGAAGTTCGATCTGTTTTTGTTCATTTTTTCAGAAAAGTGAGAAACTTCTACGAAGAACTGCGGCACACCACCATGATGGTATGACATGAACAAACTACAGCGTTACATAGCTGAAGAGTCGGAGTCGTGTAGATGTCAGGAATATATATGTTTGTGGGGGGGGTTATTTCCAAGTTACGGGGGTGTTTTGTGGGAAAAAACTGCAGGACTGTCCAAATTCGGAGTGGCCTAACTCACTTTTCGCTGTTTGAGCCATCGTGCATTGTCTCACTTGTGGACTCTTTCGCTTTTCAACGTCCGCGTTGTGTAACAGACACATGAAGCCCAACCGTTTGATTCAGGAACATTGGAGAGAGATTGAGATTTGGTACCTTTAACTGTAATTCCATGGGGTTTTGACCATGGTTTGACATTGATGTTCGACATTTTTGAACGTTGTTGTGTTTCATTTTTTTTAAAATCTCGGTAAAAGTGCAAACTTCTACGAAGAACTGCCGACCACAACTATGATGGTATGAACTGACCGAATACAGCGTTACATAGCTGAAGGTGTTGGAGATTTCAAGGCAATATATATTTGGGGGGCAGGTATTTTTGTGTTGAGGGTTTTGTTTGTGGAAAAACTGCCAGAGCTGTTGCCATACAAATATGGCCAATTTTTTTTTGCCTGCACTGACATTAGGCACCTGGTCTACGTATCGGGGTTAGTTGTAGCCATGTCTCTGGGTACAACCATGAATGTGGCATACCGTTTTATTCGGGGAGGGGTTAGGCTTTTCATATGAGGATGCGTTGGGTGAACTTTTTCCTCCACAGTTTTTAGCTGAAATTCGCATTTGATTTGGTCTCTGATTTTACGTGTGAGGGACAAAAAGGAGAAAGGTGAGAAAGTAACTTACAATTTGACGAAGAGACTGCGTCCCAGGGTATCTGGCGTTGATCGAAACTAACCGCACTCAGTAAAATCCTGCGACGTTGTGTAGTTTCTAAAAATATATCACTTGGGGGGATAGTTTAGATTATTTGGTACGACTATCTATGTTAAACTGTACAGTAGTGTTACACATTTTAATTGGTTGTAAATTCAGGAGGGCAGTTTTAGTGCAGTTTTAGTTTGGGGGGAGTATCATGTACAGGAAACGTCGGGGGACCTACATATATCTGGTATCGTTGTAATCGGGAGTATCTGAGCTTTGTGATATTGAGAAACACAGTAAGATTTTTGTGGTGTAACCATTAAGTAACTATAAGTAAAAATGGGAAACAATCCATGAAACTTGCAAAATTTTTCATTTTTTTACTACATAATGTTACCCATAATCACCGTAAAATATTAACAGAAAGTTACAAAATTTGTTACCCATATTAAAGTAGACTTTGTGCTGAAAAAAACAATGTATAATATTCCTGATTTTACTGCAAGGTTTCCTACTGCTAAAAATTAGTCTAAAGCGGTTAAGGAACAAAACCATCATGAAAATTCTTCTGCAGTTAACCGCAAAAAAAGAATGAAAATCTCCATGCAGTGAAAGGGCGTTTTAATAGTACACTTAAGAAACACATACCGCCAACATTCCCCCTTACATAATAGTACAATTATAGAGAACATGACCGCCTCCACATTCCCCTTTAATAGGTACACTTTAGACAGAAAAAAACATACCTCCTAAAATTCCCTTTAACTAGTTACACGGTATAGACACATTACCCTCAACACTACCCCCTTTAATAGTTACACATTATAGAACACATACCTGTGCAACATTCCCCTTTATAGATACACTTCTAGAACAACACATACCTACCAACAATTACCCCTTTAATTAGTTACACTTATCGAAGAACAAATACCCTCCAACACAATACCCCTTTAATTAGCATACACTTATAGAAACACATAACCTCCAACATTCCCCTTTAATAGTTACACTTATGTAGAAAACACATACCTTCCCACAATACCCCTTTAATAGTTCCACTTATAGAAACACATACCTCCAACATTCCCCTTTAATAGTTGACACCTTATAGATACACACAGCCCGCCAAACATTCCCGCCCTATACTAGGTTTTACCTGTAGTACACATACCCTCAAACAATCCCCCTTTAATAGTGACACTTATATGAAACACATAAAAAAAATACCCCCAAATTCCATTTAATAGTTACACTTATAGATACACATACTCTCCAACATTCGCCCCTTGAATAGTTACACTTATAGAAACACATACTCTACCTCATTCCCCTTTAAAAGTTACACTTATATAAAGAACATGGTACAGAGCTTGACAGAGGAAGGGTGGAAGTGAACCTGATCTGTAGCACAGACTCGCATGCAATGTATTATTCAGTAGTGTACTTGGAATGGTTAGAGGTACGCATTAAAGTAAAATGAATATTTAAAGTCAACTTCGCAGCCCCCCCGCAAGTGATGTTATATGCCCCCGAAATTGGCATTTATTGTGGCACTAACTGCAGCAAATAAGCTGGCGGTAAAAGTGTCGGAACACAAAATCGACAGGCAGCCATTTTGAGCGCCGCTATGGCATATACACGCCTGGGACTGTTTGCACCGGGTTTGCCGATAGCGGTGCTTCAAGTGCATTCACCCTGAAAGTGTTATCAACTATTTATTGCTGAACTGAAAGGATGGGATTTGGTAACAGTTAAGTAACAGTCCAATAAAGGGATGCTGGTAGTTCAAACACCAACCAGAACAATATTGTAGAGCATCATAGTCTGCACCTAAATGTTTACTAAACACAATAATTTACAATTTTCGGAAACGAACCGAATAAATGACCCAATAGAGAAGATTCAATTTGAGGTTTTGAGGCAAATAACCAAACTGGTAACAAAAAAGTCACCCAAAAAAACAGTTTTAATACCCTTAACATTTCCTTTAATAAAAGATGCCTTTTGAGAAATGCAATTGACACAGGGCTGTGCTAAGATCATGTTTACTTCATTATCCCACCCCCCTGCAGTCGTTGTACTATGTTATTTCTATAAGTGTAACTATTAAAGTGTGGTGATGTTGCGAAATACATTGCCACAGGTCTGTTGCCAAGATCATAGTTACTTCATTATCCCCCCCCTGCAGCTCTGTACTATGTTTATTTCTATAAGCCTGTAACTATTAAAATTGTGATATTGAGAAATACATTACACAGGGCTGTTGCATAAGATTAGTTCACTAGCATATCCTCACCCCTGCAGCTCGGACTATTGTTATTTCTATAAGTGTAACTATTAAAGTTGTGATATGAGAAATACATTACACAGGGCTGTTGCTAATCAGGTGTTACTTCATGATCCCCCCCCTGCAGCCTCTGTACTATGTATTTCTACGTGAACTATTAAAATTGTGCTATTGAGAAATACACATTACAAAGGGACTGTGCAAGCATTGGTGCACTTCATGATCCTCACCCTGCAGCTCGTACGCATGTTATCTCTATAAGTGTTGTAACTATTGGTAAAGTTGGGATATTGAGAAATACATTACACAGAGCTGTGCTAAGATCAGGTTATTCATTATCCTCCCCTCCTGCAGCTATGTACTATGTTATTTATAAGTGTAACTATTAAAGTTGTGATGTTGAAAAACATTAACAGAGCTGTGCTAGATCAGGTTCACTTCAGTATCCTCCCCTGCCAGATCGTGTACTAAGTTATGTTCCATATAAGTGTAAACTATTAAAGTTGTGATGGGAGAAATACATTACCCACAGGGCTGTGTAAGAATCAGGCTAACTTCATTACCTCCCTCTGCAGCTCTGTACTATGTTATTTCTATAAGTTTAACTATTAAAGTTGTGACATGTTGAGAAATCATTTACAAAGGCTGTGCTAGATCAGGTTCACTTCATTATCTCCCCTGCAGCTCTGTACTATGTGATTTCTATAAGTGTAACTATTAAAGTTGTGATGTTGAGAAATGCATACACAGGGCTGTGTAAGATCGGTTACTTCATTATCCCCCCTCAGCTCTGTACTATTGTTTTTTATAAGTGTAACTTATTACAAGTTGTGATGTTGAGAAACATACACAGAGCTGTGCTAAGATCTAGTTACACGTCATTATCCTCCCCCTGCACTCTGGACTATGTTATTTCTATAAGTGTAACTTATTAAATGTGATATTGAGAAATAACATCACACAGGGCTGTGCTAAGATCAGGTTGCACTTCTTCCTCCCCTGCAGCATCTTGTACCGATTATCTACCTATAAGTGTAAACTATTAAAGTTGTGCCATAGTGAGAAAAGATCATTAGACAGAGCTGTGCTAAGATACATGTTATTCATGATTCCACTCCTGCAGCTTGTACTATGTTATTTCTATAAGTAGTTAACTATTAAAGTTGTGTTGATATTGAGAAATTACATTACTCAGGGTGTGCTAAGATTCTAGGTCTCACTTCATTATATACCCCCTGCGCTTTGTACTCAGATTCTCCTAAGTTACTATTGTAAAGTTGATGATATGAGAAATACATTAACAGAAGCTGCTGCAGATCAGGTACACTCAATGTATCCCCCCCCCCTGCAAGCTCTGTACTAGTGTTATTTCTATATTGGTAACTATTAAAGTTGTGATTTGAGAAATACATTACCACAGAGCTCGTGTAAAGATCAGAGTTTCACTCATATATCCTCCCCTGCAGTCGAATGTACTATGTTATTTTCTGATAAGTGTAAATATTAAAGTTTTGATGTGGAGTAAATTACATTACACAGGGCTTGTGCTAAGATGAGATTCACTTGGCATTATCTCCCTCCTGAGCTTGCTACTATGTTATTTATAAAGTGGAATATTAAAGTTGTGATAGAGAACATACAGTTTAATCATCATTCTAATCCCGGAGCGTATTTTTCTAGGTGATTTTTTATTTGTATGAGAATCAGTGCAGGGTTCACGTAATCAATTATCATATCCCCCCCATGCAGCTCTGTACTATGTTATTCTTAAAGGTAACTATTAAAGTTGTGATGTTGAGAACATACATAACACAGGGCTCTGTGCAAGATCAGGTTCACTTCATTTCACTCCCCCTGCAGCTCTGTTACTCATGTTATCTTCTAAACTGTTAACTATTAAAGTTTGTGATGTTGAGAAATTACATTACACAGAGCATGTGCTAAGATCAGGTTCAACTTCATTATCCTCCCTACTGCAGCTGCTGTACTATGTGTATTTTATAAGTGTATATTTTAAAGTTGTGATGTTGAGAATTACATAACACAGGGTGTGCCTAAGATCAGGTGTACTATTCTCCATTAGCTCCCCGCAGCTCTGTACAGTATTTTCTAAAGTGTAACTCTATTAAGTTGTGATATTGAGACAAAAAACATATACAGAGCTGTGCTAAGATCTAGGTTCACTTCATTTATCCCCCCCCCTGCAGCTATGTATATGTTATTTTTATAAATTGTAACTATTAAAGTTGTGATATTGAGAAAAACATTACACAGAGCTGTGTACAGATCAGGTTCATTCATTATCCTCCCACCGCAGCTCTGTACTTATGTTATTATCTTCAAGTGTCTATTATAAAGTTTTGATTGAGAAGACATTACACAGAGCTGTTGCTAGATAAGGTTCATTCATTATCCTCCCCTGCAGCTCTGTACTATGTTATTCTATAAGTGATAATATATTAAATTGCGTGTTGGGGATAAATACATTAACAGAGCTGTTGCTAAGATCAGGTTCTCACCCCCTCTATCATCCTCCCTGCAGCTCTGTACATGTTATTATTATAAGTGTAACTGATAAAGTTTGTGATGTGATTGAGAATACATGACACAGGGCTGTACTTAAGATCAGGTTCACTCATTATCCCCCCCTGCAGCTCTGATACAATGTTATTAACTATACTAGTGTAACTTATTCAAAGTTGGTGATATGAGAAAGTCATTACACGGCTGTGCTAAGATAGTTCACTTCATATCCTCCCCTGCAGCTCTGTACTATGTTATTATTATAAGTGTGAACTATTAAAGTTGTGATTTGAGAACATTACATTACACAGGGTATGTGTAAGATACGGCTTACTTCATTATCCTCCTCCTGCGTCGAAGTACCATGTTGTCTCTCATAGTTCCTTTAATTGTGTAGGTGGAAGGTAATTATTCCACAGAGAACGTTGTGCAGACATACAGTTGCAACTACATTATTATCTCTTACAAACATCGCATCTGTACATGTATTTAAAAATGTGTACTAGGGTTTACAAAAGTCGATCACTGTCCAAGAAATACATTCAATGGAGGCGATAACTAGATTCAGTCACTACATCTCCCTGCACTCGTCGAGTTATTCTACATGATATTAAAGTCTGTGGATACATTACAAGCTGGCGAAGATCATGAATCGATTTCCCCCCTCAGCATGTCTTGTCCACATGTATTGTAAGTTGATTGAAATACTTAACAGGTCTGCTGCAGACAGGTTCGCCTGCATATGTCGCCGCAGCGTCGGTAACTATGATCTATAGGTAAGCCTATCTAGTTGTGATGTTCGGAATACATCCACGCTGTGCTAAGATGTTCACTCTTAGTTCTGCAGCATCTGTCGTTATTATGTCGTATAATTAGTATGAGAAATACATTCAGTAGCTGAAATTATGTCACCACCTCCCCCTGCAGTACTAGTTTATACTGTTAGTACAGGGATATTGTGAGAAATACATACACAAGGCTAGATAGTCACATTTCGCCCTGAACCGACTGTATTGTTTATTATTAGTGTGATAGAGAATACCCAGACGCTAAGATCAGTTCCGTTCAATCTCATAGTCTTGCAGACTGTAACTATTTCAAATTAGTCTACATGAATAAAGTATGTAGAACATTACACTTGCTAGATAGTTCACTTCATATCGGCTCCCCCTGCAGACTTTCTAGTTTTTTTTCATAGGAACTATAAGTATGTGTCCCACCTTTGAAACTACATTACCAGGTACTCTGTACTAAGTCAGGTTCTTATCGCCGAGCTGGGCTGGTACATGTTAATTATACGTGGAACATTGTGTGATATTGGACTTCCGATTCGACAGGAGCTCGTAAGATCATCTGTGAATGGTTCGGTCTCCTAGCCTATGTTACTATGTCATTGATTGATAGGTACGTATGTAATGTGTTAGTAAGTTAGGCGCAAGTTGTTTCCTAGATTACGTACGGCAGCTCTATCTCTATCTAGGCTACCACTGCACGACAGGTTATCCGCACCAATCGAGTTCGTTTCTCATAATGTTGCTTTTATGGACTGGGAATCTCAACGCTATGTGCGCAATTGGCAATCTGACATTTTAGGTTTTAAAAGAATCAGCAGTTCGTAAAACAAAATGTTTGGCGGGCTTATAAGCACTTCAAATCAAGCATACCTCAATAAGGGAGGAAAAATAATTCCGGGTATGACATCGCAGTTAAGCTGTCACCCACAAACGAAATGACCAAACTGCCGCAATTATTGCCCACGATGGGTGTTAGAATGCTTTCACTGCTTGCAGCGTTTTCTCATGAGCGGGAAAAGTCGCAGGAATAGCGAAGTGCGAACGCTGATCTGTGCGCAAGTCTGAAGTAGTATGCGCTCTAGTCCCTTAAAGGTCTGGATCTATATGACTTCCCCCTCTGTTTTGCTACTCTAAAATAAAGAAAATGCACACTGAAGGGATCAACTCCTAAACGCTATAGACCTGACAGATCTCTATTACACGATGACTACGTCCTCGGTCCTGGTCGAGCACAACACGTAGGTGGCGCACCACCCTTGCTTCAATGAAAACTAGGCCGAGGAAGTACATTTCTAGCGTTTGAAGGACCTTCCGATTTACGATATATATCTGGATGTGGTGTTCAAAAAAATTTTCTATCCTTACTGTTTGAAAGATATAAAGGCGTTATGTCCACCCCATTAAAGGAAGTTTTTTTTCACTTTAGATTCAGGGAAGGGGCTGACTCCCCAGCTCATCTGCATCTATACTGAGGCACCTGAACGAACAGGATCGCGCACAACGCGACTATCGACTGTCTTACCTGCCCTCTCTGTCCTTTCTCGTTTCGCATGCAGTGTCAGCCTCTGGCGTTTATAACGCATGGTATGAAATGGTGAAAGCATGGAACGGATGCCAGCAATAGCGATCCGGAAATGCAGGGGATTGATCGACGTTGCCGTAGACTGCTATGCCTCATATTGATGAGGTCGGAGAACGCAGTGACGAGCATGCAGAACACGCGTCGCATAACAGCGTTCTGACGTTTGCTGTGGGGCTGACTACTCGTGAGATATATTGGTGTTACAGTAAAGTAGAAATAAGGACCATTCGACTTTCATCAATCACTTTGGACATGTGGGGGATAATCAGCAAAATAAGTAGAAGTGCTTATTTTATTTTTAGAAATGTGTCAGTTTGAAAGGTGGACACTTAAATAAAAGGTTGTTACCAGAGCCAGCTTCGATCGTAGGCCAGGCCAGTCGCAAACAGCTTCTTTAGTGACAATGTTAGTCTTTCTCTAGTTTTAAAGGCACTCACCCACTAAAACATCTTTTAGAAAAATGGCCTCTTTAATATATGTTGATATATCATAGTTTGTCCTATGAATGTCATTACTGTATGCCGCATGCTGATGATCATGGAAACGGAGCAATTTAGAAACGTACTAAAGCCGTGTACTGATGCTGGGGCATGCTCAGAGAGGCAAGTGCATTGAGGATCTAACATTCAGTATTGGCTTGATAGTCAACTGTAAAATCCATAAACTGACAGTATATAACTCGGAAGACCAGACCAGGAACAGAGAAACAGTGGGGAAAACAGGAATTGTGCAGGATTTCAGGTTAGACTATTATATTTCTACATTTCAACTATGACCGCTTAGGGTTTTGGGGGGTGGATTTACCTGATGTAGTTTTATTTTAGGGTGGATTGCCCTTTAAGGCGTGATTCCTTTAATAGAGATTGGGCGAATTGTCTAAAGTTCCGGCCCATTTTCAGAACTCCATAAAGTTCAGAAAGTTTAAATTACGGACCCATATAAACTCAATGGGAGTGGGAGTGATTGTTGAAAAAGTCTCGATGATTTGACAGATTAAACTCAACAATGGGTAACTTACGTAAATGGCTGTGGCACTGGGAAATGTCTGAGGAACATGTCACTATCACCCTAAACTTTTTTAAACACTATAAACACGAGCGGGCAATGTGGAGTTTGTGTGCATAGCCTACATAGAGGGTTTGGCCATACAAGGGTTACGAACATACTTTTCGAGGGTTACTGAAATAGACAATAACTTCGAGGATGATCGAAAACGGAATTATACTTTGCAGGGTTAGGACAGGATACATTCTAGGAGTTAACAGAACGGCTCGTAAATATGATAATAGATTTCTGTTATATAGATATAGAAATACAGCCACAGGTTCCGAAAAAACGAACTAGTTAAACTCGAACTAGTTTTGAATAGTTGACGTTCGTCCGAAACCATAAAGTTCGGTGTTGGTGTCCATCAATACTTTTAAAAGCATGTTTTCATAGTCAAAAAGAAGTAGTGAACGTAGAAATCTGATACAACGATGGAAGTATCTATAATAGTTTATGCCATTTCTTTCCCATCTTGTTGAATGGGCGTTGGAACTATGACACTTACGTGATTTTTTTATGGATAAAAGGGAGAAATGTAAATTCTAAAGGATTGCTTTTTTACAGGGACACAAAATGGAAAAAAGGCAAATTCAACGAGTCCCATCCTGACGTTTTTTAACTTTTGCATATGGCGCGTTCTCACGTCCATACGATATTTCTATTTTGTTGTGTGAACATTACTTTAGTGGCACTGCAATGACGTCCGGTCTAATGGTGTATGTATTGCCGTGGTTAGTTAATAAGACATACATGTGAACCAATGATATGTCTTTATATGTGCTCCTGTGTATTAATGAATCTATGAAAGTTTGTTTTTTATACCACATTTTGGTACTCTGTTTAACCAAATCCCAGTAATTTGCCTATGCGTATCGTCGGCTGAGCCTTTTTACTTCATGTCTATGGTTGTTTGAGTATGATGACTCAACAGCGATGGGCATGGATCGTTACCTGTGCATTTGTCACCCTTTGACCGATACAGTAAATAATGACGCTTTCCAGTGTTTAAAAACTAACTAACAAATGGCTGTATTCATTATGTAATGTTTGGTACCAGTGTGTGATTAACCTACAGGGTATCCTTTAGTGTGAGAATGAAATACTAAAAATCTACTGCGAATACTGGGCAATCGTAAGATCTCTTGCCATCGATTACAACTGAAACAATATATTTGGGATTTTCATCGTGTCAAACATTTGTTTTTTTGCTCCTTGGGTTGATATATTGCTCATATATTGCGAGTCTCAGGGGTTATGTGTAAGGTCCTTCTCAAGACCGGTATCTACAAAGACTAAAGATCCTGTACTCCTCAACTGATAACCACCATTAACTTTGTAACTTGCTTTCCCTATTCGATATTTTCTGTACAGGTATATACCTACAGTTCCAATATGATTCCGAGTTGTTTGTGTCATTGGAGTTCCTTGTGGTCATCCCACCATTTTAAAGCATTTGGTTATGCCTGAAAATGGCAGAAACTTAGGTGAAGATATTACAACTTCTTTATCGAGAGAACTATTAAAACTCGCAATTACACATGTAAGTTCCATTTATTTAATACAAAGAAGCATGGTCAAATTATAAAAGTTATAGGATTATACTGCATGTCGTAGAAAAACTTCCTTACACTGCACATTTCAACAATGCACAACCAAATAAGGTACTCTTCATATTTGGACCTGAAATTCCACATCCAACATTCCAAATCAGGCTCAATTCTTCAGATCCATTAAGCTGGAGGAAAGTGGGAATATAAGAAGATGTAAATGTGATATCAGAAATGAAGTTTCAATAGGACAACAGCCACTAAAAAAATTACACCACATATTTGTATTTGTTCATATGTAGCTATTGACTTTCCTAACTAATTCACTAATTACACTTAGTGTAGAAAGAGAAATATATCTAAAACAAATTGGGGTGTTAAAATAGGCACATGAATCCATATTGTAAAACGATTTTTTTTTTGAAAGTATAAAGTAAGTTGACCTTTGACATGAAGTTAAAGGTAGAACTAAACTTTTTAAAAATTCTACGTGACAGTTTTTATCCCTAGACACCTATAGCCTTAAATGCACTTGATCACTCTATAGTTAAGTTGACCGTATGGTAAATTACAGTAAGAACTAACCAAGGCTTCCCACTTGAGCCATTAAAACATACAATGTAGTCATTCGACGATGCATTGCGCGGAAATCTGCACCTAATGGCCACACTCCTGTTCTGTGCAAAGGAATGGAGGGGAAACAGAGATATTTACTGTTAAATCTTGTTCTGTGTCTGGAGGCAGGCTGCGTCACATGATCCGTGAGTAAAGGGTCCGGGTCACTAGCTCTTACACATGTATGCTGTCAGCTTCCAGGCACTAGCTCTGTCTCTTGAATTGTTTCTGCGGCACACATAGCAGGCCAGGGATTCACCGAAACAAGGAAAATCCAATATGGAAAATGATTCAGGAGTGTGGGGGAAACACGAGATTAGTACTGTTAAAACTAGGGGGTTCTGTGTTGAGAGGAGGATCTGCTCACATGATCACTATGCTCTTACACGATTTTCGTCAGCTTCCCACGGACAAGGCATAGCTTCCTGTGAATGGTTACTGGGTCAAATCGCAGGCCAGGATTCCACCGAAACAGGAAAAATCAATAGGAGTGGATTGTAAACTAAGGTTTGGGGAGGGGAGCGGGGGAGGGGTGTTAGCAGTCTCACTGGGGATAGATGGTCTAGGAGAAGAAGCAGGGGGTGTAGATAGGCCAGGGTGGGTGGAAAGGGGGGGTGGGGCTAGCATAGGGGATAGGAGGAAGTGTATCAAAGTGTACGATAAAATTAACGGATCATAATCTAAAATGTACTGTTTGCAAATGCGAGAAGCCGCTGAGGCTACAAAAGGGTGAATGGAAATGTTGCATGAATGACAAAGTATGATTGTAATAGGGATAGCGACAACGTGGTTGACAAGTTCTCCGACTGGCGTGTTAATATAGACAGGATATGCCTTGTGTAGGCAAGACAGAAAAAAAGAAGGAAAGGGGGAGGAGTACCGAGTATGTGTTATGTTAAAAAAGAATTGAGCCAAATTTAAAGACAGAGATAATGGTGATATGGAATGATTAAAAGTGGACGGCAATATGGGTGGAATAGCGCAACGGAAAGGGGGTAGGTAATGTCATTGTTGGTGTTGCTGGATAAGCGCCAACAAGTGCTAGCAGAGCGGCGGTGAAGTCAACTTCATATGCAGTTGGAAAGGGCTGCAAGTGGTGGGGAGTGTGCTCCATATGGGGGATTCAATTACCCTGACATTGATTGGTGTGGTGGAAACTGCGCAAACAGAAAAGGCGATTGAGTTCCTGAATTGCGCAGGATTAATTTTCTCTACAGGTGTTGATGGTTCTTTATCATAGAAAGGAGCTCTGTGGGTTTCTGAAGATATATAACATGTGCGAGTCGCATTATAGATGATACAAGGTAAACTGGAGGCTTAGGAAATAGGATCATGAAATAGTGGCATTTGGACTTTGTTACTCGAAAGGAAAAGTGCGCTGGAGTAACAAGACATTAATTTCAGGCAAAGCAAATTTTCCATGGTTTATATAAAAGCAGCTCTTTCAAAGTCAACGGGATAAGTTATTATCAGGTAAAGTACCTGAACAGAAGTGGATGCTGTGTCAAGGCGGATTTTAAGCCAGTTCCAATCTCAATTATCCTTGGGAAATAAAATGTTAAAAAAAAATAAAATCCGCGCCCATGTGCGGATGATCTGATGTAAAGAGGCAAACCCGGGATGGTTGTGCAAATGGAAGGAAGAAAAAAAGGCCATTACATCATCTATTTAAAACCTTTAAGGCCATGGAACGGAAAGGCTTCTTTAGGGAGTATAAAAACTGTAACAAGGAGTGTAAGCAAAGCAATCAAACTAGCAAATATAATAATGGAAGTTAGGATAGATGAAGAAAGACAGCATCACTTAAGCTCTTAAAATTTTTTTAAGTATTAATAGATAAGAAGATGAGGACTGAGAATTGGGCGGCACCATTAATATAATGGGGATAATGGTATACGCGAGGATGGCAGATTAAAAGCCAAATGTGCTGAAAAATTTTTTTTTCTCTGATACAACTATAGAAAGTTCAAGTACGATATCATAGAGATAAGATAATAAAGGTATGTACAAGATTCAGAGTTCATTTGGTTAACCGAGGATATGGTACAGAAAAGAACTAAATAAGGTTGAATTATTAATAAATTCCGGACCGGATAAAATACATCCTCGGGGTTACTTAAGGAGCAAGTTCAGTTTTATATAGCCATTGTTTTTATTTTTGCTGATTCCCTCAGGTCGGTGTGGTTGTGACATCTGGGATTGGAGAAGGCTGATAGTTATTCCAATATTAAAAAGGGTAGTCGGTTCACAGCCGGGGTAATTACAGGCCTGTTAAGTTTAACTCGTGGTGGGGACGATCTGGAAAGTTTAATACGGGAGCAATGTCTAGAGTATTGTTCAAGCTGACATTATAAGTAGTAACCAGCATGGATGTAGGAGGAATAGATTGTGTCACAAAATAACTTGCTTGGCTTTTCTGAGGAAGTAGAAGTAGAAATTTAGACTTGGTATAGCAGTAGATTAGTTTAATTGGGATTTTGAAACGGTTTTGGATACAGGTCCCCCATAGGCGATAAGTGCATAAGCATCTAACGTCTGTTGGTCTGGGGAGAGTCACATTTGTAATGGATAAAAAATTGGTTTAAGGAATAGGATTGCAGAGAGAGTGTTGTTAATGTGGGCTTCATCATTATGACTAAAGTGCTAAGTGGGGTTCCACAGGGTTCTGTGTTCGGGGCCGCTTCTATTTAATCTATTTTTATGATTGGAAGTGGGTGGGGTATTGTCAGCAAGTTTCTTGTTGCCGACGAAAAAACTTTGTCGTCACCGCATTAAAAATCAGAGGAGTTGCAAATCGTTGCAAGGGATTACGATAGATTATCACATTGGGCTGCTAAGTGGCAGATGAAATTCATGTTGATAAATGTAAGGTGAGCATTTGGATTAAAAATACTGTGATAGCTACTTATACTATAAATGGCTCTGTGTTAAGTGAATCCTGTTGGAAGGGATCTTGGAGTTTGGTGTGATAACAAACTAAAGGTAGCAAGCGTGCCAGGCGGGGCAAAGCCAGGCCGCATGGTATTGTCGTGATAAGGAGGTATGGATTCAAGGGAGGAGAAATGTAATTCTCCCTCGTTTACAAAGCATTGGTCTAGGCCTCATTTGGAATATGAGTGCAATTTTGGAAGCCTTTGGTTACAAAACAGAGACATCTTGAAATGGAAAGGTTCAGAGAAGGGCAACTAATATGAATAAGGGGATTGGGGAGCTTGTATATGAAAGAGACTGGAACAGTTACAATTATGTCGCTGGAGAAAAGGCGCTTGGGCTTGCGTTATGATTACGTGTATAAAATACATTAACAGGGCCATACCAATAAACTATCGGGGGCTAGTGTTCACCAATGAAGAACATGTCAGAAGGACACGAGGACATCCCTGTAAAGAATGAAGAAAAAAGTTAGGCTTCCAAGATCGGAAGGGGAAAAGGGTTTGTCAATGTTGAGAACGGATAAAGGTATGGAACTTCTTCCAGTGGACTTGTTTATGGCAGGTTCATGCGTCAGTTCATAATAAAAAGCTGGATGAGTTTCTGACAAACAAGGGGATGTTCAAGTTACTGGTATTGATACTAAGGTAAAGTTGGGAAAGGGTGTCACTGTGAGCACGGTAAAGCGATAGGGAACGTCTTCCAGTGGGACATTGTTATGGCGTTCATGGTCAGTTTAAGAAAAATCTGGAGAGTTTCTACAAACAAGGAAGTTACAAGTTACTGTTATTGATACATTAAGTAGAGTTGGGAAAGGTTTGTCATGTGAGAACGGTAAAGGCTAGGAACTGTCTGCCAGTGGACGTTGTGATGGAGGTTTTTTCATTGCGTAAGTTAATTAAAAAGCTGGATGAGTTTCTACAAACAAGGAATGTTACAGTTATGTTATTGATACATTGTAAGTAGAGTTGGGAAAGGGTTTCACTGTGGAACGGTAAAAGCCATGGAAACTGTTTCCAGGGACGTTGTTATGGCAGGTCATTGGTCAGTTTATAAAAAGCTGGATGAGTTTCTACAAACAAGGAATGTTACCAGTTACTGGAGTATTGAGACATAAGTCAGAGTTGGGAAAGGGTTGTCAACTGTGAGAACGGTTAAACTATGCGAAACGTCTTCCAGTGGAACGTTTGTATGGCAAGTTCTGGTCAGTTAATAAAAAGCTGGATGCTGGATGAGGTTCTACAAACAAGATGTTACAAGTGACTGTATTGATACATAAAGTAGAGTGGAAAGGGTTTTTCACAGTGAGAACGGTTAAAGCTATGGAACGTCTTCCAGTGGACGTTGTTATGGCAGGGTTCATTGGTCAGTTTATTTAATAAAAGCTGGTGAGTTTCTGCAAACAAGGAATGTTACAAAGTTACTGGTATTGATACATAAAGTAGAGTTGGGCAAAGGGTTTGTCACTGTGAGAACGGTAAAGCTATGGAACTGTCTTCCAGTGGACGTTGTTATGGCAGGTCATTGGTCAGTTTAATAAAAAAAGGATGAGTTCTACAAACAAGGAATGTACAAGTTACTGGTATGAGACATTAAAGTAGAGTTGATCCAGGGGAGGAGGAAATTTCCGATATCTGCACTTGGAGTCAGGGAAGGAATTTTTCCCCCTTCATAAATTTTGGGGTGTTTGCCTCTATGGATCAACAGTTAGGCAGAAATTGAGGATATTGCTAGATGGGTTGGACGGGATGGACGTATGTCTTATTCAACTCAAATAATATACTATACTATACATAACTGTACTCTACACTATACTATACACTATACTATACACTATATATACACTACATACTATACTATACTATCCCTCGTACCCACAGGCTAATTTCATAAATCAACCAAAAAAGCAAGCAAAGGAAGATGGTTTGAGACACAGCTGTGTATCTTTGTTGATGTGGATCTATGGGACATTGTTACCGGAGACATTTAGTTGCCCACAAAAACAGTCAGGAATAAAAGGACAGTAATCTGTGGACATGGTGGCAAGTCATTATCCTAGGGGCCCTGCACAGAAACCTCTTCCTTTGCCAACCTGAAAGAAGCAGGAATAATGTGACGGGGGGACAGGAATTTGATGTGACCCAAACAAAACGTTACATAGAGGAGCTTAGACCACTCGGAAAAGTTGCTGATTTTATTCTAAATGTGCAGTGGTGAAGTGGTTAAGTACTGAGGATTTGCAATTTAATCATGCAGTAAGCTGTTGGGGACAGGTACACAAGGGAATGAATTAGTAAATGTCTGTATATGTTTAATATATATAGCGCCACTGGTACACAGCGCTGTAACATATAGAACACTAAGATTATACAGTATGTATGTATATGTTATATATATAGCACACACTTGGGGAGCAGACGATTTACATGATAACAATACAGATTATTACATTATGTAGATATGTTTATTTATGATAGCGTACTTGGGACGCCGGCTGGACATTATAACAATACAGATTATACAGTATGTATGTATATGTTTATTTATATAGCGCCACTTGGGGACACAGCGCTGTACATTATAACAATACAGATTATACCCAGTATTGTATGTATATGTTTAGTTATATAGCGCCACTTGGGTACACAGCGCCGTACATTTATAACAATTACAGATTATACGTTGTATGTATATGTTTATATACGCCACTTGGGTACCACCGAGCTGTACGTTTATCACAATACAGATTATACGGTTTGTATGTATTATGGTTATTTTATATAGCACACTGGGGACACAGGCTGTTACATTATAACAATAAGATTATACAGTATGTAGTATATGGTTATTATATAGCACCACTCTTGGGTAAAGCGCGGATACATTATAACAATACAGAGTATACAGATGCTATGTATATGTTTATTTATATAGCGCCCACTTGGGACACAGCGCTGTACATTTAAACACTACAGATTATACAGTATGTATGTATATGTTAATTATAGCACCACTTGGGTACCCAGCCTGTACATGATAACAATACAGATTTTATACAGTATGTATGATATGGTTTATCTATATAGCGAACTTGGGGACCACAGCGCTGTACATTATAACAATACAGATTATACAGTATGTACGTATATGTTTATATATAGCGCCACTTGGGGACACAGAGCTGTACAATTATACACAACAGATTATACAGTATGGTATGTATTGTTTATTTATTATAGCGCCACTTAGGGGGAACAGCTCTGTACATTTAAACAATACAGATTATACAGTATGATGTATATGTGTCTTTATATAAGCGCAACTTGGGGACACAGCGCCTGTACCATTATAACAATACAGATATACAGTATGTTGTATATGTTTATTTATATATAGCGCACTTGGGGACACAGCGCTGTTAATTATAAACACTACAGATTATACAGGATTGTATGTATATGCCTTTATTTATATAGCGCCACTTGGGGACGGCAGCGCTGTACATTACAACAATACAGATTATACAGTATGTATGTATTGTTTAGTTATATAGCGCCACCTTGGGAGTACGCAGAGCTGTATTTATAACAATACAGATTATACAGTAGTAGTATCTGTTTATTTAGTTAGAGCGCCACTTGGGGACACAGCGCTGTACATTATAACAATACAGATTATACAAGTATGTAAGGTACTCGTATATACTCGAGTATAACGAGTTTTTCAGGCTGAAAAAATCCAGCTGTGAAAACTCGGACTCGGTTTATACTACGAGGTCACAGCTTACCTGCGCATTCCGGCAGCCGACGATCTTTCATCTGTACTGAAGCGCCGGCCTGACGTCACTGACTCGGCGCACAAGCACGGCGCGGGCAGTGACGTCAGCGGCGCGCCAGTACAGGAATGAGCGCTGCGCTGCCGGAATGCAGCAGCACCTTCAATGGCTTACGTACCTTCAAGAGCAACCTTCAGCTTACCTCAATGCTGGCACACAGTCCCTGGCACACAGGAAGCCCTTGGGATGGAGAGCCCACGAGGTACAAACTGAACTGATAATCTATCTAATCCTACAGTTCTTATCTATCTATCTATCTATCAATCTCTGCCATTCTATCTATCTATCTCTCCTCACCATTCTATCTATCTATCTATCTAATCTCTGCCATTCATCTATCTATCTATCCTCTACCATTATATCTATCTATCTAATCCTGCTATTACTATCTATCTATCTATCTAGTCTATATTATCCTCTACATTCTATTATCTATCTATATATCTGAAGCCACCTCACGTGGCATTCAAGATGTTTGGAAAACTACAATCCCAGCTAATAAAGCATGCTGGGAGTTGTAGTTTCCAAACATCTTGAATGCCAGGGTCTAACCTCGGTTTATACTCGATGTCAACAACTTTTAGAGGATTTTTAGCTGAAATTGGGTAAATCGGTATACTCGGGTCGGTTTATACTCGAGTATATACGGTAATGTTTATTTATATAGACGCCACTTGGGGAACACAGGCGCGGAGACATTTGATAACCATACAGATTATACAGTATGTACGTATATGTTTATTTATATAGCGCACTTGGGGACACAGCGCGTACAGTATAACAAAAAAAAACCCCCCCCCCCCCCCCCCAAAAAAAAAAATTACAGATTAGACAGTTATGTACGTATATGTTGATTTTATATAGCGCCACTTGGGGACACAGCGCTGTTACAATTCTAACAATACAATTTATACAGTAGTAAGTATAGTTCATTCTATATAGGCCACTGGGGACCACACCGCTGTACGTATAACACTAAAGAGATACAGTATGTATGTAGATGTTATTATATGCGCCACTTGGGGACACCAGCGGTCGTACGTTGTATAACAATACAGATTATACAGTATGTATGTATCTGTTATTTTATATAGCGACACTTGGGGACACAGCGCTGTCGTTATAACATAAAGAGTATACAGATGTACGTTAGGTTTAGTTATATAGCGGCCACTTGGGTACACAGCGCTGTACGTTATAACAATACAGATTATACGTATGTATGTATATGTTTATTTATATAGCCGCACTTTGGGGACACAGCGTTACGTTTAAACCATACAGATTATTACAGTAGTTATGTATATGTTTATTTATAGCGCCACTGGGGGACACAGAGTGTACGTTATAACAATACAGATTATACAGTATGTATGTATATGTTTTTTTTAATAGCGCCACTGGGGGGACACAGCGCTGTACTTATACAATACAGATTATACAGTATATATGATATGTTCAGTTATATAGCCACCAATTGGGTACACAGCGTGTACATTATAACATACAGATTATACAGTATGTACGTATATGTTATTAGATAGCGCCACTTGGGTACGACGCGCTGTACATATAACAATACAGATTATACACTATGTATGTATATGTTATTTATATAGCGCCACTTGGGACCAGCGCCTGTACATATAACAATACAGATTAACAGTATGTATATAATGTTTATTTATATAGCGCCATTGGGTACACAGCGCTTGTAACATTTTATAACACTATAGATTATACAGTATGTATGTATAGTGTTGTTTATTTATATAGCGCCACTGGGGAACAGCGCGCTATCATTATACAATACAGATTATACAGTATGTATGTATATGTATATTTAGATAGCCGCCACTTGGGGGACACAGCGCGGTACATTATAAACAATACAGATTATACAGTAGTATGGTTATATGTTCTTTATAGCGCCACTTGGGTTACACAGCGCTGTGTTACATTATAAAATACAAGATTATACCGTATGTAAGGTGATATGTTATTTATATAGCGCCCACTGGGTAACAGCGCGTACATTATAACAATACAGATTATACAGTTAGGTATGTATATGTTTAATGTATATAGCGCCAATGGGGGACACAGGGCTTGTACATTACAACAATACAGTTTATACAGGTATGTATGTATATGTATTTATATAGCACCACTGGGTACACAGCGCTGTACATTATAACAATACAGATTATACAGTAGTGTATGTATATATTTATATGGCCGCCACTTGGGGACACAGCGCTGTACAATAAACAATCAGATTTATACAGTATGTAGTATATGTTATTTATATAGAGCCACTTGGGGAAACAGCGCGTACATTTTAACAATACAGATTATACAGTATGTATGTATTGTTTATTATATAGCGCCACTTGGGGACGCCAGCGCGGTACATTATAACAATACAGATTAACAGTTGTTTTGCTTTTTTTTTTTTCTATGTATATGTATTTATATAGCGGCCACGGGGACGCAGCGCTGTACATTAAAACAATACAGATATACAGTATGTATGTTTGTTATTTATATAGCACCACGTGGGTACCACAGCAACGTACATTAGACAATACAGATTAACAGGTATGATGTATAGATGATTATAGCGCCACTTGGGGACACAGCGCAGGTACAATTATAAACAATACACGATTATACAGTATGATGTATATGTGTATAGATAGCGCCACTGGGGACACAGCGCTGGACATATACATACCGATATAGCAGCATGTATGTATATGTTTATTTATATAGCGCCACTTGGGGACACAGCGCTGTACATATAACACTACAGATTATACAGTGTATGTGTATATGTTTATATAGCGCCACTTGGGTACACAGCGGCACATTATAACAATACAGATTGATTACAGTGTATTTATGTGTTTATTTATATAGCGCCCACTTGGGGGACACAGCGATGTTACATTATAACAATACAGATTTACGTATGTATGTATGTTGATTATAGCGCACTTGGGGACACAGCGTTTGTAACATTATAACATACAGATTATACAGTATGTATATGTTTATTTATATAGCGCCACTTGGGGTACCACAGCGCCTTTGTACATTATAACAATACAGATTAGACAGTTAGGATGTATAGGGTTTAGTAATATAGCGCCACTTGGGTACAAGCGCTTGCTACATGATAACAATACAGATGATAAAGTATGTATGATATGTTTATGTATATGAGCAATCTTGGGGACGCAGCGCCTGTACATGATAAACAATACAGATTATACGTATGATATATATGTGTATTTATATAGCGCCACTTGGGTACACAGCGCTGTACATTATACCATACAGATTAACAGTATGTATGTATATGTTTATTATATAGCGCCCACTGGGGGACACAGGCTGTACATTATAAAAATACAGATGATACAGTAGTATGTATATGTATAGTTATATAGCGCACACTTGGGGACACAGCGCTGTACATTTATAACAATAAGATTATTACAGTATGTATGTATATGTTTATATATATAGGGGGCCCCTCCCACCACCTTGGGGGTAAACACGCGCTGTACAGTATAACACTAAAGATTAACAGTATGTATGTATATGTTTATTTGATATAGCGCGCACTGGGGGACACAGCGCTGTACATGTATAAACAATACAGATATACCGTATTATAGATATAGTTTATTTATATAGAGCCACTTGGGAACAGCGCTGTACATTATAACAATACAGAATTATACAGTATGTATGTATATGTTGATTTATATAGCGCCACTTGGGAGACACAGCGCTGTACATCTTATAACAATACAGATTATACAGTATGTATGTATATGTGTATTTATATCGCGCCACTTGGCGTGCACAGAGCTGAATACATTATAAACAATAAAGAATAACAGTATGTATGGATATGTTTATGTGTAGCGCCACTTGGGGGCAACAGGGTGTTGAACCATTACAACAATACAGTTTATCAGTATGGATGGATTATGTGTATGTATTATGAGACACTTGGGGACACAGCGCGTGTACATTATCACATACAGATGATACAGTATGTAGGTTAGTTTATTATATAGCACCACTTGGGTTACACAGCGGGTACTTATAACAATACACGCATTATATACAGTATGTATGTAGTATATTATATAGCGACCACTTGGGAACAGCGCTGGTTACAAGTATAACAATACAGATTATAACAGTATGTATGTAATGTTTAATTGTATATAGCGCCACTGGGGAACAGCGACTGCATTTTAACAATACAGATTAACAGTAGTAGTTATATGTTTATTTATATAGCGCCATTGGGGAAAGCAGCGATGTACATTTATAAACGATAAGATTATACAGTATGTAGGGGATATGGGTATTTAATAGCGCCACTGGGTGTACGCAGCGCTGTACATTATAACAATACAGATTATACAAGTATGTATGGATTCACGTGATGGATTTATAATAGCACCACTGGGGTACACAGAACTGTACATGATAACAATTACAGATTATACAGTATGTATGTATATTATATAGCGCCACTGGGGAACAGAGCTTGTACAAGAGAACAAATACAGGATATACAGTATGTATGTATATGTATTATTTATCTCGCGCCACTTGGACACCAGCGTGTACATCTATCACAATACGATTATTACAGCAGTATGTATGTTAGTTATATAGCACCACAGCGGCTGTAACCTATAACACTACAGCTATACAAGTTGTATGTATCTGTTTATTCTAGCGCCACGAGGTTACACAGAGCTGGCAAGTATAACAATAGATTATACAGTATGTATGTATGTGTGATTATCTGTCAGCGCCACTTGGGGACACAGCCGCTGTTACAATTATAACAAGTAAAGATATACAGTATGTATGTATTTATGTTTATTTTATAGCGCCACTGGGACACAGGCTGTTCAATTATAACAATACAGACATCTACAGTATGTATCTGTTATTATATAGACGACATGGGTACACAGCGCTGACATCCACTAGAAAAATACAGATTCTTACAGTATGATGTAATGTTTATGTTGTAGCGACCAAGGGTACACCTTTAATGTGCAGTAATGGGGGTAGTTCAATGTATATACCTCCAATGTATATGCTGAATAATATACTGACCACAGACAGATAAGTATAGACGCTCTTTAGTATTTATATGATACTCTGACTGAGACTATGGGTTATTGAATGGAAGGTTAAAAAGGACATTAGATATATGCACATTGTTCAAACGGAATTAGAGTGTACTTGACTGTTTCCTCTCTTTGCTATGTATTATTACTTTTTATACTCTTTAGCACCTTATTTCTGACTGACGATTCAATCATTGATTACCCTTAATTCAATTACCTGTGCCTAGACTAATTGTGCTATATTGTATTACAGTTTGGGGCACTTGTCTACAGAATAGTGGCCAATCTTTGTAATCTTTTTCATTTCTTTATGTCCTTTCTCAGAAAGGACATAAAGAAATGAAAAATATTACAAAGATTGGCCACTAAGCTGATAAGAGGGATGGAGAAATTGTGTTATGAAGAAAGATTATGAAAGTTGGGTTTTGTGTTCCTTAGAAAAGAGGAGTTTGCGAGGGGATGTATGATAATATACAAATATATTAGAGGGAAATACAGTCAATATTTAGAGGGAATAAAACAGTCAATTAGATCTTTTCAAGTATTGGGGGGAATAAAAGACTAGATCCCATCCCAATTGGCTTGAGGAAAAGCCATTTCAGCTAAAGCTTCAGAAATTATTTTGTGAAGTCAGTAAGGTTGTAGGATGTTCGACCTGATAATATTCTGTTGACTGAATCTCTAAACATTAGACAAGGTAGAAAGCTTAGGGAGAGGAGGGCCAAAAGGAGCAAAAAGACCTTCACTGAGCATAAAACCTTCTTATAACAGAAGGCAACTTGCAGTCTCATGCTATATGAATAGCATTGTCCACAAAATCAAAGAAACAATTTCTTACTCCCAGGTTTCCCAGAGTAAGGGGCGGAGATATGCAAAATACTCATTTATGTCCCTTAGCTTATGCATGTGTCCAGAACCGCTGGCTTAATAACATGCAATACAGCCTAATGTATAGAGCCATTCATCTGACCTGCAGACATGACATGTTTCAATCTTGTTAGATCTCGTCAGTGCAAGATACAGATTCATGGCTCTATGGTGTAGGACTTGGGTGTACAGTAGACAAGGCAGCTAGAAAGCTTAGGGAGAGGGGGGGGGGGCAAAAGGAGCAAACATCCCCTGCAATGCAGCACAGGAACAAAATATCAAAAATATAACAACATTTTATAATTTGTTTTGCAAGGCATAAGGCCTATTGAATTGATAGATAAATACTAAAAAATATTACATTTTAAAATGGATTTTTCATTGGTTTTTTTTGGTTGTGGAAATTAAAAGATTTCATATTTTATAGATTTAATTGAAACATTGATATTGTAATGTATTTCATTTTAGTTAAAAGTTTTAAGATGCCAGACATAGGGACATATTTATTTAATAGAATTTCATTGACTTAATGACTTAATGATAAAGCTATGGCAAGTGGATTGTTATTTTTACTGCACCAAGTCCCTAAATGCATCATTGTTATACACAATGGGCCACGTATGTCTGTGATTGGCTGTTCACATTCTATGTTGCAATAGGAAAGGATAAAAACCAGAGATAAAGTCGTCTAGTTGGAGAGAAAAATCGCCAACCTCTTCTTACAGTGTCCGGCTGGATTGTCACAGTGAGTATATCATCTGTACTAGGTCTAGTGAGAAAGATTTCATACAATGCAGGGGGAGGACTCCCATGGGTGATGCTCAAGCAGCTGGTTAAAAGAACTGATTTTAGCTTCTAAACTCTCTCAACTCAACTGATTTCCATTAAAGAGGAAATCGGGGAAATTTACCTTTAGGCTTGAGGCTAGACATGCTGCACTTATTTTACCATGTTTATTGACCTCTTTTCAGCATTTTTATAGTGACAATCAAGGGTATTCAATAAGTTCTTATACTTAAAATGGTGACTAATTTTGCTGCCCACACCAATCAATTTATTAACATTTAATAAAACTTGATTGGTTGGGGCAAATTAGCACCATTTTACGATAATAACCTTCTATTGAATCTCCCTGAATATATCCAGTTGAGGTAACCGGTTCGGACCTCTATTTATAAATGCATTGACTGACTTGATAGCCTCTGGGTTTGGCCCATGGTGCTTTACCCACATTTAATAATTTTTCTGCTTGTATATTGCCGACTCTAATAATTAAAGGGGATGAACAGAATTGTATATACATATGTTTAAATGTTATTTATTTCCCCAATCACTGGTGTTGTTTCCTTCCCCTCAGTTTTAATGGACAATCTCTCAATTAAATGTCTATTGAAACAATCAACAAACACATACCCACCAACATCCCCCTTTAATAGTTACCTTATAGAACCATCCCTCCAAACATGCCCTTTAATAGTTAACTTATGAAACACATCACTCCACATTACCCTTTAATAGTATACCCGTAATAGAAACACATCCCTCCAACATCCCTTTAATAGTTACACTTATAAACACATACCCTCCACACTTCCCCCTTTAATTATTACACTTATAGAAACACATTCCCACCAACACTCACACTCCCCTTTATAGTTACATTTATAGAAACCATACCCTCACCATTTCCCTCTTTAAATAGTTACACTTATCGAATCACATATCCCTGCCAAACATTCCCCTTTAAGAATAGTTACACTTGTAGAAAAACATACCCCTCCAACATTCCCCTTTAATAGTTACACTTATAGAACCATACCCTCCAACATTCCCCTTTAATAGTTTAACCTTATAGATACACCTACCCTGCAACATTCCCCCTTTAATAGTTTCCCTGATAGATACCATACCCTCCAACATTCCCCCTTTTAGTTACACTTATAGAAACACATACCCTCCAACATTCCCCCCTCCCAACCTTTAATAGTACACATTATACAGAAACATCATACCACACCCAACATTACCTTTAATAGTTACAGTTATGATACACATAACCTCCAACATTCCCTCCCCGTTTAATAGTTACACCTTATTCAGAACCTCATACCCTCCAACATCACCCCTTACATAGTACAACTTATGAAAACACAACCCCCCAACATTACCACACCTTTAATAGTTACCCTTATAAAACACATACCCTCCAACATTCCCCTCGTTTAATGGGATGTTTTTCATTATAGACAACCGTGACCCTCAAATTTCCGATTGTAATGTTACACATTATCCAGAAAACACGACTCCCTCCAACATCACCCCTTTAATAGGTTCACTTATAGAAACACATGACCCATCCAACAATTCCTCACTATATAGATACACTTATAGGAACACATACCTCCAACATTCCCTTTAAAGTTTACACTTATAGAAACCCTACCCTCCATACAATCACCCCTTTAATGTTACACTTATAGAAAAACACATTATCCCTCCAACATTCCCCTTTATAGTTACACTTATAGAAAACACATAAACCCGCCAACATTCCCCCCCTTTAATATTACACTTATATGAAAACACATATGCCCCACCAACATTCCCCACTTTCATAGTTTACATTTATAGAAACACATGAAACCTCAACATTCCCCTTTTCTTTATAGTTACACTTTAGCTACACATACCTTCGACATATCCCCCCTTATAGATACCACTTGTAGAAACACATAACCTCCCCATTCCCTTTAATAGTACACTTATAGAAACACATACCATCCAAAACAGATTCCCCCTACCACCGCTTAATGTTAAACTTTGATAACAGACTCCTGACACTTCCCCCTACCCTTAATAGATACCACTTATAGATAACCACATACCCTTCCAACATACTCCCACTTAATATGCTTACACTTATAGAAACACATACTCCCAACATTCCACCTTTAATAGATACCTTAACGAAACACATACCCTGCCAACATACCCTTGTAATAGTTACATTTAAGCAATACACATACCCTCACCACATTTCCCTCGTTAAAGTTACCTGATAGAAACTACCTCCACACATCCACAATCCCTTTAATAGTACACTTATCGAAACACATAACCCCGCAAACATTACCCCCTTGATAGTTTAACACTTATAGAAACAACATCACCCTCCAACATTCCCCCCTTTATAGTGAACACTTATTAGCAACACAATACCTCCAACATTCCCCCTTTAATAGTACACTATAGAAACACATACCTCCAACATCCACCCCTTTAATAGTTACACTTATGAGAAAACCCCAGTACCCTCCAACATCCATGTTCCCGGTTTATATGTTCACCCTTATAGAGTTAACATATACCCGCCAACATATCCCCTTTATAGTTACACTTATAGAAACACATACCTGTTCTTCAATATCCCCTCTTAATAGATTACACTTGCTAAGAAACAAATACCTCCATACATCCCCTTAAGAGTTACTATTATAGAATAACACTATTCGACAGGCTACCCTGAAGGACAACTTCCCCTTCTTTTTATGTCTCCACTTTTATAGAAACAACTTATACACTACCCATACAATTCCCCCTTAATAGTTTACACTTATAGGAACACACATACCCCGCCCACAATACCCTAACTAACACCTTTACATCGTTAACTAGAAACAATACCTTTCAACATTCCCACCGTTAATAGAGACTTATAGAAACACATACCTCCGCACATACCCGCAATAGTGTACACTTCATAGAAACAACATACCCTCCAACAATCCACTTATAATCACTACCCTTCAAATTCCCTTTATAGTTACACTTATAGAAACACATAACCTTCCAACAATCTCCCTTTAATATTACACTTAGTTAAGAACACTCCACTTCCAACAATACCCCTTATATAGTTATACTTATAGAATCAACATTAACCACTCTCAACAATCCCCCTTTAATTAAAAGTTACACTTATATGAAACATCATACCCTCCAACCAATCCCCCTGTTATAGTTACACTTTCAAACCAATTACACCTCACAACATTCCCCCTTCTTCCCTTCTAGTTATACCTTATAGAAACCAGTTGACCTCCATACATCTCCCTTTAATAGTTAACACTTATAGAACACATACCTCCACACATTCCCCCTTTTCATAGTTAGGTACATTATAGAAAACACATACTTATCCAACATCACCCCCTTTAATAGTTCACACTTATCGAACACCATACCCTCCTAACAATACCACCATTTTTATCGTTACACTTATGTAGACAACACATGACCCTCCATACAAATTCCCCATCCTTTAATAGTTCTACACTTATAAGAAAAAACATACCCTCAACTTCCCCCGTTTAACTGTTACAATTATAGACAACAATACCCTCTACAACAATTACCCCTTTAATATTACACTTATCGAACCATCATACCCCCAAAACTTCCCCTTTAATAGCGTTTTACACTTATAGAGCAAACACATTACACCTCACATCCCCCTTTATAGTTACACTTATAATGACACATACCCTTTCAACATCCCCTCGTAGATAGATACACTATAAGAAAACACATACCTCCAAAGTCAGATACCCCTTAATAGTTTGACCCTTATAGAAACACTACCCTCCACGACTAATACCACCACTTTAATCAGTAACCTCTTAGAAAACACAACCTTACACCCTCCAATAAGCACGTTTTAAAATACCGCCAAGACCCCTGTTAATACGTACACTTATAGAAACACATACACCTACCATACATACCCCTTTACATAGATTACTTATAGAAACACATACCCTCCAACCTATTCCCCCTTTAATAGTTACACTATGAACCACATACTCTCCAACATCCCCCCTTTAATAGGTTTACCACTTATAGAAACCATACTCTACATCATCCCCTTTAATATTTACAACTTATATAAAGAACCTGGTAACAGAAGCTGGCAGAGGAAGGTTCGGAAGTGACCTGATCTAGCACAGCCTCATGCAATGTATTATTCAGTAGTAGTACTTGGAATGTTCGAGGGTATGCATAATAAACTGAATATTAAAGGTCAACTTCGCAGCCCGCCCAAGCACCCCCACCCCCCCGCAAGGATGTTATAATGCCGAAAGTTGGCATTTTATTGTGAGCACTCCTTAAAATCCCGCAAAATAGCTGGCGTTAAAAGTGTCGTAGAACACCAAAATCGCCAGGCAGCCATTTTCTGAGCGCCAGCTTTGCATATACCATCGCTGGGCTGTTTGCACCGGGATTGCCGATAGCGGTGCTTCATGCAATCACACCCTGAAAGTGTTATCTTATAAACATATTATTGCTGGACCTGAAGAGGGATTTTAGGTACATATTATTAACAGTCCATAAGGATGCTGTAGTCACACCTCAACCATGACAATATGTAAGAGCATAATAGTTCCTGCCCTAAATGTTTACTAACAATAATTACAATTTTTTCTGACCGCATGACAATAGAGAAGATTTCATTTGCAGAGTTTGAGAGGCAATAAAAAACTGGTTACAAAAAATCACCAAAAAACCCTTTTTAATCCCTTCACATTCCCTTTAATATAAGATGCCATTAATTGATAAAGCATTGCAAGGGCTGTGCTAGATCATGTTTACTTCAATTATCCCCCCCCGCAGCTCTGTACTATGTTTATTTCTATAAGTGTAACTATTAGACAGTTGTGATTTAGAATACATGGCCACAGGTCTGTGCTAAGATCATTTTAACCCTTCATTAATCCCCCCCCTGCAGCTCTGTAACTATGTTATTTCTATAAGTGTAACTATTAAAATTTGTGATATTGAGAAATACATTAACAACAGGGCTGTGCTAAGATTGGTTCACTTCATTGTCCTCCCCCCACCTGCAACATCTGTACCAGTGTTATCATCTCTATAAGTGTAACCATTAAAGTGTGATATTTAGAAAACTACATTACTACACAGAGCTGTGCTAAAGATCAGGTTTCACTTCATAGCCACCGCCCTCCTGCAGCTCTTTACTATGTTATTTCTATAAGTTAAACTATTAAAGAATTTGTGATGTTTGAGAAATACATTACTCAGAGCTGTGCTAAGATCAGGTTCCCGTTCATTATCCTTCCACCTGCAAGCTTTGTACTATGTATTTCTCTATAAGGTACTATCAAAGTGTGTGATGTTGAAGAAATACATTATACCGAGCTGTGGCTAAGATCAGGTTCACTACAATACCCCCCTCCCCCCCGCCCCCCCTCAGCTCTGTACTATTTAATTATCTATAAATGTACTATTAAAGGTTGTGATATTGAGAAATACTTACCACAAGAGCTGTGCTAAGATCAGGTTCACTTCATTATCCCCCCCCTGCAGCTCTGTACTAGGTTCTTTCTTAAGTTTAACTATTAAAGTTTTTGATGTTGATAAATACATTACACAGACTGGCTAAGATTAGGTTCACTTCAGTTCCTCCCTCCTGCAGCTCTGTACTACGTTATTTGCTTTCTATTAATTGTACTATTAAGAGTGTGATATTGAGAATACCTTACACAGGGCTGGGCTTAGATCAGGTTCACTTCATTATCCGCCCCCTGCGCTCTGTACCATGTTATCTCTATAAGGTTGTACTATACAGGTACTGCAGAGTGATCTGAATGGAGATCACACTGCAGTACCTCAACTAGACCACCAGGGGCAGCAGACTAAAGTTTCAAGGGAAGACCCCAGTGAAGGAGGAAGCTCTGTGATGTCACCGGGGTCTCCCTTTCCGCTTCCTTCCTTCCTTCCACGTGGGACTGGCTCCACCATGCGGGACCCGACTACAGGTAGGGATATCTTCCGATCCCCCCCTCGGATTTGGACACAACTGAGGGGGGATCGAGGGGGCTAGGGGGGCAGTTGAATGTTGCCCCCCGATCGCTCCTAGCGGGGGGCAAAACATTTTCAGGAGGGGGAAGCCACAGATCGTGTATTCACGATCTGTGGCAGTTTGGTCATTCACTGCACAGATCGTGAATATACGATCTGTGGCAGTGAAAGGGTTAAACCATGAAATAACATCTGGAAAAAAAACATGAAAAAAAAGAAAAGCGGCACCTAGAATCGCTATCGGGCATATAGCATATCGCGGGCTGTTTGCACCGGTTTGCCGATAGCGGCTCTTGGTGCATCGGGCTGATAGAAGCATATCTATAAATGTGCGTTATTTAGAAATAAATAATATGCATCAAAGTCATTTTGTTTCTTGTCAAAATGTAAAGATATCACCTTGTACCAAAAAGCTCTGACTGAAATACAGTGTGCCCCTCCAATCAGAAAGCTCAAAAAGCTCTGACTGAAATACAGTGTGCCCCTCCAATCAGAAAGCTAGCTGTAGTAAAATAAGACAAACGTTGTTTCCATGCAACAATCTTTGTGTTTGTTATAAATAAGACAAACGTTGTTTCCATGCAACAATCTTTGTGTTTGTTATTCTGGACAATAGGCTTAGTAGCCCTAAGCAGCGTCAGGCAGTATCTGCTAAAGCAAATATAACTATTTCCTGTATAAGAAGGTTTATTGTGTCAAAGGAGCCAAAAATCAATCTACCACTTTATAGGGCCCTTATAAGGCCTTGGGGCACTTAATACGTAGCAAAAAGAGGAAACACTCAAGCACACTCTAATTCTGTTTGAAAGATAAAATTCCCTTTAATGTGCAGTAATGGGGGTAGTTCAATGTATATACCTCCAATAAATAAGACAAACGTTGTTTCCATGCAACAATCTTTGTGTTTGTTATTCTGGACAATAGGCTTAGTAGCCCTAAGCAGCGTCAGGCAGTATCTGCTAAAGCAAATATAACTATTTCCTGTATTAGAAGGTTTATTGTGTCAAAGGAGCCAAAAATCAATCTACCACTTTATAGGGCCCTTATAAGGCCTTGGGGCACTTAATACGTAGCAAAAAGAGGAAACACTCAAGCACACTCTAATTCTGTTTGAAAGATAAAATTCCCTTTAATGTGCAGTAATGGGGGTAGTTCAATGTATATACCTCCAATGTATATGCTGAATAATATACTGACCACAGACAGATAAGTATAGACGCTCTTTAGTCTTTATATGATACTCTGACTGAGGCTATGGGTTATTGAATGGCAGGTTAAAAAGGACATTAGATATATGCACATTGTTCAAACGGAATTAGAGTGTACTTGACTGTTTCCTCTCTTTGCTATGTATTATTACTTTTTATACTCTTTAGCACCTTATTTCTGACTGACGATTCAATCATTGATTACCCTTAATTCAATTACCTGTGCCTAGACTAATTGTGCTATATTGTATTACAGTTTGGGGCACTTGTCTACAGAATAGTGGCCAATCTTTGTAATCTTTTTCATTTCTTTATGGCTTTTCTCAAAAAGGACATAAGAAATGAAAAAGATTACCAAGATTGGCCCACTAAGCTGACACATAGAGGGATGAGAAATGGTGTTATGGCAGAAAGCTTATGAAGTGGGGGTTTGTGTTCTTAGCAACGAGGAGTTTTCGAGGGATATAGGATCATAACAATATATTTAGAGGAAATACAGTCAATGGTAGAGGGAATAAAACATTCAATTAGATCTTTTGGCAAGTATTGGGGGGAATAAAAGACTAGATCCCATCCAATTTGCTTGAGGACAGCCATTTCATGTCTAAAGCTTCGAAATTATTTGTGAAGTCAGTAAGGTTGTCGGATGTTCGAACCTGATAATTCCTGTTTGCTGAATTATAAACTTAGACAGGTAAAAGCTAGGGAGAGAAGGTCCAAGGAGCAAAAGACTCACTGAGCATAAACCTTCTTATAACAGAAGGCAACTTGCAGTCTCATGCTATATGAATAGCATTGCCCACAAATTCAAAGAAACAATTTCTTACTCCCAGGTTTCCCAGAGTAAGGGGCGGAGATATGCAAAATACTCATTTATGTCCCTTAGCTTATGCATGTGTCCAGAACCGCTGGCTTAATAACATGCAATACAGCCTAATGTATAGAGCCATTCATCTGACCTGCAGACATGACATGTTTCAATCTTGTTAGATCTCGTCAGTGCAAGATACAGATTCATGGCTCTATGGTGTAGGACTTGGGTGTACAGTAGACAAGGCAGCTAGAAAGCTTAGGGAGAGGGGGGGGGGGCAAAAGGAGCAAACATCCCCTGCAATGCAGCACAGGAACAAAATATCAAAAATATAACAACATTTTATAATTTGTTTTGCAAGGCATAAGGCCTATTGAATTGATAGATAAATACTAAAAAATATTACATTTTAAAATGGATTTTTCATTGGTTTTTTTTGGTTGTGGAAATTAAAAGATTTCATATTTTATAGATTTAATTGAAACATTGATATTGTAATGTATTTCATTTTAGTTAAAAGTTTTAAGATGCCAGACATAGGGACATATTTATTTAATAGAATTTCATTGACTTAATGACTTAATGATAAAGCTATGGCAAGTGGATTGTTATTTTTACTGCACCAAGTCCCTAAATGCATCATTGTTATACACAATGGGCCACGTACGTCTGTGATTGGCTGTTCACATTCTATGTTGCAATAGGAAAGGATAAAAACCAGAGATAAAGTCGTCTAGTTGGAGAGAAAATCGCCAACCTCTTCTTACAGTGTACGGCTGGATTGTCACAGTGAGTATATCATCTGTACTAGGTCTAGTGAGAAAGATTTCATACAATGCAGGGTGAGGGCTCCCATGGGTGATACTCAAGCAGCTGGTTAAAAGAACTGATTGTAGCTTCTAAACTCTCTCAACTCAACTGATTTCCATTAAAGAGGAAAACGGGGAAAATTTACCTTTAGGCTTGAAGGCTAGACATGCTGCACTTATTTTACACAATTTATTGACCTCTTTAGCAGCATTTTTATAGTGACAATCAGGGTTATTCAATAAAAGTTCTTATAATTTAAAATGGTGCTAATTTTGCCCCAACCAATCACATCTTATTTAACATTTGAAAGCTAACATCTTATTGGTTGGGGCAAAGTTAGCACCATTTTAAACGATAAGAACTTCTATTGAATCTCCCTGAATATATCCAGTTGAAGTGTAACAGGTTCGGACCTCTATTTATAAATGATTGACATGCTTGATAGCTCTGGGTTTGCCATGGTGCTTTACCCACATTTATAATTTTTCTGCTTGTATATTGCAGACTCATTAAATAATTAAAGGGAGATGCACAGATTGTATATACAGTATGTATTAAAATGTTATTTATTTCCCCAAATCACTGGTGTTGTTTCATTCCCCTCAGTTTTAATGGACAATCTCTCAATTTATTGTTAATTGAAACATCAACCAAAACACATACCCACCAACACTCCCCTTTAATAGTTACACTTATAGAAACACATACCCACCAACATTCCCTTTAATAGTTACACTAATAGAAACACATACCCTCCAACATTACCCTTTAATAGTTACACTTATAGAAACACATACCCTCCAACATTACCCTTTAATAGTTACACGTATAGAAACACATACCCTCCAACATTCCCTTTAATAGTTACACTTATAGAAACACATACCCTCCAACATTCCCCCTTTAATAGTTACACTTATAGAAACACATTCCCACCAACACTCCCCTTTAATAGTTACATTTATAGAAACACATACCCTCCAACATTTCCCCTTTAATAGTTACACTTATAGATACACATACCCTGCAACATTCCCCCTTTAATAGTTACACTTGTAGAAAAACATACCCTCCAACATTCCCCCTTTAATAGTTACACTTATAGAAACACATACCCTCCAACATTCCCCCTTTAATAGTTACACTTATAGATACACATACCCTGCAACATTCCCCCTTTAATAGTTACACTTATAGATACACATACCCTTGTGTTTTTCGTATGCTGAGTGAGTGAACAATGATATGAAATAGTGGGAGATTATAGATTGATTGTGTGCAGGTACGTGAAAATAGGATGTTGGGTTAAACAACATAAATTAGAAGGGGAGTGGAACTATAAAAGAGTGGAAGTGTTGAGGTTAAAGGTGTTTCTAAGTGTAACTATTAAAGAGGGATGTTGGAGGTATGTGTTTCTATAAGTGTACATTAAAGGGGAATGTGGGGGGTATGTGTTTTCTAAAGTGTAACTATTAAAGGGTTTGATGTTGGAGGATGGTTTTCTATAAGTGGTAACTATTAAAGGGGGAATGTTGGAGGGTATTGTCTCTAGAATGTAACATTAAAGGGGTAATGTTGGAGGGTATGTGTTATAAGTGTATCTATTAAAGGGGGAATGTGGAGGGTAGTCTTTAGTGTACTGATACGTGTAATATTAAAGGGAATGGGTAGAGTATGGTTTCTATAAGTGTAACTATTAAAGGGGAATTGCCCTCCAACATTCCCCCTTTAATAGTTACACTTATAGAAACACATACCTTCCAACAATACCCCTTTAATAGTTACACTTATAGAAACACCTACCCTCTAACAATACCCCTTTAATAGTTACACTTATAGAAACACATACCTTTCAACATTCCCCCTTTAATAGATACACTTATAGAAACACATACCCTCCAACATTCCCCCTTTAATAGTTACAATTATAGATACACATACCCTCCAACATTCCCCTTTAATAGTTACACTTATAGAAACACATACCCTCCAAAATTCCCCTTTAATAGTTACACTTATAGAAACACATACCCTGCAACAATACCCCTTTAATAGTTACACTTATAGAAACACATACCTTTCAACATCCCCCCTTTAATAGATACACTTATAGAAACACATACCTTCCAACAATACCCCTTTAATAGTTACACTTATAGAAACACATACCCTCCAACAATACCCCTTTAATAGATACACTTATAGAAAACACATACCCTCCAACATTCCCCTTTAATAGTTACACTTATAGATACACATACTCTCCAACATTCCCCTTTAATAGTTACACTTATAGAAACACATACTCTACATCATTCCCCTTTAATAGTTACACTTATATAAAGAACATGGTACAGAGCTGCAGAGGAAGGGTTAGGAAGTGAACCTGATCTTAGCACAGCTCTATGCAATGTATTATTCAGTAGTGTACTTGGAATGTTAGAGGGTATGCATAATAAAATGAATATTAAAGTCAACTTCGCAGCCCCCCCGCAAGTGATGTTATATGCCGAAATTGGCATTTTATTGTGGCACTTTAAATGCCAGCAAATAGCTGGCGTTAAAAGTGTCGGAACACAAAATCGCCAGGCAGCCATTTTCTGAGCGCCGCTATTGGCATATAACATCGCTGGGCTGTTTGCACCGGGTTGCCGATAGCGGTGCTCAGTGCATCACCCTGAAAGTGTTATCTTAACATATTTATTGCTGACCTGAAAGATGGGATTTAGGTAACAGTTAATTAACAGTCCAATAAGGGATGCTGGTAGTTCAAACATCAACCATGACAATATTGTAAGAGCATAATAGTTCCTGCCCTAAATGTTTACTAAACAAATAATACAATTTTTCTGACCGAATGACAATAGAGAAGATTCAATTTGAGAGTTTGAGGCAAATAAAAAACTGGTTACAAAAAAGTCACCAAAAAAACCCTTTTAAATACCCTTCAACATTCCCTTTAATAAGATGCATTATTGAGAAATGCATTGCACAGGGCTGTGCTAAGATCATGTTTACTTCATTATCCCCCCCCTGCAGCTCTGTACTATGTTATTTCTATAAGTGTAACTATTAAAGTGTGGTGATGTTGCGAAATACATTACCACAGGGTTGTGCAAGATCATAGTTACTTCATTATCCCCCCCCTGCAGCTCTGTACTATGTTTATTTCTATAAGTGTAACTATTAAAATTGTGATATGAGAAATACATTACACAGGGCTGTGCTAAGATTAGGTTCACTTACATATCCTCCCCCTGCAGCTCGACATGTTATTTCTATAAGTGTAACTATTAAAGTTGTGATTGAGAAATACATTACACAGAGGCTGTGCTAAGATCAGTGTTCACTCATTATCCCCCCCCTGCAGCTCTGTACTATGTATTTCTATAAGTGTAACTATTAAAATTGTGTGATTGAGAAATACATTACACAGGGCTGTGCTAAGATTGGTTCACTTCATATCCTCCCCCTGCAGCTCGTACATGTTATTCTATAAGTGTTGTAACTATTAAAGTTTGTGATATTGAGAAATACATTACACAGAGCTGTGCTAAGATCAGGTTCACTTCATTATCCTCCCCCTGCAGCTCTGTACTATGTTATTTCTATAAGTGTAACTATTAAAGTTGTGATGTTGAGAAATACATTACACAGGAGCTGTGCTAGATCAGGTTCACTTCATTATCCTCCCCCTGCAGCTCGTGTACTAAGTTATTTCTATAAGTGTAAACTATTAAAGTTGTGATGTGGAGAAATACATTACACAGGGCTGTGCTAAGATCAGGCTACTTCATTACCTCCCCTGCAGCTCTGTACTATGTTATTTCTATAAGTAAACTATTAAAGTTGTGATTGAGAAATCATTACACAGAGGCTGTGCTAGATAGGTCACTTCATTATCCTCCCCCTGCAGCTCGTACTATGTATTTCTATAAGTGTAACTATTAAAGTTGTGATGTTGAGAAATACATACACAGGGCTGTGCTAAGATCAGGTTCACTTCATTATCCTCCCCCTGCAGCTCTGTACTATGTTATTTTTATAAGTGATAATATTAAAGTTGTGATATTGAGAAATAGCATTACACAGAGCTGTGCTAAGATAGGTTCACTCATTATCCTCCCCCTGCAGCTCTGTACTATGTTATTTCTATAAGTGTAACTATTAAAGTGTGATATTGAGAAATACATTACACAGGGCTGTGCTAAGATCAGGTTCACTTCATATCCTCCCCTGCAGCTCTGTACCGATGTTTATCTCTATAAGTGTAACTATTAAAGTTGTGATATTGAGAAAATCATTAACAGAGCTGTGCTAGATCAGGTTCATTCATTATCCCCCTGCAGCTCTGTACTATGTTATTTCTATAAGTGTTAACTATTAAAATGTGTGTGATATGAGAAATACATACACAGGGCTGTGCTAAGATCAGGTTCACTTCATTATCTCCCCCTGCAGCTCTGTACATGTTTTCTATAGTGTAACTATTAAAGTTGTGAGTATGAGAAATACATTACCACAGAGCTGTGCAAGATCAGTTCACTTCATTATCCTCCCCTGAGCTCTGTACTATGTTATTTCTATAATGTAACTATTAAAGTTGTGATGTTGAGAAATACATACACAGAGCTGTGCTAAGATCAGGTTCACTCATTATCCTCCCCCTGCAGCTCTGTACTATGTTATTTCTATAAGTGTAACTATTAAAAGTTGTGATGTGAGAAATACATTACACAGGGCTGTGCTAAGATCAGATTCACCATTATCTCCCCCTGCAGCTCTGTACTATGTTATTTCTATAAAGTAATATTAAAGTTGTGATAGAGAAATACATTACACAGAGCTGTGCTAAGATCAGGTTCACTTCATTATCCTCCCCCTGCAGCTCTGTACTATGTTATTTCTATAAGTGTAACTATTAAAGTTGTGATGTTGAGAAATACATACACAGGGCTGTGCTAAAGATCAGGTTCACTTCATTATCCTCCCCCTGCAGCTCTGTACTATGTTATTTCTATAAGTGTAATATTAAAGTTGTTGTGTTGAGAAATACATTACACAGAGCTGTGCTAAGATCAGGTTCACTTCATTATCCTCCCCCTGCAGCTCTGTACTATGTTATTATTATAAGTGTAACTATTAAAGTTGTGATGTTGAGAAATACATTACACAGGGCTGTACTAAGATCAGGTTCACTTAATTATCCTCCCCCTGCAGCTCTGTACTATGTTATTATTATAAGTGTAATTATTAAGTTATGATATTGAGAAATACATTACACAGAGCTGTGCTAAGATTAGGTTCACTTCATTATCCTCCCCCTGCAGCTCTGTACTATGTTATTATTATAAGTGTAATTATTAAAGTTGTGATATTGAGAAATACATTACACAGAGCTGTGTAAGATCAGGTTCATCATTATCCTCCCCCGCAGCTCTGTACTATGTTATTATTATAAGTGTACATTATTAAAGTTTGATATGCAGAAACATACAACAGAGCTGTGCTAAGATCAGGTTCAATTTCATATCCTCCCCCTGCAGCTCTGTACTATGTTATTTCTATAAGTTGTAATTATTAAAGTGTGTTGGGAGAAATACATTACACAGAGCTGTGCTAGATCAGGTTCCCCCCCCTCTCATCATCCTCCCCCTGCAGCTCTGTACTATGTTATTTCTATAAGTAACTATTAAAGTTGTGATATTGAGAAATACATTACACAGAGCTGTAAACATAACCCGCCCAACCTTCCCCCTTTAATAGATACAATACAGAAACAACATACCTCCAAAACATTACCCTTTAATAGTTTACAGGTATAGAACACATACCCTCCAACATTCCCGTTAATAGTTACACTTATAGAAACTCATACCCTCCAAACATCACCCCTTTAATGTTACACTTATAGAAAACACATACCCCCAAACATACCCTTTAATAGCTACATTTATAGAAACACATACCCTCCAACATTCCCTCTTTAATAGTTACACTTATAGAAACACCTACCCTCCAACATTCCCTCTTTAATAGTTACACGTATAGAAAACATACCCCCAACATCACCCCTTTATAGTTCACTTATAGAAAACACATACCCCCAACATTCCATCCTGTAATAGTTACACTTATAGATACACATATCCTCCAACATTCCCCCTTTAATGTTACACATAGACACATACCTCCAATAATACACTTAATAGTACACTATGAAAACACATACCCTTCCAACATTCCCCTTTAATAGTTACACTTATAGAAACACATACCCTCAAACATTCCCCTTTTTAATAGTACACTTATAGTACGGTAGAAACACATACCCTCCAACATTCCCCCTTTAATAGTTACACTTATAGAAACACATACCCTCCAACAATACCCCTTTAATAGTTACACTTATAGAAACACATACCTTTCAACATTCCCCCTTTAATAGATACACTTATAGAAACACATACCCTCCGCCATTCTCCTTTAATAGTTACACTATAAGAAACACATACCCTCCACCAACATTACCCCAGTTTAATAGTTACATTATAGAACACTTACCTCCAACAATACCCCGTTAATAGTTACACTTATAGAAACACAATACTTCCAACAAATACCCCTTTAATAGTTAACTTATAGAAAAACACATCCCTCCAAATTCCACCTTTAATAGTTACACTTTATAGAAACACCAACCCTCCAAACAAACCCCTTTAATAGTTACACTTATAGAAACACATACCCTCCCACATTCCCACCTAATAGTTACACATTATAGAAACACATACCCTCCAAACATTCCCCTTTAATAGTTACACTTATAGAAACACATACCCTCCAAAACATCCCCCTTTAATAGTTACACTTATAGAAACACATTACCTCCAACATCCCTTAATAGTTACATTATAGAAACACAACCTCCAACATTCCCCCTTAAAGTACACTTATAGAAAAAACATACCCTCCAACATTCCCCCTTAATAGTTACACTTATAGAAACACATTACCCTTCCAAACATTCCCCCTTTAATAGTTACACTTATAGAAACACCAACCCTCCAACAATACCCCTTAATAGTTAGCACTTATAGAAAACACATACCTTTCAACATTCCCCCTGTAATAGATACACTTATAGAAACACATACCCTCCAAACATTCCCCTTTAATAGTTACAATTATAGATACACATAGGACTCCAACCTCCCTTAATATTACACTTATAGAAACACATACCCCTCCAAAATTCCCCTTTAATAGTTACACTTATAGAAACACATACCCTCCAACAAACCCCTTAATAGTTACACTTATAGAAACACATACCTGTAACATTCCCCCTTTATAGATACACTTATAGAAAACACATACCTTCAACAATACCCTTTAATAGTTACACTTATAGAAACACATACCCTCCAACATACCCCTTTAATGATAACTTATAAAAAAACACATACCCCCAACATTCCCCTTAATAGTTACACTTATAGAAAACACATACCTTCCAACAATTACCCCTAATAGTTACACTTATAGAAACACATACCTTCCAACAATACCCCTTGAAAACTTTCACGCCACGGAGATTTTCATTTTTTTTGCTTTAAACTGCCAGAAGGAAATTTTCAGGATTTTGCCTAATCGCTTAGACTATTTCAGTTAGGAAACCTTGCAGTATAATCAGGAATATTATACATGTTTTTTTCAGCACAAAGTTACTTTAACATGGGTAAACCGAATTTTGATAACTTTTCTGGAAATTTTCAAATTTTACTGGAATTATGGGTTAAAAATATGTAAAAAAATGAAACATTGCAAATTTCCATGGATTTTCCCATTTTATTATAGTTATCTTAAGGTTACGCACAAATCTTAGTTTCTAAAAGCTCAGATTACTCCGAGTACAACGATACAGATATTGAGGTACCCGACTTTGGTCTGTACAGGAGAACCCCCAACTAAAAAACTGCACCCCTAAGAATATTACACCAAATTAAAATGTGTAACACATACTAACATTAACATAGAATATCTACCAATTATCTAACTATCCCACAGTGAGATATTTAGAATATACACACTTCGCAGGAATTTTACGATGAGGTTAGGTTCGACCTCACGATGCAGGGTAACACGGAATGCAAGCTCTTGTAAATTGTAAGTTTACTTTCTCAACATTTTCTTTTTTTCCTCAACTGTTAAAAATCAGAGACAAAATCAAACGAACTTCAGCTAAAAATGTGGAGGAAAGTCAAATATGAAAGCTAACCCCCGAATAAAACGGTATGCCACGATTCATGAGTGTACCCAGAGAAATGGCTACCAACTAAACCCAGAGCGTGACCTAGTGCCAATGTCAGTAGCAGACAAAAAAAAATTAGCAGTTTTGTATTTGAACAGTCTGCATTTTTCCACGAAACACCCCCCCCAATCAAAAAATACCCCCACAAAAACTAGTATATCCTGAAATCTACCACCTTCAGCTATGTAAACGGTAGTTGTTCAGTTCATATTCAACAATGGGTGGGCGCATCTCAGAATTTGCACTTTGACAGTTCAAAAAAATCCCCCACCGAAATAACCCCCCACAGGTCCCAAACACCCCCGTCCAGCAGTTTGCCAACCGCCATGGAAGAAGACAAATATCATTCCCAATGTCTGAATCAAAATTGCCATTGTTGTTGAAAATCGCCAGACGTGGAAAAACCCCCAACAGTGAAAATCACAGATACAAACCGAACACACTTCAGCCAACTCCAATTTAGGGGCGATCAAAGGAAAAGCAAAAAGAGGTTCAAAAAAAAAAACAAACAGAAAAAAAACAAAAACAACCCGAAAAAGCAAAGAAAAGAAACAAAAAGTAGAAAAACGGAGAAAAAACAATCGAATAATAAGAAGACAACACCCAGAACATGCACACCAAAACAGAAAAGCCAAGTCACAGCCAGTCTGAAGTTTTTTCCACAAAACACCCCCGTAACTTAGAAATAACCCCCACAAAACTAATATTCCTGAAATCTACACACCTCAGCTATGTAACGTGTAGTTTGTCATTCATACCATCAATGGGGTGGGCGCAAGTTTTTTGTAGAAGTTCGCATTGTCTGAAAAACACTGAACATAAAACAACTTCAAAAGGTAAAAATCATGCCAAAACCTCATGGATCTAAAAAAAAAGTTACTAAATATCAATCTCCCAAATGTCCTGAATCAAACGTATGCCATAGTGTGGTTTACACATGTGGACGTGGAAGCGAAAAGCCACAAAGTGAGACAATGCACGATGGCTCAGAAACAGCGAAAATAGTTTGCCAACTCCGAATTTGGACAGTCTGCAGTTTTTTCCACAAAACACCCCGTAACTCAGAAATAACCCCCCACAAAACTATATATTCCTGAAATCTAACACCTTCAGCTATGTAGCACTGTTAGTTTGTCGTTCATTCATACCATCAATGGTGTGGGCCGCAGTATGTTCAGAAGTTCGCACTTTTCTGAAAAAATGAAACAAAAAACAACTTCAAAAGGTAGAAAGAAATCATGCCAAACCTGACGGCATGTAAAAAAAAGTTACTAAAATTCAATCCCCAAAGTCCGAATCAAACGGTATGCCATATGTGTGGGTACACATAGACGGACGTGGAAGCGAAAAGCCACGATGTGAGACATGTATGATGGTTGAGAACAGCCGAAAATATTTAGCCAACTCCGGAATTTGGACAGTCTGCGTTTTTCCACAAAACACCATGATAACTCAGAAAATACCCCCCACAAACTCTATATCCTGAAATCTAAACACCTTCAGCTATGTAGCACTTGTAGTTAGTTCATTCATACCATCAATGGTGTGGGCGCAGTTCTTCATAGATTTCGCATTCTACACAAATTTCTGGAAAAATAGAGAAAAATACATTTCAAAGGTACAAAATCACACCAAAACCCCATGTAATGTAAAAAAACTACCAAATATCAAATCACTAATTGCCTGAATCAAATGGTATGCCATATTGTGTGGTTACACACACGGACCGGGGAACAGCGACTAGTCAAAATGTAAAACAATGCGCAGTTGAGCCAATAACAGCAATTTCCCAGATTTTTTCAAACTGAACACCCTCTAACTTGGAAATACCCCCACAAAACTATATATTCTCAGAATCTACATACCTTCAGGCTACGTAACGCTTGTAGTTTGTTCATTCATACATGAAGGTGGGCGCAGTTCTTCGTAGAAAATTCGCATTGTCTGAAAAAAATGACAAAAAACAACTTCAAAAGGTAGAAATCATGCCAAAACCCCATGGAATGATAAAAAAAGCTACTAAATATCAATCTCCCCAAATGTCCTGAATCAAACAGTATGCCATATTGTGGGTTACACACGTGGACGTGGAAGCCAAAAGACACCAAAGTGAAACAATGCACAATGGCTCAGAAACAGCAAAAATATTCAGTCAAATTGAATTGAACAGTCTGCAATTTTTCCCCACAAAAACAACCCCCACAAACCCTATATTTCTCGAATCCACACACCTTTATCACGAAATTCTGTAGTTTGTTCATTCGTACCATCAATGGTGTGGGCGCAGGTAGGAGAAGTCAAAGTTTTTGGAGAGATTTTCTAAAAAATTTGAAAAAAAAAAAAACACCCAAAGGTAGAAAGAGCCAAAACCACAAGAATGTAAAAAAAAAATGACAAAACAAATGCGAAAAAGCCGAAGCAACGGCCCTATGTATGGTTCCAACGCAGACGTGGAATCAACTAGCCACAAATGAGCCAATGAACAGGGACCACATACAGCAACTTTTCAGATTTGTCAGACTAAACACACCTCTATATTAGAACATACCCCCCAAAACTATATATTCTTGGACTCTACACACCTTCAGCTACACAATGGTGTGATTCTTTTATGCATACACCAATGGTGTGGGTGCAGGTTTTGTGTACAATTTCGCTTTCTTACCAGATGTCAGGAAAAAAATTTATAAAAATACAATTCAAGTTAAAAATCATGGCAAATTTCCATGTCATGTAAAAAAACTTGCAATTATCAATCTTCCAATGCCTGAATCAAACGGTATGCCATGAGTGGAGCACACAGGGGCGTGACCGCCCAACTAGCTCAAATGGGACGCATGCACCAGTGTAAGTTACAAGAAAAAATATCAAAGTGCTCTGAATTTCAAACAGCCCAAAACTTGAAATGCCCCCCACAAATAAAACCCCCAACTAAATATCAATCTCCCACATGTCTGAATCAAACGGTATGCCATATGCGGTGGATGCACACAGAGACGTGGCCACCAATAGTCAAATGGGACGCCTGCACAATGCACTTACAAGAAAAAATCAAAGTGCCTGTAATTTGAACAGCTACCTTTTTCTAAGGAAACAGTCCGAAACATGGAAATTCCCCCACAAACTATATATTTTTGGCATCTACACCCTTTCAGTACGTTACCGGTGCCATGTTTCATGACATGCATGAAGAATTCCGACCCAGCGATCCAAAGAAACTCTGTGTTTTTACGAGATTTTTGTGAAAATAAAATAAGATGTTCAAGGGTTGCAAACTACCTAAACCCACTTGGACAAGCAAAAAAACCCACTAATAGCAATCCACACATGTCACGAATCAAACTGGGTGCCATGTCGTGGGTGCAAACAGAGGACGAGGCCACCAACTAGCCTCAAATGGGACGCAATTTGGAAGTGCAGTACAAGGAAAAATTTTAAAAACGCCACAACCCACCCCCCACACACACTCTCCCCCTTTTAGTGGTATTTTAGTGAAATCGGTTAGTATGGAGAGTCACACACGTTTTGCCACACTTTACTGATCCTAAAAATTCAATACGGTCTTTATTTGGTACCTCTGCAAAATTTCTTCTAAAAAATAGGCTTAGTTTCCCTTGAACTCGTACAAATAATATCGCGTTTACTTTACCGATATCCTGGGGACATTGGGGAGCTTGGAGAAGGAGAAGACAACGTTTTTTCTAATTTATAGTTTTTAGGGTAAAAAAAAAAAAGAATTTTTTGTGTGTATTTCCCATTTTTTCCCCGATCATTCCCAAAGATGATCATCAGATCATCTTAGGGAATGATACCGAACTTGGAATACGGGCATAAATGCCCGTTTTCCAATTCGAAATCCGATCAGAAAAATCACTTCCCGAAATTCATTTTCCAGGAAGTGATTTTTCATTCATTGGCAAAGATCAATAATTTGGTGATCAGAAGTGATCACCAAATTTTGATCTCTGTCCCATTTTTTTCTAAGTCTTCGCTAAGTAGCCAAAGACTTAGAAAAAATCCTATTTGTGGAATGGAACTTTGAGTTCCATTCACAAAAATGTATAGAAAAGCTGTTAGCTTGACAGCTTTTTCTATACTTAGGACTGCAGCATGATCTCCATAGATCATGCTGCAGTACCTCCACTGGACCACGGGGGGCAGCAGTGTACCTCCATGGGAGACCACGGGGTGAAGGAGGAAGTCTGTGATGTCACCGGGGTCTCCCACTCAGGCTTCCTCCTCGGACCGGCAGCTTCAAGGTAGGAGAACACTTCAATGTAGGATATCTCCTGATCCCCCCTGGATTTGGACGAAACCGAGGGGGATCGAGGGGACTAGGGGGGCAGTTGAATGCTGCCCCCACGATCGGTCCTAGCAGGGGGGAAAAAATTTTTGGAGGGGGGAAGCCACAGTCGTATATTCACGACTACTGTTGGCAGTTAAAGCATTTCTGCACAGATCGTGAATATACGATCTGTGGCAGGGAAAGGGTTAATAGTACACTTATAGAAACACATACCCTCCAACAATACCCCTTTAAGTTACACTTTAGATACAACATACCCTCCAACATTCCCTTTAATAGTACACTATAGAAACACATACTCTACATCATTCCCTTTAATAGTTACACTTATAGATACACATACCCTCCAAATCCCCCTTAATAGTTACACTTAGGAAACACATACCTTCCAACAATACCCTTTAATAGTTACATTATAGAAACACCTACCCTCCAACAATACCCCTTTAATAGTTACCTTTAGAAAACACATACCTTTCAACATTCCCCTTTAACCCTTTCCCTGCCACAGATCGTATATTCACGATCTGTGCAGAGAATGACTTTAACTGCCACAGATCGTAGAATTACGATCTGTGGCTTCCCCCCTGGCAAAAAAAAATTTCCCCGCTAGGGCCGATCGGGGGGCAGCATTCAACTGCCCCCTAGCCCCCCTCGATCCCCCTCGGTGTGATCCAAATCCGAGGGGGGGATCGGAAGATACACTCACCTTTAGCCGGGTACCGCGGTGTGCAGCCGGTCCCACGTGGAGGAAGCGGAAAGGGAGACCCGGTGACGTCACGGAGCTTCCTCCTTCACCGGGGTCTCCTTGAAGTGGTAGGAGACTGCCCCTGGTGGTCTAGTTGAGGTACTGCAGCTTGATCTCAATTTGATCATGCTGCAGTACTAGTATAGAAAAGCTGTCAAGCTGCCAGCTTTTCTAACATTTTGTGAATGGAACTCAAAGTTCCATTCACAAATAGGATTTTTTCAAGTTTGCTACTTAGCGAAAGATTAGAAAAAAAATGGGGAAGAGATCAATATTTGGTGATCACTTCTGATCACCAAATTATTGATCTTTGCCAATGAATGAAAAATCACTTCCTGGAAAATGATTTCCGGGAAGGATTTTTCCGATCGGATTCGAATTGGAAACGGGCATTTATGCCCGTATTCCAAGTTCGGTATCATTCCCTAAAGATGATATGATGATATCTTGGGAATGATCGGGGAAAAAAAGGGGAAAATACACACAAAAAAATTCTTAAAGTGATACACACACCCTGTTTTTTTTTTTACCCTAAAACTATAAATTAGAAAAAAAGTTGTCTTGCTCCAGCCTCCCAATGTCCCCAGTGATATCGGTAAAGTAAACGCGGATACTTATTTGTTCGATTTCAAGGGAAACTAAGCCTTATTATAAGGAAATTTTGCAGACGGTACCAAATAAAGACCGTATGAAGATTTTAGGATCAGTAAAGTGTGCAAAAACGTTGTGTGGACTCTGCCAACTACCGACTTCACTAAAAATACCACTAAAAGGGGGAGAGTGTGTGTGTGGGGGGTGGGTTGTGGCGTTTTTAAAAAAATTTTCTTTGTAACTGCAACTTCTAAATGCGTCCCATTTGAGCTAGTTGGTAGCCTCGTCTCTGTTTGGCACCCACGCAAATGGCACACCGTTTGAGTCAGGACATGGAGGGAGATTGCTATTTAGTGGGTTTTTTTGCTTGTCAAGTGGGTTTAGGGTAGGATTTCAACCTGAATCATCTCATTTTATTTTTCACAAAATCTCGTAAAAAAACCGAGTTCTGTGGATCGCGGTCTGGAATTTTCATGTATGCATGAAAGCATGGCACCGTAACGTAGACTGAAGGTGTGTAGATTCCAAAAATATATAGTTGTGGGGGGAATCTCCATGTTTTGGGGGACTGTTCCTTAGAAAAAGGTAGGCTGTTCAAATTACAGAGCACTTTGATTTTTTCTTGTAATTGCATTTGTGCATGCCTCCCATTTGAGTAGTTGGTGGCCACCGTCTCTGTGTGCATCCACGCATATGCATACCGTTTGAATTCAGAACGGTGGGAGATTGATATTTAGTGGGGGGGTTCTTTGGGGGGGCATTTCAAAGTTTTGGGGCTGTTTGAAATTAAGAAGCACTTGATATTTTTCTGTAATTAGCACTGGTGCATGCGTCCCATTTGAGCTAGTTGGTCGGCACGTCCTGTGTGATCCAAGATATGGCATACCGTTTGATTCAGGGGCATTTGGGGAAGATGTAATTGACAAGTTTTTTTACATGACATGGAAATTTGCCATGATTTTTAACTTGAATTGTATTTTATAAATTTTTCCTGAAAATCTGGTAAGAAAGCGAAATTGTACACCAAAACTGCACCCACACCATGGTGGTATGCATAAAAAGAAATCACACCATTGTGTAGGCTGAAGTGTGTAGAGTCCAAGTAAATATAGTTTTGGGGGGTATTTCTAATATAGAGGGGTGTTAGTCTGACAAATCTGAAAAGTTGCTGTAATTGGGCCACTGTCATTGGCTCACTTTGTGGCTAGGTGATTCCACGTCTGCGTGTGTAACCATTACATAGGGCATACCGTGTTGATTCAGAACATTTGGGAGATTGATATTTGGTAATTTTTTACATTACTTGGGATTTTGGCATGATTTTACCTTTGAGAGTGTTTTTTTTTTTTTTTTTTTTAATTTTTTAGAAAATCTGCTTAAAGCTGTGAACTTCTACGAAGAACTGCGCCCACACCATTGATGGTACTTAATGAACAAACTACAGAATTTCGTTAGATAAAGGTGTGTGGATTCGAGAGAAATATTATGGTTTGTGGGGGGTTGTTTGTGGGGAAAAAAATTGCAGATGTTTTCAAATCAGATTTGACTGAATATTTTGCTGTTTCTGAGCCATTGTGCATGTTTCACTTTGTCTTTTGGCTTCCACGTCCACGTGTGTAACCACACGTATGGCATACCGTTTGATTCAGGACATTTGGGAGATTGATATTTTAGTAGCTTTTTTTTTACATTCCTGGGGTTTGGCATGATTTCTTACCTTTTGAAGGTTGTTTGGTTCATTTTTCAGACAAATGCGAATTTCTACGAAGAAAATGCGCCCACACCATTGATTGTATGAATGAACAAACTACAGCGTTACGTAGCGAAGGTATGTAGATTCTGAGAATAATAGTTTTGCGGGGGTATTTCCAAGTTTAGAGGGTGTTCGTTTGGAAAATCTGGGAAAATGTGTGTATGGCTCACTGCGCATTGTTTACATTTTGGACTAGTCGCGTTCCACGTCAGTGTGTGTAAACCACACATATGGCACACTGTTTGATTCAGGACATTTAGGAGATTGATATTTGGTAGTTTTTTTTACATACATGGGGTTTTGGTTGATTTGTGTAACTTGAAATGTATTTTCTCTATTTTTCCAGAAAAATTGTTTAGATTAGAAATGCGAAATTCTATGAAGAACGCGCCCACCAATTGATGGTATGAATGAACGAACTACAGTGCTACATAGCTGAAGGTGTTTAGATTTCAGGAATATATAGTTTGTGGGGGGGTATTTCTGAGTTATCAGGGTTGGTTTTGTGGAAAAAATCTGCAGGATGTCCAAATTCGGAGTGGCTAAATATTTTCGCTGTTTCTGAGCCATCGTGCATTGTCTCACTTTGTGCTTTTCGCTTCCACGTCCGCATGTGTAACCACAAATATGGCATACCGTTTGATCAGGACATTGGGAGATTGATATTTAGTACTTTTTTTTAGATTCCATCAGGTTTTGGCATGATTTCTACCTTTTGAAGTTGTTTTTTGTTCAATTTTTCAGAAAGTGCAAACTCTCTACAAAGAACTGCGCGCCCACACCATTGATGGTATGAATGAACAACTACAGCTTACATAGATGAAGGTGTGTAGATTTCAGGAATATATAGTTGTGGGGGTTATTTCTGAAGTTACGGGGATGTTTTGTGGAAAAAAAAAAACTGCAGGGACTGTCCAAATTCGGAGTGGATAAGATATTTTGCTGTTGCTGAGCCATCGTCATTGTCTCACTTTGTGGCTTTTCGCTTCACGTCCGCGGTGTGTGTAACCACACATATGGCATACCGTTTGATTCAGGACATTTGGGAGATGATATTAGTAATTTTTTTTTAGATTCCATCAGGTTTGGCATGATTTCTACCTTTGAAGTTGTTTTTTGTTCATTTTTTCAGAAAAGTGCGAAACTTCTACGAAGAACTGCGCCCACACCATGATGGTATGAAATGAACAAACGACAGCGTTACATAGCTGAAGAGAGTCGTGTAGATTCAGGAATGATATAGTTTGTGGGGGTTATTTCAAGTTACGGGGGTGTTTTGGGAAAAAAAACTGCAGACTGTCCAAATTCGGAGTTGGCTAATATTTTCGCTTTTCTGAGCCATCGTGCATTGTCTCACTTTGTGGCTTTTCGCCTTCCACGTCCGCGTGTGTAACCAACACTATGGCATTACCGTTTGATTCAGGACATTTGGAAGATTGATATTTGGTACCTTTTTTTTACATTCCATGGGGTTTTGAAATGATTCGACCTTTTTGAACGTTGTTGATGTTCATTTTTTTTAAAATCTGGTAAAAGTGCAAACTTCTACGAAGAACTGCGCCCACAACATTGATGGTATGAATGAACGAACTACAGCGTTACATAGCTGAAGGTGTGTAGATTTCAGGAATAATATAGTTTGTGGGGGGTATTTTTGAGTTGAGGGGGTGTTTGTGGAAAAACTGCCGACTGTTCAAATACAAAACTGCGCTAATTTTTTTTTTGCCTGCTACTGACATTTGGCACTGGTCACGCTATGGGTTAGTTGGTAGCCATGTCTCTGGGTACACCAAGAATGTGGCATACCGTTTTATTCGGGAGGGGGTAGGCTTCATTATTTGAGATGCGTTTTGAACTTCCTCCACAGTTTTAGCTGAAATTCGCATTTGATTGTCTCTGATTTTACAGTTGAGGAGGAAAAAAGGAGAAAATGTGAGAAAGTAACTACAATTTGACGAAGAGCGCGTCCGGGTATCTGCATTTTGATCGAAACTAACCTCACTCGTGAAAATCCTGCGAGTGTGTAGTTTCTAAAAATATCTCACTTGGGGGGATAGTTTAGATAATTTGGTAGATATTCTATGTTAAACTGTCAGTAGTGGTTACACATTTTAATTTGGTTTGTGTAATATTCTAGGAGGTTGCAGTTTTAGTTTGGGGGGGTCTCCTGTACAGGAAAGTCGGGTACCTACATATATCTGGTATCGTTGTACTCGGGAGTATCTGAGCTTTAGAAACACGTAAGATTTTTTGTGTGTAACCTTAAGATAACTATAAGTAAAAATGGGAAAAATCCATGAAAATTTGCAAAATTTTTCATTTTTTTTACATATTTACCCATAATTCAGTAAAATTCCAGAAAAGTTACAAAATTTTGTTACCATATTAAAGTAGACTTTGTGCTGAAAAAAACAATGTATAATATTCCTGATTTACTGCAAGGTTTCCTACTGTAAAATTAGTCTAAAGCGATTAAGGACAAAAATCCTGAAAATTCTTCTGGCAGTTAACGCAAAAAAAAATGAAAATCTCCTGGCAGTGAAAGGGTTAATAGATACACTTATAGAAACACATACCCTCCAACATTCCCCCTTTAATAGTTACAATTATAGATACACATACCCTCCAACATTCCCCTTTAATAGTTACCACTTATAGAAACACATACCCTCCAAAATCACCTTTAATAGTTACACTTATAGAAACACATACCCTCCAACAATACCCCTTTAATAGTTACAATTATAGAAAACACATACCTTTCAACATTCCCCTTTAATAGGATACACTTATAGAAACACATACCTTCCAACAATTACCCCTTTAATAGTTACACTTATAGAAAACATACCCTCACACACTCCAACAATACCCCTTAATAGATACACTTATAGAAACACATAACCCTCCAACATTCCCCTTTAATAGTTACACTTATAGAAAACACATACCTTCCAACAATACCCCTTAATAGTTCCACTTATAGAAACACATACCCTCCAACATTCCCTTTAATAGTTACACTTATAGATACACACACCTCCAACATTCCCCCTATAATATGTTACACTTATAGATACACATACCCTCCAACAATACCCCTTTAATAGTTACACTTATAGAAACACATACCCTCCAACATTCCCTTTAATAGTTACACTTATAGATACACAATACTTCCAACATTCCCCTTAATAGTTACACTTATAGAAACACATACTCTACATCATTCCCCTTTAATAGTTCACTTATATAAAGAACATGGTACAGAGCTGCAGAGGAAGGGTTAGGAAGTGAACCTGATCTTAGCACAGCTCCATGGCAATGTATTATTCAGTAGTGTACTTGGAATGTTAGAGGGTATGCTAATAAAATGAATATAAAGTCAACTTCGCAGCCCCCCCGCAAGTGATGTTATAGCCGAAATTGGCATTTATTGTGGCATTAAATGCCAGCAAATAGCTGGCGTTAAAAGTGTCGGAACACAAAATCGCCAGGCAGCCATTTTTGAGCGCCGCTATTGGCAATATAACATCGCTGGGCGTTTGCACCGGGTGTTGCCGATAGCGGTGCTCAGTGCATCACCCTGAAAGTGTTATCTAACATTTTATTGCTGACCTGAAAGATGGGATTTAGGTAACAGTTAATTAACAGTCCAATAAGGGATGCTGGTAGTTCAAACACCAACCATGACAATATTGTAAGAGCATAATAGTTCTGCCCTAATGTTTACTAAAAAAAAATACAATTTTCTGACCGAATGACAATAGAGAAGATTCAATTTGAGAGTTTGAGGCAAATAAAAAACTGGTTACAAAAAAGTCACCAAAAAACCCTTTTAAATACCCTTCACATTCCCTTTAATAAGATGCATTATTGAGAAACTGCATTGCACAGGGCTGTGCTAAGATCATGTTTACTTCATTATTCCCCCCCCTGCAGTCTGTACTAGTTCTTTCTATAAGTTGTAACTATTAAAGTTGTGATGTTGAGAAATACATTGCACAGGCTGTGCAGAATCATATTACTTCATTATCCCCCCCCTGCAGCTCTGTACTATGTTATTTCTATAAGTGTAACTATTAAAATTGTGATATTGAGAAATACATTACACAGGGCTGTGCTAAGATTAGGTTCACTTCATTATCCTCCCCCTGCAGCTCTGTACTATGTTATTTCATAAGTGTAACTATTAAAGTTGTGATATTGAGAAATACATTACACAGGGCTGTGCTAAGATCATGTTACTTCATTATCCCCCCCTGCAGCTCTGTACTATGTTATTTCTATAAGTGTAACTATTAAAATGTGTGATTGAGAAATACATTACACAGGGCTGTGCTAGATTAGGTTCACTTCATTATCCTCCCCCTGCAGCTCTGTACCATGTATATCTCTATAGTTGTAACTATTAAAGTTGTGATATTGAGAAATACATTACACAGAGCTGTGCTAAGATCAGGTTCACTTCATTATCCTCCCCTGAGCTCTGTACTATGTTATTTCTATAAGTGTAACTATTAAAGTTGTGATGTTGAGAAATACATTACACAGAGCTGTGCTAGATCAGGTTCACTTCATTATCCTCCCCCTGCAGCTCTGTACTATGTTATTCTAAAGTGTAACTATTAAAGTTGTGATGTTGAGAAATACATTACACAGGGCTGTGCTAAGATAGGGCTCACTTCATTACCTCCCTCCTGCAGCTCTGTACTATGTTATTTCTATAAGTGTAACTATTAAAGTTGTGGATGTTGAGAAATACATTACACAGAGCTGTGCTAAGATCAGGTTCACTTCATTATCCTCCCCTGCAGCTCTGTACATGTTATTTCTATAAGTGTAACTATTAAAGTTGTGATGTTGAGAAATACATTACACAGGGCTGTGCTAAGATCAGGTTCACTTCATTATCCTCCCCTGCAGCTTGTATAGTTATTATTATAAGTGTAATTATTAAAGTTGTGATATTGAGAAATGCATTACACAGAGCTGTGCTAAGATTAGGTTCACTTCATTATCCTCCCCCTGCAGCTCTGTACTATGTTATTTCTATAAGTGTTAGTAACTATTAAAGTTGTGATATTGAGAAATACATTACACAGGGCTGTGCTAAGATCAGGTTCACTTCATTATCCTCCCCCTGCAGCTCTGTACCATGTTATCTCTATAAGTGTAACTATTAAAGTTGTGATATTGAGAAATGCATTAGACAGAGCTGTGCTAAGATCATGTTTACTTCATTATCCCCCCCTGCAGCTCTGTACTATGTTATTTCTATAAGTGTAACTATTAAAGTTGTGATATTGAGAAATACATACACAGGGCTGTGCTAAGATCTAGGCTCACTTCATTATCCTCCCCTCAGCTCTGTACCATGTTATCTCTATAAGTGTAACTATTAAAGTTGTGATATGAGAAATACATTACACAGAGCTGTGCTAAGATCAGTTCACTTCATATCCTCCCCTGCAGCTCTGTACTATGTTATTTCATAAGTGTAACTATTAAAGTTGTGTGATTGTTGAGAAATACATTACACAGAGCTGTGCTAAGATCAGGTTCACTACATTATCCTCCCTGCCAGCTCTGTACTATGTTATTTCTATAAGTGTAACTATTAAAGTTGTGATGTTGAGAAATACATTACACGGGCTGTGCTAAGATCAGATTCACTTCATTATCCTCCCCCTGCAGCTCTGTACTATGTTATTCTATAAATTAACTATTAAAGTTGTGGATATGAGAAATACATACACGAGCTGTGCTAAGATCGGTTCACTTCATTATCCTCCCCCTGCAGCTCTGTACTATGTTATTCTATAAGTGTAACTATTAAAGTTGTGATGTTGAGAAATAATTACACAGGGCTGTGTAAAGATCAGGTCACTTCATTATCCTCCCTCTGCAGCTCTGTACTATGTTATTCTAAAAGTGTAACTATTAAAGTTGTGATGTTGAGAAATTACATTACACAGAGCTGTGCTAAGATCAGGTTCACTTCATTATCCTCCCCCTGCAGCTCTGTACTATGTTATTTTATAAGTGTAACTATTAAAGTTGTGATGTGGAGAAATACATTACACAGGGCTGTGCTAAGATCAAGGTTCATTCATTATCCTCCCCCTGCAGCTCTGTACTATGTTATTATTAAAGTGTAATTATTAAAGTTATGATATTGGAATACAATACACAGAGCTGTGTAAGATTAGGTTCACTTCTATCCTCCCCCTGCAGCTCTGTACTATGTTATTATATTATAAGTGTAATTATTAAAGTTTGTGTGAGATTGAGAATATACATTACACAGAGCTGTGCAAGATCAGGTTCACTTCATTATCCTCCCCCTGCAGCTCTGTACTATGTTATTATTATAAGTGTAATTATTAAAGTTGTGATTATTGAGAAATACTTCACACAGAGCGTTGCTAAGATCAGGTTCACTTCATTATCCTCCCCCTGCAGTCTGTACTATGTTATTTCTATAAGTGTAATTATAAAGTTGTTGTGTGAGAAATACATTAACAGAGCTGTGCTAAGATCAGGTTCACTTCATGTATTCCTCCCCCTGCAGCTCTGTATATGATTATTATTATAAGTGTAACTATTAAGTTGTGATGTTGAGAAATACATTACACAGGGCTGTACTAAGATCAGGTCACTTAATTATCCCCCCCCCTGACAGCTCTGCTACTATGTTATGATTATAAGTGTAATTATTAAGTGGATGATTGAGAAATACATTACACAGAGCTGTGCTAAGATCAGGTTCACTTCATTATCCTCCCCCTGCAGCTCTGTACTATGTTATTATTATAAGTGTAACTATTAAAGTTGTGATGTTGAGAAATACATTACACAGGGCTGTACTAAGATCACGTTTACTTCATTATCCTCCTCCTGCAGTTAAGCACCATGTTGTTTCTCTCATGTTCCTTTTAATTGGAGCGTTGGAAGGTATATTTCTCCACAAAACTGAATATGTTGCAGCATATGTGGCAATCTGACATTATTTATCCTTTAACAAACACATCAGCATTCCTGTAAAAACAAAATGTGTTGTGCTGGGTCTGTACAAAATCTTCACTATCCAAAAATACCATTCAATGAAGGGGAAAAAACTAATTCCAGGGCTACAGACATTTCAGCACATGTTAAAGGGCATGTCCACCCAAACTGAAATTTGCCCCAATATTGCCCACACTGTGTAGTGTTAAATGACCTTTCTCTTCTGCTGCATAGGGTTCTCCTGCAGTGCCGGCAGGAAGTCCAGGAAAACTAAATAGTAGGAGCCTATCTGTGTGTCTTCCGGTATCTGCCACTTGCTTGTCCTCTTAAAGGGGTCTGGCATGCGCAAGGGAGCTCTCCCCCCTCCCTCTGTTCTGCATCAGGCTTTTAAAATAAAGAATAAATTGCACACTGAACGGGATCCCCAACCCTAAACGCTAGACTGAAATCTTTCAAATTAGCACAGAAATGTACTTACCTTTGTTCCCTCGGCTCCCCCTGGACTTTCAGCCAAACACAGATGGTCCCACCCCTTCTGCTCTTCCTTACCTGAAAGTAACAGCGGCCGAGGTAAGTACATTTCTGGGAAATTTTGAAGACTTCCGACTTGGACGGATCCCTGAAATCTGCTGTGAAACTGGGTTCGGGTTCATCTCTAATCTTCACTGTCATTGAGTAGGTGCGTTATGTACCATTCGCTATGTAAGTCTAGGGCAAGTTGTTTTTTTTCCTTTAGATTACAGGGAACTGGGCAGCTCTATCTCTATCTTAGGCTGAGGCCACACTGCAACGCACAGGAATCGCGCACAAAATCGCGAGCGTTATCGCACGTGATTGTGTGCACGACTCTTGTGCGTTTTGCGTTCGCGTTTTGCGCATGCGTTTTCGCCATTTTGCGTTATGGAAACGCATGCGTTAATGCACCAAAAATGGTGAACGCATGCGTTACCAAAACGCGAACTGACACGCAATTACATGCGCATCGGAAATTGCGGGAATTTTCACGTTCCCGTAATTTCCATTTTAGCGGAAAACGCGGGTGCGAATGCGAAACGCGTGCGCAAACGCGCGAAAAACGTGCTAGTGGGGCCTAGCCCTAAATCTGCCTCTGAATATGATTCTACTGGTGTTTTACAGTCCTAAAGTAGAAAATAATGAGTAATCCCGGACTCTCCGATCCTTCACTCTATCCCTGTTGGGAGATCAGTAGGTGGGCACCAAATAAACTAGCAAATACATTATTCAGTCTTTAAATGAAAACCAGTGACCTTCATTTATTTATTTTTGTTAGGAAAATGATCAGTCAGTTTGAAAAAAATAATTAAAGGGCATGTCCACCCCAAAATTTAACTTTTGATATGTGGTAGGGCATGCTCCCCCAGCCCCAACCGCATTAATATAATTGTTAGAAAGTCCCCCGATTCTTACTTACCTGCCCTCTCTCCCCTGCTGCAGTGTTCAGGCCCTCTGCTTGCATGGAATTGAAAGCAGGGGGCGGGACCGGCAGCCGCGTCCGTGATTGGCTGAGAGGCAGGGAGGGCTGCACTGAGCATGCCTCAACCTTGATGAGGTTGAGGAAGTCTCAGGCACAGCATGAGACACACACTGCTCCTACACAGCAGTTTCCTGGACTTTGGAGGGGCACAGCAGGGGAACTATTTTGAGCAGGAATGTAAGGTAAGGATTGTTTTAAACTACTTGATGTGGCCAGTAAGGGGTTAAATTTTAGTTTTGGGGGTGGACATGCCCTTTAATATAAAAGGTGTTACAGGCACTCTAGGTAGGCCAGGCAAACAGCTTTCTTTAGTGCCAATGTTAGACTTTCTCTAGTTTAAAGGGCAACTCCACCCCCATAAAAACATCTTTTAGAAAGAATGGCCTCTTTAATATATGTTGATATATCATAGTTTGTCCTATGAATTCATTACTGTGTGCCTGCTATGCTTCTGGAAACGGAGCAATTTAGAAACCTGTACTGAGCCTGTACTGAGCCTGGGCATGCTCAGAAGAGGCAGACAGGGGATTAACATTCAGTCATTGGCTGTGATGTCAACTGTCAAATCCATAACTGACAGTTACTAACTGGAAGAACCAGGAAGCAGAAACAGGGAAACAGGACATTGTGCAGGATTTCAGGTTAGACTTATATATTTTACATTTCAAACTATTACCGTTTAGGGTTTTGGGGGGTGATTTACCTGTATGTAAGTTTTTATTTTAGGGCTGGACTTGCCCTTTAAGGCATGATTCCTTTTTAATAGAGATGGGCGAATGTCTCAAAGTTCCGCCCATTTTCGAACTTCAATAAAAGTTCGAAAGTTTAAATTCGGACCCATTAAAATCAATGGGGAGTGATTGTTTGAAAAGTCCAGATGATTTACAGATAAACTAACAATGGTAACTTACTGTAAATGGCTGTGGCACCTGGGAAATGGTCTGAGGAACATGTCACTATCACCTAAACTTTTTTAAACACTTATTAAACACGAGCGGGCAATTGTCGGGTTTTGTGCAAGCTACATTCGAGGGTTATGGCCAATACAAGGGTTACGGAACGATACTTTTGAGGGTTACTGAAAATAGAACCATAAATTCGAGGATTATCGAAAACGAATTATACTTTGAGGGTTAGCGAAGGATACATTCTAGGGTTAACAAACGGCTCGTAAATATGATAATTATGGATTTCTTGATAATTATAGAAAATACAGCCACAGGTTCCGAAAAACGAACTAGTTTAAACTCGAACTAGTTTGAATAGTTCGAGTTCGTCCGAAACCATAAAGTTCGGTTTTGTGTCCATCAATACTTTTTAAAAGCTGTTTTTCAAGTCAAAAAAAGAAGTAGAACGTAGAACCTGATACAACGATGAAGTATCTATTAATAGTTTATTGCATTTCTTTCCCATCTTTGTTTGAATGGTCTGGAACTATGACACCTTTACGTTATTTTTTTATGGATAAAAAGGGAGAAATGTAAATTCTAAAGGATTTTCTTTTTTACAGGGACAAAAATGGAAAAAATGGCAAATTCAACGAGTCCACATCCTGCGTTTTTTATACTTGCATATGGGCGTCTCACGTCCATACGATATTTCTATGGTACATTACTTTTAATTGGCCTTCTATTGACGGTCCTGTCTAATGGTGTAATCGTTATTGCCGTGGTTAGTAATAAGACATTACATGAACCAATGTATGTCTTTATATGTGCTCTGTGTATTAATGAAATCTATGAAAGTTTTATTTTTTATCCCACCATTTTGGTTACTCTGTTTAACCAAATCCCAGTAATTTCCTATGCGTTCTGTCTGCTGCAGGCCTTTTTAATTCATGTCTATGGTTGTTTTGAGATGATGACTCTAACAGCGATGGCATTGGATCGTTACCTGTGCATTTGTCACCCTTTGAGATACAGTAAATTAATGACGCTTTCCACAGTGTTTAAAATACTAACTACAACTTGGCTGTATTCGATTATAATGTTTGGTACCCATGTGTTATTAACCTACAGGCTTCCTTTATGTGATAATGAAATACTAAAAATCTACTGCGATAACTGGTCAATCGTAAGACTCTCTTGCATCGATACAACTGTAAATAATATATTTGGACTTTTCATCGTGTCAACATTTGTTTTTTTGCTCCTTGGGTTGATATTGTGCTCATATATTGCGATTCTCAGGGTATGTGTAAGGTCTTCTCAAGCCGTCATCTACAAAGCCTTAAAGACCTGTACTCCTCAACTGATAACCACCATCAACTTTGTAACTGCTTCCCTATTCGATATATTCCTGTACAGGTATATACCTACCATTGTTCCATATGAATTCCGAGTGTTTGTGTCATTGGAGTTCCTTGTGGTCTCCCCCATTTTAAACGCATTTGTTTATGGCCTGAAAATGGCAGAACTTAAGGTGAAGATATTACAACTTCTTTATCAGAGAACTATTAAAACTCGCCCATTACACATGTAAGTTCCATTTATTTAAATACAAGAAGCAATGGTCAATTATAAAAGTTATAGGAATACTGCATGTCGTAGAAAAACTTCCCTTACACTGCACATTTCACAAATGCACCAACACTAAAGGTCTCTTCATATTTAGGACCTGAAATTCCTACATCCAACATTCCCAAACTCAGGCTCAATCTTCAGATCCATAAGCTGGAAAGTGGGAATATAAGAAGATGTAAATGTGATATCAGAAATGAATTTTCAATAGACAACATGCCACTAAAAATATTACACACATATTTGTATTTTTCATATGTATCTTACTTGACTTTCCTCTACTAGATTCTCACTCTTATGTAATTACACTTAGTTGTAGATAGAGAAATATATCTAAAACAAATTTGGGGTAAAATAGGACATGAATCCACTATTGTAAAAGATTTTTTTTTTGAAAGTATAAAAGTTTATTAAGTTGACCTTTGAAATGAAGCTTAAAGTAGAACTAAACTTTTTAAAAATTCTAACGTGAAAGTTTTTATCCCTAGAACACCTATACATTAAATTGCATGATCCCTCTATAGTAAGTTGCAGTTACTGTAAATACATGTAAGAACTAACAAGGCTTCCATCTTGTAGCCATTAAAACATACAATGTAGTCATCAACGATGCATTGCGGAAATCTGCACCTAATGGCCACACTCCCTGTTCTGTGCAAAGGAATGTGAGGGAAACAGAGATTATTACTGTTAAATCTCTGTTCTGTGTCTGAGAGGCAGGATCTGCTCACATGATCCGTGAGTAAAAGGCCGGTCACTATGCTCTTACACGATTGTCTGTCAGCTTCCAGGCACTAGCTTCCTGTGAATTGTTCTGGGCACACATAGCAGGCCAGGACTTCCACCGAAACAAGGAAAATCAATATGGAAAATGATCAGGAATGTGTGGGGAAACAGAGATTATTACTGTTAAATCTCGGTTCTGTGTCTGAGAGGCAGGATCTGCTCACATGATCACTATGCTCTTACACGATTTTCTGTCAGCTTCCACGGACAAGGCACTAGCTTCCTGTGAATTGTTCTGGGTACACATAGCAGGCCAGGACTTCCACCGAAACAAGGAAAATCAATATGGGAGTGGATTTTAAACTAGGTTTGGGGGGGGGAGGGTGTTAGCAGTCTCACTGGGATAGATTGTCTAGGAGGAAAGCAGGGTGTAGATAGGCCAGTGGTGGGTGGAAAGGGGGGTGGGGCTACGCTTAGGGGATAGGGAGGAATGTGTATCAAAGTGTACAATAAATTACAGGATCATAATCTAAAATGTATGTTTGCAAATGCGAGAAGCCTGGCTGACAAAATGGGTGTAATTGGAAATGTGGCATTGAATGAAAAGTATGTGATGTAATAGGTTATCAGAAACGTGGTTAACAGTTCTCACGACTGGGCTGTTAATATAGAAGGATATGCCTTGTTAGGCAGGAACAGAAAAAAAGGAAAGGGGGAGGAGTATGTGTTTAGTTAAAAAAGAATTGAAGCCAAATTTAAAAGAAGAGATAACTGGTGATATGGATGATAAAGTGAGGCAATATGGGTGGAATTAGGCAACAGGAAAGGGGGTATGTCATTGTTGGTGTCTGCTATAAGCCGCCAAATGCTAGCAGAGAGGAGGTGAGTCAACTTATTGCAGTTGGCAAGGGCTGCAAGTTTGGGGAGTGTGCTCATTATGGGGGACTTCAATTACCCTGACATTGATTGGTGTGGTGGAACTGCCATCACAGAAAAAGGCGATGAGTTCCTGAATTTGCTGCAGGATAATTTCCTCTCACAGGTGGTTGAGGTTCCTTAACTAGAAAGGATCGTGTTGGATCTGGTATATCTAACATGTGGAGCGCATTATAGATGTAAAGGTAACTGGAGGCTTGGGAATAGTGACCATGAAATAGTGGCATTTGGACTTTGTTATCGAAAGGAAAAGTGCGCTGGGTTAACAAAGACATTTAATTTCAGGAAAGCAAATTTTCCCAGGTATAAAGCAGCTCTTCAGAATTTCAACTGGGATAATGTATTATCGGTAAGGTACTGAACAGAAGTGAACTGTGTTCAGGGGATTTTAAGCCAGTTCACATCTAATTTATACCCTTGGAAATAAATGTAAAAAATAAATCCGCGCCCATGTGGCTGAATTCTGATGTAAAGAGGACAATGGTAAGGAAGAAAAGCATTTAAAACCTTTAAGGCCGAGGGAACGGAAAGGGCCTTTAGGAGTATAAAAACTGTAACAAGGAGTGTAGAAAGCAATCAAACTAGCTAAATTAATATGAAGTTAGGATAGTGAAGAAAGCATCACTAAGCCTAAACATTTTTTTAAGTATATTAATAGTAAGAAGATGAGGACTGAGAATGTGGCACCATTAATTAATGGGGATAAGTTAGTTACGGAGGATGGCGATAAAGCAAATGTCTTGAATAATTTTTTTCCTCTGTACACTATAGAAGTTCCAAGTACAGATATCATAGAGTATAATATTATAAAGGTATACAAGATTCAAGTTCACTTTGGTTAACCGAGGATATGGTACAGAAAGAACTAAATAAGGTTAATATTAATAAATCTCCTGGACCGGATAATAACATCCTCGGGTACTTAAGGAGCTAAGTTCAGTGTTTATCTAGGCCATTGTTTCTTATTTTTGCTGATTTCCCTCATGTCCGGTGGTGTGCCTCTGGATTGGAGAAGCTGGCGATGTTTATTCCAATATTCAAAAAGGGTAGTCGTTCACAGCCGGGTATTACAGGCCTGTAGTTTAACTTCAGTGGTGGGGAAGATCCTGGAAAGTTTAATAAGGGAGCTGTTCTAGAGTATGTTTCAAGGACTGACCATTATAAGAGTAACCAGCATGGATTTAGGAGGAATGATCTTGTCAAACTAACTTGCTTGGCTTTTTATAGGAAGTAAGTAGAAATTTAGACTCTGGTAGCAGTAGATGTAGTTTACTTGGATTTTGCAAAGGCTTTAATACAGTCCCCCATAGGCGACTAATGAATAAGCTTAAGGTCTGTTGGTCTGGGGAGTCACATTTGTACATGGATAGAAATTGGTTAAGGAATAGATGCAGAGAGTAGTTGTTAATGGGGCTTCATCATTATGGACTAAAGTGCTAAGTGGGGTGCCTCAGGGTTCTGTGTTGGGCCGCTTCTATTTATCTATTTATTAATGATTTGGAAGTGGGTATTGTCAGCAAGGTTTCTGTGTTTGCCGACACAAAAACTTGTCCACCATTAAAACTTCAGAGGATGTGCAATCGTTGCAAGGGGATCTAGATAGTTATCACATTGGGCTGCTAAGTGGCAGATGAAATTCAATGTTGATAAATGTATAGGTGATGCATTTTGGACTTAAAAATACTTGTGCTACTTATACTATAATGGCTCTGTGTTAAGTGAATCCCTGTTGGAAAGGGATCTTGGATTTTGGTGGATAACAAACTTAAAGGTAGCAAGCAGTGGCAGGCGGCACCAGCCAGAGCCAGCATGGTATTGTCTTGTATAAAGAGAGGTATGGATTCAAGGGAGGAGAAAATGTAATTCTCCCTCTTTCAAAGCATTGGTAAGGCCTCATTTGGAATATGAAGTGCAATTTTGGAATCCTGTGTACAAAAAAGGACATCTTTGAAATGGAAAGGGTTCAGAGAAGGCAACTAAATTATAAGGGGATTGGGGGAGCTTGAATATGAAAGAAGACTGGAAAAGTACAATTATGTACGTCTGGAGAAAAGGCGCTGCGCTTGCGTATGATTACTGTGTATAAATACATTAACGGGCCATACAATAACTATCTGGGGCATTTTCACCAATAGAAAATGTCAAAGGACACGAGGCATCCCTTAAGACTTGAAGAAAAAAAGTTTAGGCTTCAAGCTCGGAAAGGGTTTGTCACTGTGAGAACGGTAAAGGCTATGGAACTGTCTTCCAGTGGACGTTGTTATGGCAGGTTCATTGGTCAGTTTAATAAAAAGCTGGATGAGTTTCTACAAACAAGGAATGTTACAAGTTACTGGTATTGATACATAAAGTAAAGTTGGAAAGGGTTTGTCACTGTGAGAACGGTAAAGCTATGGAACTGTCTTCCAGTGGACATTGTTATGGCAGGTTCATTGGTCAGTTTAATAAAAATCTGGATGAGTTTCTACAAAAGGAATGTTACAAGTTACTGTATTATACATAAAGTAGAGTTGGGAAAGGGTTTGTCACTGTGAGAACGGTAAAAGTCTGGAACTGTCTTCCAGTGGACGTTGTTATGGCAGGTTCATTGTCAGTTTAATAAAAAGCTGGATGAGTTTCTACAAACAAGGAATGTTACAAGTTACTGTTTTGATACATAAAGTAGAGTTGGGAAAGGGTTTGTCACTGTGAGAACGGTAAAAGCTATGGAACTGTCTTCCAGTGGACGTTGTTAGGCAGGTTCATTGGTCAGTTTAATAAAAAGCTGGATGAGTTTCTACAAACAAGGAAGTTACAAGTTACTGGTATTGATACATAAGTAGAGTTGGGAAAGGGTTTTTCACTGTGAGAACGGTTAAAGCTATGGACCTGTCTTCCAGTGGACGTTGTTTGGCAAGTTCATGGTCAGTTTAATAAAAGCGGATGATTTTTCTACAAACAAGGATTTACAAGTTACTGGTATTGATACATAAAGTAGAGTTGGAAAGGGTTTTTTCACTGTGAGAACGGTTAAAGCTATGGAACTGTCTTCCAGTGGTACGTTGTTATGGCAGGTTCTTGTCAGTTTATAAAAAGCTGGATGAGTTTCTGCAAACAAGGAATGTTACAAGTTACTGGTATTGATACATAAAGTAAGTTGGGAAAGGGTTTGTCACTGTGGAACGGTAAAGCTATGGAACTGTCTTCCAGTGGACGTTTGTTATGGCGGTTCATTGGTCGTTTAATAAAAAGCTGTGAGTTTCTACAAACAAGGAATGTTACAAGTTACTGGTATTTGATACAAAGAGATTTTGATCCAGGGAAATTTCCGATTGCCACTTGGAGTCAGGAAGGAATTTTTTCCCCTTCATAAATTTGGTGGGTTTTTTTTGCCTTCCTCTGGATCAACAGTTAGGCAGGAAATGAGGATATTGCTAGATGGGTTGGACTGGATGGACGTATGTCTTTATTCAACCTCAAATACTATACTATACTATACTATCCCTCGTACCCACAGGCTAATTTCATAAATCAACCAACAGCCACAGCAAAAGGAATGGTGAGACACAGCTTGTTGTATCTTTGTGAATGTGATCTATTGGGACATTGTTACCTGGAGACATTATTTCCCACAAAACATTCAGGAATAAAATGGACATTATATCTGTGGACAGGTGGCAAGTCATTCTCCTAGGGGCCTGCACAGAAACACTTCTTCCTGCACCTGAAAGAAGCAGGAATAATGTGACAGGGGGGACAGGAATTTTGATGATGACAAACAAACGTACATAGAGGAGCTAGACCTCGAAAGTTGCTGATTTTATTCTAAATATGCAGTGGTGAAGTGGTTAAGTACTGATGATTTGCAATTTTAATCATGCAGTAAGCTGTTTGGGGCAGGTACACAAGTGAATGAATTAATGTAAAATGTATGTATATGTTTATATATATAGCGCCACTTGGGTACACAGCGCTGTACATTATAACAATACAGATTATACAGTATGTATGTCATATGTTTATGATATATAGCACCAACTTGGGGACCAGCGCTGTACATTATAACAATACAGATTATACAGTATGTATGTATATGTTATTTATATAGCGCACTTGGGGACGCAGCGCTGTACATTATAACATACAGATTATACAGTATGTATTATATGTTTATTTTATATAGCGCACTTGGGGACACAGCCGCTGTACTTAATAACAATACAGATTATACAGTAATGTATGTTATATGTTTATTTATATAGCGCCACTTTGGGGTACACAAGCGCTGTACATTATACAATACAGATATACAGTAATGTATGTATAATGTTTATATAGCGCCACTTGGGTACACAGCGCCTGTAACATTATAACAATCAGATTATACAGTATGTATGTATCTGTTTTTTATATAGCGCCACTTGGATACACAGCGCGGTACTTATAACAATACAGATTAAACAGTATGTATGTATATGTTTATTTATATAGCACCACTTGGTACACAGCGCTGTACATATAACAATCTACATTATACAGTATGTATGTATATGTTTTATTTATATAGCGCCACTTGGGTACACAGCGCTGTACATTATAACAATACAGATTATACAGTATGTATGTATATGTTTTATTATATAGCGCCACTTTGGGTACACAGCGTGTAACTTATAACAATACGATTATACGTATGTATGTATATGTTTATATATATAGCGCACCCTTGGGGACACAGCGCTTTACATTTATAACAATACAATACGGATTATAAGTTGTACGTATCTGTTTATTTATATAAAGCGCCACTTGGGGACACAGCGCTGTACTTATAACAATACAGATTATACAGTATGTATGTATATGTTTATTTTATATCAGCGCCACTTGGGGACCAGCTCTGTACATTATAACATACAGATTATACAGTATGTTGTATATGTTTATTTATATATAGCGGCCACTTGGGTACACAGCGCCTGTCATTATACAATACAGATATATACAGTATGTGTATATGTTATTTATATAGCGCCACTTGGGGACACAGCGCTGTACTTATAACAATAACAGATTATATACATTATGTTATGTATATGTTTTTTTATATAGCGCCACTTGGGACGACAGCGCTGTACATTATAACAATACAATTATACGTATGTATTATATGTGTTTTTATATAGCGACCACTTGGGTACGCACGCTGTACATTATAACAATACAGATTATACATATGTATGTATTGTTATTTATATGCGCCACTTGGGGACACCATCGCTGTACATTATAACAATACAGAGTATATTACGATTGGTCGAAACAGTTATGTACCAACGTATATACTTCAGTAGAACCGAGTTTTTCAGGCTTGAAAAATCACCTGAAACTCGACTCGGTTTATACTCGAGTCAACATGCTTACCTGAGGCATTCCGGCAGCCGCACGAGTCTTTCTCTGTAACTGAACGACGCCGGCCTGACGTCACTGGCTCGGCGCCAAGCCGGCGCCGGGCAGTGACGTCAGCCGGCGCGCCAGTACAGGAATGATCCGCGCTGCTGCCGGAATGCAGCACCTTCAATGCTTACCGGTACCTTCAAAGCAACCTTCAATGCTTACCTTCAATGCTGGCACACAGTCCCTGGCACACAGGAAAGCCCTTGGATGGAGAGCCCACTGAGGTACAGCAACTGAAATCTATCTAATCTCTACCATTCTATCTATCTATCTATCTAATCTCTGCCATTCTATCTATCATCTATCCTCTACTTCTATCTTATCTATCTATCTAATCTCTCTGCTACTATCTATCTATCCTCTACATTCTAATCTATCATTCTAATCTCGCATTTCTATCTATCTATCTATCTATCTATCTATCCTCTACATTCTATCTATCTATCTATCTATCTTGAATGCCACCCTCACTTGCATTCAAGATGTTTGGAAACTACAACTCCCACCTAATAAGCATGCTGGAGTTGTATTTCCAACATCTTGAATGCCAAGTTTTCTATACCCTCGGTTTATACTCGAGTCAACACTTTTATTAGGATTTTTAGCTAAATTGGGTACCTCGGTTTATACTCGGGTCGTTTTATACTCAGTATATACGGTATATGTTTATTTATATAGCGCCACTTGGGGACCACAGCGCGTACATTATAACAATACAGATTATACAGTATGTACGTATATTTTTTATTTATATAGCGCCACTTGGGGACACAACGCTGTACATTATAACAATACAGATTATACAGTATGTCGTATATTGTTTATTTATATAGCGCCACTTGGGGACACAGCGCTGTCATATAACATACAGATTATACAGTTGTACTTATATGTTTATTTATATAGCGCCACTTGGGACACAGCGCTGTACGTTATAACAATACAGATTATACAGTATGTATGTATATGTTTTATTTTATAGCGCCACTTGGGGACACAGCGCTGTACGTTATAACAATACAGATTATACAGTATGTATGTTATGTTTATTTATATAGCGCCACTTGGGACACAAGCGCTGTACGTTATAAAAAAGTTTATACAGTATTACGTATATTTTATTTATATAGCGCCACTTGGGTACACGCGCTGTACGTTATAACAATACAGATTATACAGTATGTATGTATAATGTTTATTTATATAGCGCCACTTGGGGACCAGCGCTGTACGTTATAACAATACAGATTATACAGTATGTATGTATATGTTTATTTATATACGCCACTTGGAAACAGCGCTGTACGTTCTAACAATACAGATTATACAGTATGTATGTATATGTTTATTTATATGCGCCACGGGGACACAGCGCTGTACATTATAACAATACAGATTATACAATATATGTATAGTTTATTTAATAGCCACACTTGGGTACACGCGCTGTACATTATAACAATACAGATTATACAGTATGTACGTATATGTTTATTTATATAGCGCCACTTGGGTACGCAGCGCTGTACATTATAACAATACAGATTATACACTATGTAATGTAATGTTTATTTATATAAGCGCCACTTGGGGACGCAGCGCTGTACATTATAACAATACAGATTATACAGTATGTATATATATGTTTATTTATATAGCGCCACTTGGGTACACAGCGCTGTACATTATAACAATAGATGATATACAGTATGTATGTATATGTTTATTTATATAGCGCCACTTGGGACACAGCGCTGTACATTATAACAATACAGATTATACAGTAGTATGTATATGTATATTTATATAGCGCCACTTGGGTACCACAGCGCTGTACATTATAACAATACAGATTATACAGTATGTATGTATATGTTTTATTTATATAGCGCCACTTGGGTACACAGCGCTGTACATTATAACAATACAGATTATATCAGTATGTATGTATAGTTTTAATTTATATAGCGCCACTTGGGTACACAGCGCTGTACATTATAACAATACAGATTATACAGTAATTATGTATAATGTTTATTTATATAGCGCCACTTTGGGGACACAGGGCTGTACATTACAACAATACAGTTTTATCAGTAATATGTATATTTTATTTATTAGCACCACTTGGGTACACAGCGCTGTACATTATAACATACAGATTATACAGTATTATGTATATATTTATATAGCCGCCACTTGGGACACAGCGCTGTACATATAACAATACAGATTATACAGTAATGTATGTATATGTTTATTATATAGCGCCACTTGGGACACAGCGCTGTACATTTTAACAATACAGATTAACAGTATGTATGTATATGTTTATTTATATAGCGCCACTTGGGGACGCAGCGCTGTACATTATAACAATACAGATTATACAGTAGTATGTATATGTTTATTTATAGCGCCACTTGGTACGCAGCGCTGTACATTATAACAATACAGATTATACAGTATGTATGTATATGTTTATTTTATAGCACCACTTGGGTACACAGCACTGTACATTATAACAATACAGATTATACAGTATGTATGTTATATTTATATAGCGCCACTTGGGTACACAGCGCTGTAACTATAACTACAGATTATACATGTATGTAATGTATATGTTTTATTTATATAGCGCCACTTGGGACACAGCGCTGTACATTATAACAAACCGATTATACAGCATGTTATGTATATGTTTATTTATATAGCGCCACTTGTGGGGACACAGCGCTGTACATTATAACAATACAGATTATACAGTATGTATGTATATGTTTTATATAGCGCCACTTGGTACACAGCGCTGCACATTATAACATACAGATATACAGTATGTATTTGTGTTTGTTTATATAGCGCCACTTGGGGACACAGCGCTGCATTATAACAATACAGATTATACAGTATGTATGTATATGGTTTATTTATAGCGCCACTTGGGGACACCAGCGCTGTACATTATAACAATACAGATTATACATATGTATACTGTTTATTTATATAGCGCCACTTGGGTACACACGCTGTCATATTAACAATCCAGATTATACAGTATGTATGTATAATGTTTTTATATATGGCGCCACTTGGGTACACAAGCGCTGTACATATACAATACAGATTAACAGTATGTATGTAATTGTTTATTTATATAGCGCCCACTTGGGACGCAGCGCTGTACATTATAACAATACAGATTATACAGTATGTATTATATGTTTATTTATATAGCGCCACTTGGGTACACAGCGCTGTACATTAAACAATACAGATTATACAGTATGTATGTATATGTTTATTTATATAGCGCCACTTGGGGACACAGCGCTGTAACATTATAACAATACGATTTATACAGTATGTATGTATATGTATATTTATTAGCGCCACTTGGGACAGCGCTGTAATTATAACAATACAGATTATACAGTATGTATGTAATGTTAATATATATAGCTGCCACTTGGGTAACAGCGCGGTAGCATTATACACATAACAGATTATACATATGTAGGTATATTTTATTTATATAGCGCGCACTTGGGACACAGCGCTGTACATTATAACAATACAGATTATACAGTATATATGTATATGTTTATTTATATAAGCGTCCACTTGGGGACACAGCGCTGTACATTATAACATACCGATTATACAGTATGTATGTATATGTTTATTTATTAGCGCCACTTGGGTACACAGCGCCTGTCATTATAACAATACAGATTATACAGTATGTATAATGTTTATTTATATAGCGCCACTTGGGTACACCGCTGTACATTATAACAATACAGATTATACAGTATGTATGTATATGTTTATTTATTAAGCGCCCTTGGGGACACAGGGCTTACATTACAACAATACAGTTTATAAAGTATGTATGTATATGTTTATTTATATAGCACCCACTTGGGACACAGCGCTGTACATTATAACAATACAGATTATACAGTATGTATGTATAGTTTAATTTATATAAGCCCACTTGGGTACACAGCGCTGTCATTATAACAATACAGATTATAACATATGTTAATGTATATTTTATATAGCGCCACTTGGGGACACAGCGCTGTACAATATAACAAACAGATTATACAGTATGTATGTATATGTTTTTTTATATAGCGCCACTTGGGGACACAGCGCTGTACATTTTAAACAATACAGATTATACAGTATGTATGTATATGTTTTATTTATATAGCGCCACTTGGGTACGCAGCGCTGTACATTATAACATACAGATTATACAGTATGTATGTATATGTTTTATTATATAGCGCCACTTGGGTACGCAGCGCTGTACATTTAACAATACAGATTATACAGTATTTATGTATATGTTTATTTATATGCACCCACTTGGGTACACAGCACTGTACATTATAACAATACAGATTATACAGTATGTATGTATATGATTTATATAGCGCCACTTTGGTGACACAGCGCTGTACATATAACAATACAGATTAACATCTATGTATGAAATTTTATTTATATAGCGCCACTTGGGGACACAGCGCTGTACATTATAACAATCCGATTATACAGCATGTAATGTATATGTTTATTTATATAGGCCACCACGCGCTGTACATTATACAATACAGATTATACAGTATGTATGTATATGTTTATATAGACGCCACTTGGGTACACAGCGCTGTACATTAGAACAATACAGATTATACAGTATATGTATTGTTTATTTATATAGCGCCACTTGGGACACAGCGCTGTACATTATAACAATACAGATTATACAGTCGTATGTATATGTTTATTTATAGCGCCACTTTGGTGCACAGCCTTGTACATTATAACTACGATTATACAGTATGTATATGTTTATTTATATAGCGCCACTTGGGTACACACAGCGCTGTACATTATAACAACAGATTATACATATGTATGTATATGTTTATTTATATAGCGCCACTTGGGTACACACGCTGTACATATAACAATCAGATTTATACAGTATGTATGTATATGTTTATTTGATAGCGCCACTTGGGTACACAGCATGTACATTATAACAATACAGAGTTATACAGTATGTTGTATATGTTTATTTATATAGCGCCACTTGGGTACACAGCGCTGTACATTATAACATACAGATTATACAGTATGTATGTAATATGTTTATTTATATAGCGCCACTTGGGTACACAGCACTGTACATTAATAACATACAGATTATACAGTATGTAGTATATGTTTATTTATATAGCGCCACTTGGGGACACAAGCGCTGTACATTATAACACTACAGATTATACAGTATGTATGTATATTTTTTATTATATAGCGCCATTTGGTACACAGCGCTGTACATTATAACAATACAGATTATACAGTATGTATGTATATGTTTATTTATATAGCGCCCACTTGGGTACAGCAGCGCTGTACATTATAACAATAAGATTATACATATGTATGTATATGTTTATTTATCTGCGCCACTTGGGGACACAGCGCTGTACATTATAACATACAGATTATAACGGTTTGTATGTATATGTTTTATATAGCGCCACTTGGGGACACAGCGCTGTACTTATAACAATCAGATTATACATATGTATGTATATGTTTTATATAGCGCCACTTGGGGACACGCGCTGTACTATAACAATACAGATTATACAGTATGTATGTATATTTTTATATAGCGTCACTTGGGGATGCAGCGCTGTACATTAATAACAATACAGATTATACAGTATGTATGTATATGTTTATTTATATAGGCCCACTTTGGACACAGCCGCTGGAACAATATACAATACAGATTATACAGTAGTATGTATATGTTTATTATATAGCGGCCACTTGGTCACAGCGCTGTACATTATAACAATACAGATTATACAGTATGTATATGTTTTTTATATAGCGCCACTTGGGACACTTCGCTGTACATTATAACAATACAGATTATACAAAGACAATGAAGACAGGCTACAGGCCTTAAATTAACCACCACCATGGGCCAGGTGCATGGGTATAATAAATGTATATCAACGACCAACCAAGAACAGAGATACACAGCACACTGTTAGAATGTACAAGGTGTATGTACACTCCCTTATTAAGGTAACCCAGGGGATAGACGTGATAGCATATTTAAACCAAGAATGCAAGGAGCCTATATAACCAGATAAATAAGATAATAACAAACAATATCTACCCAAATGGCATATAGGTAGTTAAAAGAACATATCAGATAATCAATAAATTTCAAAATACAGATATGTGGTTAAATATGAAAAAGTCATATTGTAGAGATCCCAGATATGTTGGGGGGGCCCCAAACCACTAGTGCTTTCCATGAGTTAACTTTAACAAACAAACCCCATAGAAATCTTCACAATCACAGACAATATTCCATGATGTATAAAAAACATGAGTAAAATGGTAATAATATAAATGCTGATATTGAATCTTGATTTGTAAATCCTCAGAAGGTCCAAGTTTGTAATAATCTGTTGATACATAATTCGTAAGTAAAGATGTGAAATAATTGGATGGTTTAATGATCAAGGATCATGTTGATCTAAAGATGGATGATATCATGAAGATGAATGGTGAATGATGTATATACAATAGTATGGCACACACAACAACAATAGGTTACTTGAGCTCCATGGATGGAATGGAAGAACCATAGCCAAGCGATGTCAACAATCCTTTTTCTTCCAATTTCAAGAACTGCTATTGTCTCTGTTATTCTTAAGAGATGGGATAAAGCAGGTATATAGTTATAATTCATAGAACAGGGGTAAAGTCAAGAGCCTCATTCAAACCCCTAGGATACAGTCTTAAGTTGGTAGATCCACCTGCGCTTCACACACGAAGTAGCATTTTATAATATCACCCCCCTTCTCAGGGTGGACGGCTACTTTATGGCAAGCCACTGCATTTAAAAACCCTTATACTACCCCCATGGTGTACCAAGAAGTGCTCTGCTTATGGTAGTCAAAGTCTTACCTTCAGTCTTGTGTCTCCCTGCCATCTTATGTCCGACAAGTGGTTTAGATAATCTCTGCTTCAATTTGCGAGATTTCTTGCCTACATATAATAGATTCCAGGGACATTGTATCACGTAAACCAAGCATTCACTCCTGCAGTTGAAAGATTGGGTGATAGGAAAAAATCCCTACCCTCGGATCATTCACTGCACTCTTTGTAGCATATATGTGGCAAAAAACACAATCACACATGGAAATGTACCTTGCAATCTCTGGCCTGTGTGTTGTACTTCCTTAGGTCGTCTGTAATGGCTCCTGGTGAGCATATCAATATGTTCCTACTACTTCGTCGAGCTGTCATGATGGAGTGTCTAAAACAAAACGCTTACATTATCGTCATTCCTAAGTAATCTGTCTCATGATTATTCAATTTTGCCTTAATGATTGCCATTCCCTGACCAACAGTAGTTATGTATCTCACATAGGCCGTCATGCTCTTTAGTTTTTTTATGGTAAAAGGTCCTGCTTGTGTGAGTTTTGGTTATCTCACCTTTCTCTTTCTAGTAGATCCTCTAGATAAGCCCCTGGCGACAAACTCTCATAAGCTCCCTCGGGCTTGTCATAATAATCTGATATTATTATGCAATTCCTCCTCACTCTGAGATATGTCCCTCGGTAATATATTGGGACTTCTTGAGTGGGTGTCGGTGTGCACTTTCAATGTAACCGAGAGTTTGTCGCCATGGGTTTCCTAAACAATGCCGTAACCAATGTTGGCCAGCCGTTTTTTTTATCACCACATCCACAAAATTCCACCTGACTCACTGAGATGGTTTTATAAGAAAATATTGAGTTACATTGGTGTTTAGAAGTGTTAAATAAATTCATCAATTCAAGCATGTTTTCTAGAGCCCTCCAACACAATATAATGTCGTCATTAAATTCTATACCAGATGTCAACACAGGCCAGTAAAACATACAGTTCCTCAGAAAAGACGTGGCTCCTCTCCCACCAACCCCAAATAGGTTGGCGTGGAGGGACACATCTGGCACCCATCGCCATCCTCTTTTCGCTGCACATAGTATTTACTCCATCAAATATAAAGTAGTTTATGCGTATATGCTATCACTGTCTATCCCGCTGGTATCACTCTTAATAAAGGAGTGTACTACCCTTTTGTATAGTCTAACGTGTGTCTGTGTACTTGTTCCTTGGTTGGCGTTAACTACAGATTAACAGTATGTATGTAATATGTTTAATTTATAGTACGCCAACTTGGTACACACGCTGTGGGCATGTATAACAATACAGATTATACAGTTATGTTATATGTTTATTTATATAACGCCACTTGGGGGCACAGCGCTGTACATTATAACATACAGATTCAATACAGTATGTATTATATGTTTATTTTATATACGCCACTGGTGACCCAGCGCGTAACATTATAACAATACAGATTATAGCAGTCATGTATGTGTAATGTTTATTTATATAGCACCACTTGGATACACACAGCGCTGTACATTTAACAATACACGATTACAGTATGTATGATAATGTTTATTTATATAGCGGTTCCATCTTGGGGACGCAGCGCTGAGGCATTAAACACATTCAATATGATACAGTATGTATGTATAGTTTATTTATTATAGCGCCACTTGGGTACGCAGCGCTGTACATAAAACAATACAATTATACAGTAGTGTATGATATGTTTTATTTATATGCGCGCACTTGGGACACAGCGCTGTACATTTATAACAATCAGATGTATACAGTATATTAGTTATGCTTGATTATATATCGATGCCCTGTGGTACACAGCGTTGTACATTATACAATCAGATTATACAGTAGTATGTTATGTTTAATTTTATAGCGCCACTTGGGTACGCAGCGCTGTACCATTATGACAATACAGATTAACCGTATGTCTGTATATGTTATTTTATATAGCGGCCACTTGGTTAGCAGCGCTGTCTTATACAATACGATTAATACAGTTGTAATGTATATGTTTATTTATATACGCCACTTGGTACGCAGTCCTGTATCATTTAACAATACAGATTATACAGTATGTATGTATATGTTTATTTATATAGCGCCCACTTGGGTACGCAGCGCTGTCCATTATAATACAGATTTACAGTATGTTGTATATGTTTATTTTATTAGTGCGCCACTTTGGGTACTGCGCAGCACTGTATCATTATACAATACAATTATACACGTAATGTATGATAGATGTTTTTTATATAGCGCCACTTGGGTAACAGCTCTTGTACTTATAACAATACAGATTATCAGCATATATATGTATCTTTTACTTTATATAGCGTCCACTTGGGTACACAGCGTCTGTACATTATAACAATACAGATTATACAGTATGTAATGTATGGTTGATTATATAGTGCCACTTGCGACACAGTGCTGGTCAAGGTTATAATGACAACAATTTTGTCCTAGAATACATACATACATAACTATGTAGCATTCATAAGCGAACAAGTTCTTGAATTAAGCAAAATGAACCCTCAGATTTCCTGGTGGGCCTCAACATCCAGCACGCAACCATGTGGCTAAATACTCCTACAAACCTTGGAAACAACCCCAACAAACTATATTTATGGAAAACACACCCTCTACTATATAGTGCTGCCATTCTTGCATCTATTCAAGCAGACTTCTATGTGCGTTTCTTTTGTAGAATGTTCAGACACTTTGTAAAATGTTCAGTTTTTATCAGAATTTAAGAAAAAAAGGCTGCAACAAAGGTTCAGACTGAAGAAATCTTAACAAACCATCCATTACAATAAAAGTTCACATTTATATCGGATCTTCTTAGTGTAATAAAATAAAACTTGTCATCAGTCACATCAAAATATGGCGCAGCAACATATCCTCAATAGGAGGCAATGCTACCAGAGCATGGGTCTAATTCACACTCAAAAATGAAGGGAATAATGGATGCAAAGTTTAGAAATTTTGCCCAAATCCACATAGTAAAAGTAAAACACATGACTACTCTCAATCTCCCACTGTCCTGAATCAACATATGCCACATTTGTGGTGTACACTGAGACATGGCCCACGATCGCACCCAAATTGAACCAATGTATATTGCAGATTTACAGAAAAAATGAACCCTTCACTGACCATTCTTTGTTAGATTTCTTTGTTGTACACGATTCCAAACTGAACCGAACAGCGATGGGAAGTTCGGGGGACATACTCATGAGGCCTTACCAACGGCTTGTAATAGTGGAGAATAATATTTTTCCCTTGAATCCAAACCCCTCTTTAATACAAGACATACCCATGTCTGGCTTTTCCTCTGGCTGTTGCCACATGCGCACTGTCTTGCTACCTTAAGTTTGTATCCACCAAAACTCCAAGATCCCTTTCCAACAGGGATTCACTTAACACAGAGCCATTAATAGTACTCAGCACAAGGATTTTTAATAGTCCCAAAATGTAATCACCTTACTTTATCACATTGAATCCCATCTGCCACTTACAGCCTCAAACCTGTTGACAATCTATCTAGATCCGCTTACAACATGCCATTATGCACATCCTATATAGCTTTTAATGATCAAGTCACATATTTTGTGTCTTTCTCAAACAGCAAAGACTTGCCTGTGTGGGGGACGAAGAGTAGGGGTCTTTCTTCCGAGATTGTCCCCATCCCAACAGATTTGGCCCGCTAGGTAATGAGTGGAGAGGACAACCTCGGAATTAGCGTGTGATGGAGGGGCTATCCGCCTTGAGCACCCAGGGGACTGCCATCTAGTCTGATAGCAAGGGAGGAGAACGAAGGTCAGGAATGCTAGGCAGGTGGTAGTGGTAGGGGACTCCATTATCAGGAAGGTTAGATAGGTAACTCCGCACAACCCTACTGCGAACTGTGTGTTGCCTGGCCTGGGCTCGGGTTCGGCACGCTGTGTGTATGTTGTAGACAGATTATTGGGTGGGCGCGGGTGGTGACTCGTGCTCGGTCTTTGGTTTCACATTGGTGCAGTACAAAGTTAGAGGGTGGGGCCACACTAGGGCCAAGATAAACAAGGACCTCCAGGTAGGTGTTTTCATGAATACTACCGTCAGCCACGTTGCTAATCGCATGGATAACAGCGGGAGCTTACGGAGCATTAATGCGTGGCTAAGAAGTGGTGTAAGGGAAGAAGGTGTTTGGTTTATAGAGAACTGGGGCAGACTTTTGCGTCGGCCACAGGCTTCTTAGTATGGGATTGGTTTGCACCTCACGATAGTGGTGGCGGACTGTTTTAGGTGGAGAAGATGGCTAGTAAGGTTGGAGGAGATTTTAAACTAGGTTTGGGGGGGAGGGTATTAGCAGTCTCACTGGATAGATTCCCAGGAGGAAAGCAGGATGTAGATAGGCCAGTGGTGGGTGAAAGGGGTGTGGGGCTAGCATAGGGGATAGGAGGATGTGTATTAAAGTGTACGAAAAAATCTCAGGATCATAATCTAAAATGTATGTTTGCAAATGCAGAAGCCTGGCTGACAAAATGGGTGAATTGGAAATGTGGCATTGAATGAAAAGTATGATGTAATAGGTATAGCAGAAACGTGGTTGAACATTTCTCACGACTGGGCTGTAATATAGAAAGGATATGCCTTGTTAGGCAGGACAGAAAAAAGGAAAGGGGAGGAGTATGTGTTTTGTTAAAAAAGAATTGAAGCCAAATTTAAAAGAAGAGATAACTGGTGAATAGGATGATAAATGGAGGCAATATGGGTGGAATTAGGCAACAGGAAAGGGGGTAATGTCATTGTTGTGTCTGCTATAAGCCGCCAAATGCTAGCAGAGAGGAGGTGTCAACTTCAATGCAGTTGGCAAGGCTGCAAGTTTGGGAGTGTGCTCATTATGGGGACTTCAATTACCCTGACATTGATTGGTGTGGTGGAACTGCCATCACAGAAAAGGCGATGGGTTCCTGAATTTGCTGCAGGATAATTTTCTCTCACAGGTGGTTGAGGTTCCTACTAGAAAAGGATTCTGTTGGATTCTGGTAATATCTAACATTGTGAGCGCATTATAGATGAAAGGTAACGGAGGCTTAGGAATAGTGACCATGAAATAGTGGCATTTGGACTTTGTTATCGAAAGGAAAAGTGCGCTGGGTTAACAAAGACATTTAATTTCAGGAAAGCAAATTTTCCCAGGTTAAAAGCAGCTCTTCAGAATGTCAACTGGGATATGTATTATCAGGTAAATGTACTGAACAGAAGTTGACTGTGTTCAGGGGATTTTAAAGCCAGTTCACATCTAAATTATACCCTTGGGAAATAATGTAAAAAAAAAAATATCCCCCCATTTGGCTGAATTCTGATGTAAGAGGCAAATGGTAAGGAAGAAAAAGCATTTAAAACTTTAGAAGCCGAGGAACGGAAGGCCTTTAGGGAATAAAAAACTGTAACAAGAGTGTAAGAAAGCAATCAAACTAGCTAAAATTAATAATGAAGTTAGGATAGCTGAAGAAAGCATCACTAAGCCAAACATTTTTTTAAGTATATTATAGTAAGAAATGAGGACTGATAATGTGGCACCATTAATTTATGGGGATAAGTTAGTTACGGAGGATGGCGATAACAAATGTCTTTGAATATTTTTTCCTCTGATACACTATAGAGATCCAAGTACAGACATCATAGAGTATAGTAGCAATAAGGTATAAAGATTCAAGTTCACTTGGTTAACCGAGGATATGGTACAGAAAGAACTAATAAGGTTAATATTAATAAATCTCCTGGACCGGATAAAATACATCCTCGGGTACTAAAGAGCTAAGTTCAGTTTATCTAGGCATTGTTTCTTATTTTTGCTGATTCCCTCATGTCCGTGGTGTGCCTCTGGATTGGAAAAAGGCTATGTTATTCCATTTCAAAAAGGGTAGTCGTTCACGAGCCGGGTAATTACAGGCCGTAAGTTTAACTTCAGTGGTGGGGAAGATCCTGGAAAGTTTATAGGAAGCATGTTCTAGAGTATGTTTCAAGGACTGACATTATAAGTAGTAACCACACATGGATTTAGGAGGAATAGATCTTGTCAAACTAACTTGCTTGGCTTTTATGAGGAAGTAAGTAGAAATTTAGACTCCTGTATAGCAGTAGATGTGTTTTACTTGGATTTTGCAAGGCTTTTGATACAGTCCCCCATAGGCGACTAATGAATAAGCTAAGGTCTGTTGGTCTGGGGAGTCACATTTGTAACATGGATGAAAATTGGGTTTAAGGAATAGATGGCAGAGAGTAGTTTTTAATGGGGCTTCATCATTATGGACTAAAGTGCTAAGTGGGTGCCACAGGTCTGTGTTTGGGGCCGCTTTCTATTTAATCTATTTATTAATGATTTGGAAGTGGGTATTGTCAGCAAGGTTTTCTGTGTTGCTGCCGACACAAACTTTGTCGACCATTAAAAACTTCAGAGATGTGCATCTGTTGCAGGGGATCTAGATAGATTATCACATTGGGCTGCTAAGTGGCAGATGAATTCAATGTTGATAAATGTAAGGTGATGCATTTTGGACTTAAAACTACTACTCTAATATGGCTCTGTGAAAGGGATCTTGGAGTTTTGGTGGATAACAAACTAAGGTAGCAAGTCAGTGCCAGCGCAACAGCCAGAGCCAGCATTTTAATTGTCTTGTATAAAGAGAGGTATGGATTCAAGGGAAAAATGTATTTCCTCTTTACAAAGCATTGGTAAGGCCTCATTTGGAATATGCAGCAGTGCAATTTTGGAATCCTGTGTACAAAAAGGACATCTTTTGAAATGGAAAGTTCAGAGAAGGCACTAAATTAATAAGGGGATTGGGGGAGCTTGAATATGAAAGAGAACTGGAAAGTACAAATTCATGTACGCTGAGAAAAGGCGCTTTGCGTGGGATATGATTACTGTGTATAAATACATTAACGGGCCATACAATAAACTATCTCTGGGGCATTGTTCACCATAGAACATGTCAAAGGACACGAGGACATCCCTTAAGACTGGAAGAAAAAAGGGTTTAGGCTTCACAGCTCCGGAAGGATTTTTTCACTGTGAGAACGGTAAAGCTATGGAACTGTCTTCCAGTGACGTTGTTCGGCAGGTTCATTGGTCAGATTTTCAAAAAAAAAGCTGATGAGTTTCTCACAAACAGGAATGTTACAAGTTACTGTTATTGATACATAAAGTAGAGTTTGGAAAGGTTTGTCAGTCTTTTTGTGGAGTCGGTGAAGCTATGGAACTGTGTCTTCCAGTGACGTTGTTATGGCAGGTTCACTTGGTCAGTTAATACAACAGCTGTGAGTTTTCTACCAAGGAATTTACACAGAGTTCGGTATTATACATAAAGTAGAGTGGGAAGGGTTTTGTCCCTGTGAGTAACGGTAAAAGCTATGAACTGTCTTCAGTTGGACGTTGTTATGGCAGGGGTTCATTGGTCAGTTGTTATAAAAGAGCTGATGATTTCTCAACACGGAATGTTAAAGTTACTGGGTATTGAACATAAAGTAAGTTGGAGGGTTGGTCACGTGTGATAACCGGTAAAGCTATGGACACTGTCCTTCCAGTGGACTTTTGTTATGCAGGTTCATTGGTCGTTAATAAAAACGTGATAGTTTCTACAAACAAAGGAATGTTACATTAACTGGTATTGATACATAAAGTATAGTTGGAAACGGGTTTGTCAACTGTGAGAACGGTAAAGCTATGGAACTTGGTCTTCCGTGGACATTGTTATGGCAGGTTCATTGGTCAGTTTAATAAAAAGCTGGATTGAGTTTCTCTGCAACAGAATGTTACAAGTTACTGGTATTGATACTAAGTAGAGTTGGAAAGGGTTTGTCACTGTGAGAACGTAAAAGCATGGAACTGTCTTCCAGTGGACGTTGTTATGGCAGGTTCATTGGTCAGTTTAATACAAAGCTGGAGTGAGTTTTCTACAACACAGAATGTTACAACAAGTTACTGGATTGATCATAACAGTAGAGTTGTAAAGGTTTTGTCAGCTGTGAGAACGGTAAAGCTATGGAACTGTCCTCCAGTGGGACGTTGTTATGGCAGGGTTCATTGGTCAGTTTAATAAAAAGCTTGATGATTTTCTACAAACAAGGAATGTTACAAGTTACGCTGGGTATTTATACAACATAAAGTAGAGTTGGGAAAAGGTTTTGTCACTGTTAGAACCGGTAAATCATGTAACTGTCGTTCCAGTGGACGTGTTTGGCAGGTTCGTTGGTCAGTTTAATAAAAAGCGGGATGAGTTTCTTCTACAACAAGGAATGTTACAATTACTGGTATTGATACAAAAGTAGAGTTGGGACCGGTTTTTGTCACTGGAGAATGGGGTAGTCTATGGAACTGTCTCCAGTGACGTTGTTATGGCAGTTCATTGGTCGTTTAATAAAATCTGGCTGAGTTTCTACAAACAAGAATGTTCAAGTTACGGTATTTGCTACATAAAGTAGAGTGGGAAAGGGTTTGTCACTGTGAGAAGGTACGCTATGGAACTGTCTTCCAGTGGAACGTGTTATGCAGGTCATTGTCAGTTAATCAAAGCTGGATGAGTTTTCTACAACAGGAATGTTACAAGTTACTGGGATTGATACTAAAGTAAAGTTGATCCAGGGAAATTGTTTCCGTTGCCACTTGGAGTCAGGAAGAATTTTTTTCCTCATAAATTTGGGTGTTTTTTTTTTTTTTGGCCTTCCCTCTGATCACAGTTAGGCAGGAAAATGCGGATTTGCAATGTTTGCCGGATGGAATTGTAGTCTTTATTTCAACCTCAAATACTATCCATACTATACTATACTATCCTATACTAATCCAAAATCCTTAATAAATCGATTAACTAAATTGGCCCCCAAAATGGAACCCTGGGGTACCCCACTTAGAAGTTAGTCCGTATGGACAACCACTCTCTGTATTTATCCATCAACCCATTTTTATCCTGTCAGACCTTAGCTATATCTTAGTCACTTACTGTTCAACTTTCTACTCACTTCCCTCCTAAAAACCAAGAAAATTTGGTTTGACCAAGATTCTATTGCTTGATCTAATCCATGTTGAATACTACTTTGTCAGTCCCCCTTGAAACATCTCTATAATATGTTCCGGTATCAACTTTCAGTACTTCCCCACCACTGTTAAACTCACAGGTCTGTTAATTACCCAGACTCAAATGGACACAATATGGTACGTTCCTGTCATAATATCAAGTAATACAGTATATATAATAATCAGACTAATACGCATATATAATATTTCAGTTATACAGTAATATAATAATAGAGTGTCCAGTATATATAATAATACAGTAATCAGTATATATAATTACAGTTATACAGTATATATAATAATGCAGTAATACACAGATATAATATTCATATACAGTATATATAATAAGACAGTATCAGTATATATACTAATACAGTAATACAGTATATATAATAATACAGTAATATAGTATATATAATACAACATAATACAGTATATATATAATACAGCAATAACTGTATATATATAATACAGTAATCCTTATATTTACTAATACCATAATACAGTATATATAATTACAGTAATACCGTATATAACATATATATATATAGTATATATAATCTTATATATATATATATAAAATACTACGTAATACAGTATATTTAATAATACCGTCTATATAGTATACAGTGATCTCCAATACAGTAATACAGTTATATATAAAATACAGTAATACAGTATATATAAAATACAGTAATATTATATAATCTAATACAGTAATACATTTAATATATATAAGACAGTAATACAGTCATATATAACAATACAGTAATATTTATATATAACAATACAGTAATACATGATATATAACAATACAGTAATACAGTATATAATAATAATACAGTAATACAGATATATAATAATACAGTATATATAACAATACATTTACAGTAATACAGTATATATAATAATTACGTATATATAACAATACGTAATACGTATATAGCATAATACGTTAATACAGTAATATATAATATACAGTATATGTGATCCCTTATGTCACTTTCTCTAGAAGGCAAAAGGCCTATTTAAATTATTAGGTAATACTAATACGTTTTACATTTTCATTCATGTGATGTTTTTCTGCCATAGAGATTTAATCATTGATAGCTTAAAAAGGCCAGGAGATACAGTATACAATATTTTCTAAAGGAGTAAATAAAGCCTTATGTTTTTACTATACTTTTAATTGACTCTAGTAATAATAATAAATGGTTTTTCTTTGTATTAGGTTGCAATGATATACGATATAATGATACAGCTTGGATAATAACAGTGGATTGGTTATTTTTACTGCAGCAAGTACCTAAATGCATCATTGTTTTACACAATGGCCACGTACGTCTGTGATTGGCTGTTCATCACATCTTGTTGCAATAAGAAAGGATAAAACAGAGATAAGTTTTGTCTAGTTTGGAGCTGTAGAGGACCAACCTTGATTGTTACGTGAGTATATCAATCTGCCTGTTTTATTTATTTATTTGAAAAACCTTAATACAATATCTGATTCCATATCTACAGTACAGAAAGCTAAATTCTGTCTTTATCTAGTGAGAAAGATTCTCATAACAATACAGCGGGAAGATTTTCCTGGGTGACTTTAATGCCATATAGGCACTGATAAAAGGATTGATACTGTAGCTTTTAATTCGCCCTAAGTAACTAATAATTTCCTTTAAACTTGAAACTTGTGGAATACAAAATTATTCTACGAACCATGACCTTTTAATCAGACACAATTTACAGGGAACTGGGGAACTTCCATAATCGCTATCTAATCTGCCTCTGAATGCTATTTAATGGTTGTTCAATGAAAGTAATCCTACTCTTCCCTCTAAAATCCCTATTGTGAGATCAGTAGGTGGCACCACTAACTAGCCGGGATTGGCTGTCTTTCTCATCCAATCAAATAAATTCAATCTTTAACTGGAAGCTGTGACTTCATTGATTTTATTTTTTAAGAATTGATCATCGTCAGTTTGATACATTAGTTAATAGAAAGGTGTTACAGCTCACAGCTTCTTCGCCATATCAACCAACCCACCTCCCTCATCTCCATTCTTCTTTTTCTCTATCCTATTCTTTTATATTTATATTTCCATTCCCAAAGAAAACAAAGCATTTTAATTATACAACAACAAACATAAACCTTTTATAACCTTTTATAATACATAAGTCTAGGCATTTAACGAATCTATTTACAGTCACTCAGTGATGTCACTGAGTGACCTTCCTGTATTCCATGGTTGCCCCTCCCACTTATGCCCCCTCCCTGTATTAGTCATTTATATAGGATCCCTGTTATTGTTGACAACAATGTTCAGGTCCTTCTTTCTCTTTCAATAGGAACGGTAATTAACTATTTATAGACTAAACAGGGATTCCTAACAGGGATTCCTTTTAAATGACTAATTACAGGGAGGGGGAGAGACGTGAAGTGGAAAGTTTTTTTTTTTGTCCTGACCTTATGTATTATAAAAAAAATACGCTACCTACAGTGTAATATATGGATTTTCTTCACTCGGAGTCCCATGCCTGTAAAAATTCTATATGGTCATGAACTCCTTGGTGGCGTAATATCCTTATAGTACACTGTAAAGGTAGCATATATCCCCTTATATCACTTTTGTCGTCTTTTTTTGTCAGATTGTACAAGGGGACAATAATGTTTACATCTAAGCAAAATTTACAATGTACCAAAAGCTTTTATACTCCATAAGTGTGGCATTTTTATGGGAGCTGCAGTGGTATATATCCTTAATAAAAATCACTCAGCTATGTCACTAAGTGACTCATTTCTTATCTTTATTATATCCACTGCTCTTCCCATTCCAGTGTTCATAACTGGACATGACTCAGCATTTTTGCAGGTTAAAGGGCATCTATACTGAATTTAGGTTATTTTAAATTGACCATAACTGGAAGATATTCTTCTTCCCAACCACCACACCACCACACCACCACACAAATCTTTTTTTGTTTGATCTGCCCCTATTTCTTTAGAATCCATCTAAATGCTTCTTATATTGCAGCTGTCAATCAAGTTCCTTGCTCTCAACACGATTCTTTCTTCCGTGAGCAGTTTTACTGTAGCTGGATGGTGACAGAGAATTTGACGTTGGATTCCTGTAGGGCTGTGTGTCAGGCTTGACAGTTGGTTTAATGGTAAAAGTCATGTCAGATGAAAGTGGGCGTGGTTAAAAGAGGAGGGGGGGTACTGCTCCTAACAAAATGTGTGCTGGTTGAAGGGATTCAGCAACACACACCAATCAGAGTAAGTGCCTACTTACATGTATTCAATTAAGATAAGAATGAGGCATTTTTTTTTATTATAGTGTCCCTTTAACTTCACTAAAGGGCTAGCCCACTATCGCAATTTTTCTTGCGTGTTCCGCGTGCGATTGCGCAATGCGATTTTTTCCGATCATTGATCGCGTCAAAACGCACTGAAATGCGCGTTTTCGGGTGCGATGTAACTTACTGCGATTTGCGTTCCGCATTTTTGATCGCAATCGCATTCATTTTTCTATATCTAACGAAAAAATGCAGGCGCAAACCAACAAACTCGCACATTAAACCAAATGCGATTCCGTGTTCGATTGCGTTTGCAGCGCACGTGGCCGTGCCCTAATGGAACTGACTGGAGCTGCTTCCTGTCACAATCATAACAGATGTCCGAACAAAATCCGTCCCTCGAGGATCCGCAAATTTCCACCAAAAAATTTAAAAAATTTCGAAAATCTGCGAGGAGCGACCCATTAAAACCTATTAAAATGAAAAATCTGAAATATGAGGATTCGTGGGAAATACGAGGATTCTTCGAAATACGAGGATTCTTCAAAAATAAGGACCCAAATGCATTTTCCCGCATTGTTTGAAAATACTAGAAATCCTTGTAATTTCGAAAATTTTCGAAAATGCGGTTCGGAAAAGTTCGGAAGCGAAAACCGGAAAATCCGCCGATCTCCGCCGTTTGCGAACGAGGTAAATCCCGCCGGGCGGATCTGGGTTCGATCCCAAACTGGGCCGTCCTAAAAAACCAATTTCTTTCTCCTCCTCCACAAGCTTTGTTCAAACCGAATAGCTGCTGTCCTGGGTGTGGCCTTTCTACAGAACAGAATGTACTTGGGGTTAAATTAGGTGGGAATAGGGCCAAGGCTAGAATTTAAAATGTGAATGGGGGGCGGAATCATATATTTGATACAACTGGTAAACTGAGTGTTTTCCGCATAATTGAGAACCCATTCTGGGGAGATAAATTTGAAATTAGCACTAGTATCCCATAACTTATTTGTCATTGAATGAAAATCTGATGAAAATGACCTGATAAAATGGTCCACTATCTATTTTAGCCTTAAATTAATTAGCTTTGGTAAGAGCAAGCATTCTTCTCTCCCCCCCCCCCACATTAACTGTAATAAGGTCCAAATCTCAATTATGGACAGTCCAAGGTTTCATGGTCATGTGAATCCATATCACTTTCCTGTATGAAACGCACCTGGGTCTGAGACATACTAACTACCTAACTACACCTATTGGGCATATTTTATAAACGGCCGTTACTTTTCGGTCCGTTTTCGCCAAATCGCTATTAACTCGAATTCTTAAGGGTGAAACCCGGCCCACGAAAAGTTAATGCCTCACTAACATCGCCTCATTTACTGCTCGCTTCTATTTCATCAATGGCGGTAAACATAATTCGCGAGTAAAAGCTGCTTACCCTTTCACACTACTTCGCCAATTTCTCCCGCCCCCCCTGTGGCAGTGGGATACGACCCACCCTAGCCGCAATCCTTGCACACAGCATTGCGCTATACATATCGTGCTTCGCCTTTGTTAAATATGGTGAAAGCGTTCTTTTTCACAGCGGCGATGTGGGCGGAAACTTTTAGGCGGTAATAACAGCCTTTATCAATACGGCCCTATGTTCTTTGACACACACACACAACTACACACACACCTCATGGAACTATCACAAATAACACACCAACTACACAATTTCGAATGTATACAGTAAAAGCACAGTTCACATCATGGTATCCCTCTGGCGGCACTCTGGCGCCCATCCCCTGGTGCTGTGTTCCTAAATGGTGCCTCCCCTCACCGGCACGAACAATATAGGGGCAACTTTCCACTAATATCAGGAACACGCAACGCAGGGAGAATAAAAGTCTTGATTTGTTCAAATACATAAAATCAAAAATCCAACAGGATACTAGGGCTCAGAAGGAACAGCCTAACGGCGTGTCATGGTAACACCCCACTTCATCAGAGGCCTGTAAGTGTGAGTATGTGCACCTTAAATAACCGCCGCTCTGGTGTGTTCCCAGAAACGCGTTAGTCCCCTGGTTTTTTTAAAGAAGGATATAAGGATACTAACGAAAAATGTTTATATGAAATTAATAGCGCTGTACATTATAACTACAGATTATACAGTATGTATGTATATGTGTATTTATATAGCGCCACTTGGGTACACAGCGCTGTACATTATAACAATACAGATTATACAGTATGTATGTATATGCTTATTTATATAGAGCCACTTGGGTACGCAGTGCTGTACATTATAACAATACAGATTATACAGTATGTATGTATATGTTTATTTATATAGCGCCACTTGGGGATGCAGCTCTGTACATTATAATAATACAGATCATACAGTATGTATGTATATGTTTATTTATAAATAGATAGTTCAGTACATAAATATATAAATTATATAAATAGAAGTGCTAGAGCTTTGCCACAAGAGAAACGGAGGTCCCTGCCCTGAGAGCTTACAATCTAGTTAGGTGGGTTACACACAGAAACAATGGAATGGGTATAAGTGCAGTAGTGAGACGTATGCAGTGCAAATAAAATAATCAAATACTGTGCTGGTTACCAGATAGTTAGGATGTAAGGGTAGATTTATCATATATAGATATATAGATATCATATACTGTGCTGGTTACCGGATAGGTAGGATGTAAGGGTAGATTTATCATATATAGATATATAGATACCATATACTGTGCTGGTTACCAGATAGGTAGGATGTAAGGGTAGATTTATCATATATAGATATATAGATATCATATACTGTGCTGGTTACCAGATAGGTAGGATGTAAGGTCCTCACCATTTACTATATACCTCCTCCCCATTTAGACTACATACATCCTCACCATTTACTACATACAATCCTCACCATTACTACATACATCTCACCATTTACTATATACAATCCTAACCATTTCTCTATACAATCCGCACCATTTACTACGTACATCCGCACCATTTCTACGTCCATCCTCACCATTCTACTTACATCCTCCATTTACTACGTACACATCCCTCACCATTTACTGCTACTTACCTCTCACCATTTACTACGTTTACATCCTCAACCATTTACTACGTAACATCCTCACCATTGACTACTACGTACATCCTCACCATTTTACTACGTACATCCCACCATTTACTACTACCTCCTCACCATTTAACTTTACTACGTCTATCCTGCACCATTTCTACGCTACAATCCCTCACCTTTACTTACGTACATCCTCATCCCTCACCTTTACTACGTACATCCTCACCATTTACTACGTACATCCTCACCATTTACTACGTACATCCTCACCATTTACTACATCATCCTCACCATTTACTACGTACATCCCACCATTTACTACGTACATCCTCACCATGTACTACGTACATCCTCACATTTACTACGTACATCCTCACCATTTACTATATACATCCTCACCATTTACTATATACATCCTCACCATTTAACATATACATCCTCACCATTTACTACGTACATCCTCACCATTTACTACTACGTCCTCCTCACCATTTAACTACATACATCCCACCCTTTACTATATCCAATCCTCACCAGTTACTAGTATCCATCCTCACCTTTACTAACGTACATCCTCACCATTTACTACTACAATCCTCACCAATTTTCTACGTACATCCTCACCATTACTTAACGTACAAATCCTCAACCATTTTACTATCACTACTACGTACATCCTCACCATTTACTACGTACATCCTCACCATTTACTACGTACCTCCTCACCATTTACTACCGTACAATATCCTCAACCATTTACTACTACATCCTCACCATTTACTAACGTACATCCTCACCATTTCCTATACGTCATCCTCACCATTTACTACGTACATCCTCAAACCATTTACTACGTACAATCCTCACCATGTACTACGTACAATCCTCCCCATTTACTACTTACTACGTACAACATCCTCACCATTTACTACGTACATCCTCACCATTTACTAACATCATCCTCAACCATTTACTAACGTACATCCTCACCATTTACTACGTACACCTCACCATTTACTACGTACACTCCTCACCATTTACTACGTCAATCCTCCATCTCACCATTCTACGTACATCCTCACCATTTACTACGTAAATCCTCACAATTTACTAATAGTACAGCCTCACCATTTACTATATACATCCTCACCCATTTACTATTACATCCTCACATTTTACTACGTACATCCTCACCATTTACTACGTACATCCTCACCATTTACTACGTACATCCTCACCATTTACTACGTACATCCTCACCATTTACACTACGTTCATCCATCCTCACCATTTACTACGTACCAATCCTCCACCATTTGTACTATATACCTCACCACATTTACTATATACAGCCTCAAACCATTTACTATATCTCCTCACCATTTACTACGTACATCCTCCCATTACTCTATAACACTCACCATTTACTATATTCATCCTCACCATTTACGATATCACCTCCCATATTACTATATCAAAAACAACAATCCTCACCATTACTATATACATCCCTCACCCATTTACTACGTATACATCCTCACCATTTACTTATCTACATCCTCACCATTTTACTACATACAATCCTCACACCATTTCTATATACATCCGCAACCATTTACTAGATCACATCCTCACCATTTACTTTACTACGTACATCCTCACCATTTACTATATACATCCTCACGCTTTTACATATACATCCTCACCATTTACTACGTACATACGCATGCGCCATTTATTGGTCCACACGTCATTCTACTATATACATCCCAATTTAACTCGGCGGCACATGTACCTTTTAACAATCCTGGGATATTGTTGTAACTGGCGAGTATATGAACCAATGAGGACTGGGGATTTAGGTATTTTGGCTACTAACCAATCCTACCATAGAATTCCCTCAAATAACCGGCATTGTTATAACTTACAGGAACTGACAGATCATACGAGCCCCATGTGAAACCGTAATCCAGGTATCCCACCCCTCCCGCACCGCGCGGGAGTCTCCCTCATTCTGGGCGTGGTCTCCCGCACCAACCCGCAAGACCCACACCAGACTCTCCCGGACCTTGCGTCCTCCTCCCAAGTCAAACCCCCTTTTCTGTGGGAACGTCCCCCTAACTCTGCCCCCACCACACCCTAGAATTGTGGCCCCGCCCCACATGATTTCACGCCATGGCCCCCCACGTGATGTCACGCCACGCCCTTCCTCCCCCGACCAGAACCCTGAAAGGGTATTAGAGTAATATAATGACCCTAAAGGCTATTATCTTATCCCCATTACTATGGCAAGGTAGGGGAATAGTTAAGGTCCAGTGGAAGGTGGAATCCTGGGGAGGTAATTTAAATGGTCCCGCCACGGTCTCGATGGAAAAAAACTCATGTGGGCGACTTCCCCCAGGGATTGTGGTGTTTTCTGAATCCTCGCGTCGAGCCTACGTCTGTGATTTGCAGACACGTTTCTAATTACGGTGATTGTTTTCCCCTCTGGAATTCACACCCTTCCCCGTGGGACAACACTTCATTTTCCCACCAACATCACTAGTAAAAATGTGAAATACGCTAAACCATATGGAACAGGGAACCTAGAGTATCTACTACCAGTAGTCGCCGGTACATTATACTGACCCTCACACTGGCCATTTTAAAAAAGTTTTTTAGATCAAATCAGTTCATTGGTTCTATGTATAACCCAATTGGAGACGTTCCTAGCTATGTTAAGTTTCCCAAGAGTTCCAACATTCCAACCTGGCCTTTTGTCTGACGAGCTTACATCTATATGTGATCTTGTTGCTAATGTGTCAGCCTAACATTTAAGAAAGAAAGACCTCTATTGTAAGAGGTTGATTGGAATCCATAAAATGGGATAAAAGTCACACAAACAATTTAGAATCTGGAGAGATGTAGGACTACCTGTTACATGAAACATTCTCCCCCTTCCTCTGCCTCTCAAAGGTTTCCAACTCCTCTCCAAAGCGCGGGTTACAACTCACACACACAATTTTTGGGGGGTCCTTTTCCCTTTAAAACGGATGCTTCTAAAATTTGCCTTATTTGCTGTAACATTGTGTATCGTTTTGTTTATTTATTGTGACACAAAGTGTTTTACAAGACCCTCTCTGTATAGATTTAGAGGAGTCCCGTAGATAGTGAGTGAGTAGTGGTTTAAAGGTAAGTAAACTCACAACATCGCGGTGGAATGAAACAATGGTAAGTACTCCGTATTTTAGATAAACTTCTAGCCTTGGATCCTCATTCCCTCTTGAGGAGCATTTTTTCTAAACACAAAAATAAATAATAATTTCAGTGTTAAATCAAACAAAAGAACCTCCGTATTCTGTTCATTTAACCCAAACTAACCAATAAAATATATATAACTATATAAAAATACAACTAGATGTGTTACCTATAGTGTTAAATACAGGGTAAACACTACACCGCGCGTACAGCTTACAGGCCACTACAGCGAGCGCACAGCTTACATGGAACACTACAGCGAGCGTACCTTACAGGGAACACTACAATCGAGCGTACAGCTTACAGGGAACACTACAGCGGCCACAGCTTACAGGAACACTACAGCGACGCACAGTGTTATACAGGGAACACTACAGCGAGCGCACAGTTTACAGGGAACACTACAGCGAGCGCACAGTTTACAGGGAACACTACAGCGAGTGCACAGTTTACAGGGAACACTACAGCGAGTGCACAGTTTACAGGGAACACTACAGCGAGTGCACAGTTTACAGGGAACACTCAGCGAGTGCACATTTTTTTAAGGGAACACTACCGCGCTTGCACATTTACAGGGACACTACATCGAGTGCATCCCGTTAACAGGAACACTACAGCGAGTGCACAGTTTACAGGGAACACTACAGCCGAGCGCACAGTTTACAGGGAACACTACAGCGAGCGCAACAGTTTACAGGGAACACTACAGCGAGCGCACAGTTTACAGGGAACACTGCAGCGAGTGCACAGTTTTACCGGGAACACTACAGCGAGTGCACGCTTACAGGAACCTACAAAATGCGAGTGCACGTTTACAGGGAACACTGCAGCGAGTGCACAGTTACATGGAACACTGCAGCGAGCGTGGGCACATTTTACATGGAACACTGCTCGATTGCACAGTTTAACAGGGAACACGTACAGCGAGTGCACATCTTACAGGTAACACTGCAGCGAGCGTACAGTTTACATACCGGGAACCACTGCAGACGGTCACAGCTTACAGGGAACACTACAGCTAGTGCACAGTTTACGGGGAACACTACCCGATTGCACAGTTTACAGGTAACACTACAGCGTAGTCACAGTTTACAGGGACACACCAGCGATTGCACGTTTACCAGTGAACACTACAGCGCGCGCACAGTTTACAGGGAACACTGCAGCGAGCGCACAGTTTACAGGGACACTACAGCGAGCGTACATTTTAACAGGGAACACTGCAGCGAGCGCACAGTTTACAGGGAACACTACAGCGAGCTTACCTGGAACACTACAACAGCGCGCGTACAAGCTTACAGGAAACACTACAGCGAGCGCCACAGTTTACAGGGAACACTACAGCGAGCGTACAAGCTTAAGGGAAACCTACAGCGAGCGCACAGTTTAACAGGGCCACTCAAGCGATCGTACCGCTTACATGGAACACTACAGCGAGCGCACATTACAGGGAACACTACAGCGAGCGTAACAGCCTTACAGGGAACACTACGCAGCGCACAGCTTACAGGGAACACTACAGCGAGCGCACAGGTACAGGGAACACTACAGCTATCGCACCTTTTACAGGCACACTGCAGCGACGCACATTTAACAGGGAACACTACAACCAGCGGCGTAACAGTTTACATGGAACACTGCAAAGCGAGCGCAACAGTTTACCAGGGACACTACAGCGAGCTTACAGGGAACACTACAGCGAGCGTACAGCTTACAGGGAACACTACAGCGAGCGCACAGTTTACAGGGAACACTACAGCGAGCGTACAGCTTACAGGGAACACTACAGCGAGCGCACCGTTTTACAGGGAACACTACAACAGCGAAGCGTACAGCGTACATGGAACACTACAGCGAGCGCACAGTTTTACAAGGGAACACTACAGCCGAGCGTACAGCTTACAAGGAACACTACAAGCGACGCACAGCTTACAGGGACACTCCAGCGAGCGCACAGTTTACCAGTGAACACTACAGCGAAGCGTACACTTACAGGGAACCTACAGCGAGCGCACAGTTTACAGGGAACACTACAAGCGAGCGTACAGCTTACAGGGAACACTACAAGGAAGCGCACAGTTTAACAGGGAACCGCGCGAGCGTACAGCTTCAGGGAACACTACAGCGAGCGCAAGTTTTACAGGAAACACTACAGCTAGCTACAGCTTACAGGGAACTAGCAAGCGGCGCACAGTTTACAGGGAACCTACAGCGAGCGCCAGTTTTACCGGGAACCTACAGCGAGCGTACAGCTCTTACAGTAACACTACAGCGATTCGCACGTTTACAGGGAACACTACAGCGAGCGTACCAGCTTACATGGAACACTACAGCGAGCGCACAGTTTTACAGGGACCCTACATCGAATCGTACAGGCTTCACGAAGGGACACTACAGCGAGCGCACTACATTTTTACAGGGAACACACAGCGATCGTAACAGCTTACATTGAACACTAACGCGAGTGTACAGCTTACAGGAACACTACAGCGAGCGCACATTTTACAGGGAACACTACCGCGAGCCACAGTTTACGGGACAGGGAACACTACAGAGCGAGCGCAAACAGTTTACAGGGAACACTTACAGCGACCTGAAGCGTACAGCTTACAGGGAACACTACAGCATCGCAAACAGTTTACAGGAACACTACACGAGCGTACAGCGTACATGGAACACTACAGCGAGCGCACATTGCAGGCAACACTACAGCGAGCGCAACCCAGTTTACAGGGAACACTGCCGATGAACAAATGAATGTTTTGTGGCTTTCCAAGAAACTTTTCACTATTTTTGGGTTAATAATAAAGCATAATTTGCGGTAATACAACTTTGGGATAACTTGGTTGGCTTTAGTTGATCCATAAATGACTTTGTCTGGATTTTACCATGCCCAGTCACATGCGTCACCTTATCTGGGACGTGGCTCTGGTGAAATGTCAATATTGTCTAGGTAGAAACTACTGGTAGAAAGGATCCGTCCAAGGGAAATACCAGAATCCCCACATAGAAACCAACTAGTGCCCGTTTCCATTCGAACCTCCTCTGCATTAATTACCAACCGCAATGTAACCTACAACTGCGCAGATTACCATATCAACAAATCCCCCAAACAAACACCTGCCAATTTCTACCTTCGACCTCACAACCACCTGAAACGTGCCTAGATCGGCATATCCGGACAAGGTGGAAATGGGATCTGCCGTATCTTACCATGACATGTTCAAAACAATGACAAACTGTATATTACAAAAACGGGGACCCGAACACATGGTTCCCCTGAATTAAAGGCCAAATATTAAATTAGATGATCACTTTCAATATTCTATGTACTAGTAACTACAAGCAGAAGCTAGCTGTGAAGGTGTCAGGACCTTCTGAATGCAAGGTGTGATTTCATTGAAGGCTTAGACGTGTTATCGCACTGTCCCATCTTGGCAAGGAATGTGACTGGTTCAAGAGAGGTTGGTAAGGAGGGGTGCCATTTATGTGAAAATAAAGAAACCAAGCCTAAATAGAGTGGGGGGGTTTCGACACCACTGTCTGCCATGACAATGTCTGTTTTAACACCTTACTCTGGCGTTATCCTATAACACCTCTTAGCCACTATCTCATCACAAACCCTTACACCTGTGCTGTGCTATGCTAATTGGGATTTTCCAGGTCATAATTTGCCACAGATTCTTGTACAGTACAAGTCATTCTTGAATTGAGAAAGCCAGTCGGATGACTCGAAACGTAGAACTAAACTCAAGTCCAGTTGCTCCTAATTGAATACAATTAAGATTAGACAGTCGCTACTTTCACTCTAATAAGAGGAATATATCGGCCAAGCTGCAACGTGTCACTTTAGAAACCCAGAGACGTCGGATTGTAGTCCCTAATTAATTTTCCACAATAGGAAAAAAAAAACTACCAAGGACATCAGCATTCGCTAATGTGAATGAAACGATCAAGTAACCACCCAGTCAACTCAGGATGACTTGAATATTGGTTAGAACTGGACCGGGGCCCCTATAGGTAACGAAGGACCCTGGGAGCCACACCACCAGCCTATTGGGCAGAAATTCAAGGGTTAATACAGTACTCAACTATATCACAAGCTGCTAGTTAACTACCTGAGGGGGCTTCATACAACCGTGCACTTCACACTAATACACACGTCCGAGTTATGGCGGTAGAGGCCCGAAGCCCAAGTAGGTGAACAATTTGGCAATTGGCTATAGTCGTAGCATGTTAAATGCCCCAGAGAATACATACACCTGCACGACTATATCCCAATGCATGGGTGCACGGATCGGTTCTTCATCAGGCCTTCGTCGGCCAAATCCGAGGTGTTCTTATCTTTTTTTATGGCGCCCGGTGCCATTTGGTTTGTCTCCAACAATCAAACAATGACTTTTTAATACTGGTCTCCTACATTTGGCAATCTGATATTAATAAATGGTTTCCTCATTACCACCACATCGCCCTTTGTACAGTCCAGTATCCGTTAAAGCAACCCCCTGTCCATGCAACGGGTATCGGCAGATCAATTCAGTAGATTTTGTGCTACCTTAGGGGGTGAACACAGTAAAAACTTTCGCTATAGGAAGACGGGCGTAACCCCCAACTTTCCCAATATGCCTAGGTAATCCCTTTTTCCTTCCTTTTCCTCCTCTCCGCCCTGGTTCCACACCGATTTGTACACCTAGCTCTGCCCGCCCAGCTGGCCCATGACCTCAAACCGGGTTCTACCTGCAGAGTTTGGGGTGTGGTACATTCACCACCCGTCCCCCTACCAGATGCTCATTGAGCGTCAGCCAGAACAAAGAAAAATCTTTTAACAGAGAAGTAAGATCCCAGCAGACACGGGGTGGGGGGTATGAGAAGAAAGACACTGTGTTCTGCTCTTTGGAGCATTTTGGGGCCGATACATCCAATGGCTCTTTACTAAGTTAAAGGGGTCACAAGAGGGATCATTAAAAAATAATATCTGACCTACCCCCCTACATTCCCCAGTGATGGGTGGATGGGAGAGAACCAGCTCTGTACCACTTAACCTTAGAAAGAATCCCTCCACAGACAGACCAAGAAACATCCCACAGCGGGGGAGTGAGGAATAATATGAGGGTAGGAGGGAGGATTCTCGCGATGAGGGAAGTGCAGTGCGGCATCGACCTACGGTGGAGAGGGGATGTGAGGACATAGATTGAGGGGAGAAGGTGTAGTGAGGCATAAGATGAGGGGCCTCGGGGCGTGCGGACTCAGCCGCTGCGGTTGCTCGGTGGCTTGCGGACTCGCGCTGGGGGGCTCTGGGGCTTGCGGCACTCTCGCTGCGGGGCGCGGGCGTTCGAGCCTCGCGCTGCGGGGGCGCTGTGCGTTCTGCCTCGCGCTGCGGGGCTCGGGCTTGCTCCCTCGCCCATGCGGGGCTCGGTCCGTGCCCCTCGCGGCTGCGGGGCGCGCGGGCGTCGCCCTCGACCTGCGGGCCGCGGGCGTGCGGCCTCGCTCCTGCCTGGGCGCGGGGCGTGCGGCTCGCTCTGCGGGTCGCGGGTCCGTGCGACCCCTCGCGCGCCGGAGGCGCGGGGCGTGGCTCCCTCGCGCTGCGGGGCGCGGGGCGTGCCCGGGGCTCGCGCTGCCGGGGCGGGGGCTTGCGGCTCCGCTGGCGGGCGCGGGGGTGCGGCCTCGCGCTGGGCGCTGTCGGCCTCGCGCCTCCGGGTGCGCGCGGCTCTCGCTCCGGCGGGGCGGCCTCCGCGCTCCGGGGCGTGCGGCCTCGCGCTCCGGGGCTGCGGCCTCGCGCTCCAGGGCGTGCGGCCTCTCGCTCCGGGTCGTGGCGACCTCGCTCTCCGGGGCGTGGCGGCCTCGCGCTCCGGCGTGCGGCCTCGCTCTCCTGCTGCGTGCCGGCCCTCGCGCTCCGGGGCGTGCGGCCTCGCCGCTCGGGGCGCGCGGCCTCGCGCTCCGGGGCGCGCGGCCCGCGCTCCGGGCGCGCGGCCTCGCGCTCCCGGAGCGTGCGCCTCGCGCGCCGGGGCTGCGGCCTCGCGCGCTCCGGGGCGTGCGGCCTCGCCCCGGGGGCCGTGCGGGCACTCGCGCTCCGGGGCGCGCGGCCTCGCGATCCTGGGCGCGCGGCCTCTCGCTCCCCCGGGGCTCGCGGCTCGCGCTCCGTGGCGCGCGTCCTCGCGCTCCCGCGGGCGCGGGGGCGTGCTGCCTCGCCCGCTCCGCCCCTGGCGCGGGGCGTGCGGCCTCGCGCTCCCGGGGCGTGCGGTCCTCGCCTCCGGGTCGCGGGCGTGCTCCTCGCGCTCCTGGGCGTGCGGCCTCGAGCTCGGGGGCGTGGCGGCCTAGCGCTCCGGGGAGTTCGGCCTCGCGATTCCGGGGCGTGCGTGCCACGCTCCGGGGCGTGCGGCCTCGCGCTCGGGCGTGCGGCCTCGCGCTCCGGGCGTGCGGCCTACGCGCTCCCGGGCGTGCGGCCTCCGCCTCCGGGCGTGCGGCCTCGCGCTCCGGGCGTGCGGCCTCGCGCTCCGGGGCGTAGCGGCATCGAGCTCCCGGGGCGTCGGCCTCGCGCTCCCGGGGAGTGCGGCCTCGCGCTCCGCGGAATACTGTCGCAAGGGCCCCATTTTCCAACAGTTGTTTCGGCGACCCGTGCGTTTACTTTTTACGTTACCCAAATCATGGTGTTGTACCCAGCTTTAAAGGGCAAGTCCCGCCCCAAAAATGAAAACTTACATACAGGTAAATCCCCCCCAAAACCCTAAACGGTAATAGTTTTGAATGTGAAAGGTGGAAGTCTAACCTGAAATCCAGCACAATGTCCTGTCCCCTGTTTTGTTGCCAGTTAGTTACTGTCGTTATGTTGCCAGTTGAACATCACAGCCATGACTGAACTTTAATCCCCTGTCTGCTCTCTTCGGAGCATGCCGCAGGCTCAGTACGGCTCAGTACAGGTTTTTCTAAATGGCTCAGTTTCATGAGGCATCCAAGCATATCAGGCATACAGTAGAATTCATAGGACAACTATATCAACATTTATAAAGAGGCCAATCTTTCTAAAAGAGTTTCTTATGAGGGTGGAGTTTGTCCTTTAAGACTACCATCTCATCCAGAACTACTGAGAGTTAACTGAAAAACATCTGAAACTCTGGTTTATAATAACAAACTCAATCAAAGCTTTATCCTGAAATACATTTCCGAAAGCCAACCTCGTCCCTAAAGGCACAAAATTTCCAACATTTAAAACCATAAATAAACATTTACACTGTCATATGCCAGATTTGGTTTCATTATCCAAAGTATTTCTAAATGAACAGAATCTCCCCGTTAACCTTTACTGTTCATTACCTATCTTAGGGACAACCCTCAAAGGTCCATTGATAAGTGTTAATGTTATGGGTCTGACCTTTAAACTGATCTCAGAACACAGAGTGACGTTCAATGCCAAAAGTAGTTTCAAAAATTATATAGTAAATAAAGCTAACTACTTATTATAAAACTTTCCCTTTTTTGTACTTGCCAAGAGACGGACTGCGTCACACAATTGTGGTTATAAAATTGAGTGAATTACTAAAATTGACTGATTGACAGCCTGGATTTAATCTCCTCCAGCATTCCCACTTGATTAAACAGAGCCCCATCCAACACAAAATTGGTCTCTCCTTTAGTGCCGATTGTACAGCTTTGAAAAATTGGAAGGATTGTATTGTATGGGATAATTGGCCAAACAATATCTGCACTAAGCTGAATCTGCAGCACAAAAGAAAAAAAAATGAGAATTGAAAAAACAAGATGGCCACCCCCATGAGACACATTCAAAGGGAATAACTTAACTTCAAAAGAGCCTGCTCCGTCGTTAGGGCTGCATATAAAGTGTTACTCACACTAAACCATTGTTAACCGTAATCTGCATCAATGGTTTAGGCCCCTCTAATTAAAATATCATACCTTAAGCAGAAATCTCTAAATATCTTTAATATTTCTTTAGAGCTTGCAAATATAACAAGGGTTCAGAGATTATGGCCGATTTCCCATTTACGTTATGAAATGCGTGGAGATAATAGAAAGAAAAATAAAGTCTGATCCCATTTATGCTTTATAATTGCAACGTCCGTTTCTAAACACCAGCTGCCTTCCTGTGGATTAGTGGTTTATTTTTCTCATGGGATAAATGAATTATATACAGATAAGCCGTGCACATAGTCGGTTCTATTAGGTCACCGTGCTCTAGAGAACAAAACGGAGGTTTCATTTCTATAATAAGGTTTTGGGGTCCTTCTGTGTGCTGGGGCTAGGGTTAATGACTAGCTATAGCAGCTTGAGACCATTTCCCTTAGTGGCAGCTTTTCTAAGAGCCGCCATGGAAGACTAATCGCTCAAGAGAATCTATTTTTGGAGATTTGGAAATGTTTTCATGGCATCCTAGTCCATAGTTTACCAGTTATTTGATTGTTACATGTGGCCAATTATATTCGCTTACAGCCAGTCAGATCAATGGGAAGATTTTCATTTAACATTTACCTCTGTTGACTTTTAGGGCTGAGGCCACACTGCAACGTACAGGAACGCGCACAAATCGCACGTTATCGCACACGATTGTGTGCGCGATTCTTGCGCGTTTCGCGCTCACGTTTGCGTTTTTGCGCATGCATCTTCGCATTTTCGTGTTATGGACACACATGCGTTAACGCAAACCAAAAAATGGTGAAACGCATGCGTTACCAAAACGCGAACGGACGCACCAATCGCATGCGTCCATTGGAAATCGCGGGAATTTTTGCGTTCCCGCAATTTCCATTTTAGCAAAAATTGCGGGTGCAAACGCGAGCGCGAAACGCGTGCCGCAAAACGCACGAAAAACGCAATAGTGTGGCCTAGCCCTTAAGGGGTTCTATGCAATGCAGTACCCATAGGTTTCTCTGGCCCAGCCAACAGTGTATTATATACAGTATATTATATATCGTTATCCTTTCTTCTGGCCACTCTTTACAAAACTAGCGTAATAAGCAGTGCATGTAGCTGCTTGGGCCCCGCTAATCTCAACTGCTGTTCTCAGTTCAATAGAATTTTAGTTATTATTATTAAAACCTACTGCAGGTTGTGGCATTGTACGATGTTCTGGTAAATTACCGGAGTATTTTCTACCTCCATTGTAAAAATGTAAAGTATCTCTGCAGTCTTCTATGTAATAACCCCGTTATTTTACAACGATGCTCTAAATAAGGATGGCATAATAAAATACAGTTGCCAATTAGTGCCGAAGTTATGGTAAGGCGCGGTATCTCAATTTTACAATTTCTGCACCTTTATAAATAGACAAATATACAGACGAGAGAGAGAAGAGATACTAACACCCGACTTTATAAAGCGACCGTATTGCCAGACAATGTACGATCATACAGATATTCCAAGAAACTCTGCCAAATCCCCTTCCCTGCCAAGAGCAAACGTAGATTGCAATTTTGGGTACAAGGACACTGTATTATATGATCCAGGGTGAAATGGAGTGACCCTATGGCAGCTGGGTTGGCTTGACTTTACATTCACCGGTAACCCAAGTACGGTGCTCGGTTCACCACCTTATTGTAAAGACGGTGAAATTCCACACACGGGCTAATGGAGTCTGAAATAAAACATGGTGGTAACGGCACGGCTGTGATTGATTAAATATTAACAGGAACACATTCTGGAGAATAACAATTTCCACTGCGGAATGAGAAAGTTACTGAGACACTTACATACAGACAACACAACATATACATGTAATATATATATATACTAGCAAAGTGTGCACAATTGAAATTATGTGTGTGTATGTTTTGCTATGTGTGGATACAGTGGATATAGATTTTACACAGGTATATTTAAACTGTTACTCAGTCACCAGCTTCCAGTAGAACCAATAGGATAATCCTGCAGGTCTGAGAGTTAGACCCAGGAAATCCTTGCCACACTGTGTGGGGTTGAAACTATGCTAGGTTGATACTTGCATATTCACCACGGCAAGTGGTGATGTACCCGTCATATATTATAAGCGAAGGTACACCCCACAGCATCATTTTATAATAGCATTACCCTAATAATCTAACGTTAAAACAAACATTTCTCATTCCCGTTCCTAAGAAATGGATTTATCCTTTATATACTCTTATACAGATCGAATTGAAAAAAAGTTGCTTCAGAGCAATTTTTTAATAAGTGATAACTGCTTTTTATTTCAGTTTTACAGTAAATCCTTCATATACCTGCCGGTTACCACTAAGCAAAAGGCTAAGACATGCCCGCGATCACACCTTCATCCCAACCATTAATAGTTGGCTGCCATTTCAGATTGTTCTACTAGCCAATCAGTCGACCTCCCTAGTTACCCCATCAATGGATCAGGTTTTAAAAATAGGTTTGGCAATTGGGCCTGGTAGAGCTACTGAGTCTAATTGGGGAATTTCATCTGCAGGTACCAGGACGGAGGATTTAAAATAAAATAAAAATCAGTAGCAGCCTCCATGCTTAATACAGAGAACAAAAAAACAGAAAAACAGGAGATAAATGGTATTAACAGCACCACTGACACCAATTTGTACCAATCACTGCTTTATGGAAGGATTATGGGTAGCATGGCACACAGTGGGTTACTCTGGTGGTGGCTTTATGGAAGGATTATGGTAGCAGGGCACACAGCGGGTTACTCTGGTGGTGTTTTATGGAAGGATTTAGGTAGCATGGCACACAGCGGGTTACTCTGGTGGTGCTTTATGAAGGATTATGGGTAGCATGGCACACAGCGGGTTACTCTGGGGTGCTTTATGGAAGGATTATGGGTAGCATGGCACACAGTGGGTTACTTATGGTGCTTTATGGAAGGATTATGTAGCATGGCACACAGTGGGTTACTTTATGGTGCTTTATGGAAAGGATTATGGGTAGCATGGCACACAGTGGTTTACTTTATGGTGCTTTATGAAAGGATTATGGGTAGCTGGCACACAGTGGGTTACTGGTGGTGCTTTATGGAAGATTGTGTAGCATGGCACACAGTGGGTTACTTGCTATGGTGCTTTATGGAAGGATTATGGGTAGCATGGCACACGTTGTTACTCTGTATGGTGCTTTATGGAAGGATTATGGGTAGCATGGCACACAGTGGGTTACTCTGATGGTGCTTTATGGAAGGATTGGTAACTGGCACACAGTGGGATCCTGGGTGTGCTTTATGAGTTTATGGGTAGCATGGCCACAGTGGGTTACTCTGGTGGTGCTTTTTGGAAAGATTATGGGTAGCATGGCACACCAGTGGGTACTCTGGTGGTGCTTATGGAAGGATTATGGGTAGCATGGCACACAGTGGGTTACTCTATGGTGCTTTATGGAAGGATTATGGGTAGCATGGCACACAGCATGTTACTCTGGTGGTCTGGCACAAAGCAGACAGTGCACATACGAGGCGTACCGGAAGGGGCCCCCTGTGAGCTTGGGGGCCGGGCCCCTGACTCCCTCCGCAACTGTAAGATCTGGCGGTGACATGCGAGTTTTAATCAGTTGATCGGCGTATGAATGAAACATACACACAATCAGCTATTAATAGACCGGACCCGAACTTTCCGTTCAGTTCTCGGAAGTTCGGGTCCGGTCTATTAAATAGCTGATTGGTGTGTATGTTTTCATTCATAGCCCGATCAACTGATTAAAACCTGCATGTCACCGCACGATTAGGGGCTTTGCGGGCCCTACTACCATCCGGGCCCTCCACTGTCGTGGGGGTGGGTGGGGCAGTAGTTACGTCACTGGCACATACATTCTTTGAAAAAGATAAACCAGTTTCAATTCCTTTAACAGTAAGTATTGCAATATTTAATAACAAACAACAGGTCCCACATAACTGTGCAGTAATCAGGGGTGTCCCTGTCTATGGGGCACCACTTTGTATATTGACCAGGCCTGTATATTATGTGTCCTTGTAAGTTGTGTACCCTATCTGTTATCTCTAAGGTAAATTGTCCAATATCTGTCCTCCAACATGGTGTGTACAGGGTCCTACACACAGGGTCCTACACCACAGGTCCTACACACAGGGTCCTACACACAGGGTCCTACACACAGGGTCCTACACACAGGGTCTTATACACAGGATCTTATACACAGGATCTTATACACAGGATCTTATACACAGGGTCCTACACACAGGTCTTATACACAGGATCTTATACACAGGGTCTTACACACAGGGTCCTACACACAGGGTCTTATACACAGGGTCTTACACACAGGGTCTTACACACAGGGTCTTATACACAGGGTCCTACACACAGGGTCTTATACACAGGATCTTATACACAGGATCTTATACACAGGATCTTATACACAGGGTCCTACACACAGGGTCTTATACACAGGATCTTATACACGATCTTATACACAGGTCCTACACACGGTCTTATACACAGGATCTATACCAGGGTCCTACCACAGGGTCTTATACACAGGATCCTCACACAGGGTCTTATACCACAGGTCTTACAACAGGGTCTTATACACAGGGTCTTACCACCAGGTCTTACACACAGGTCTTACACAAGGGTCTTACACACAGGGTCCTACACACGGATCTTACCACGAGTCTTACACAACAGTTCTTACACCAGGTCCTACACACAGGATCTTACACACAGGGTCTTACACACAGGGTCTTATACACAGGGTCTTATACACAGGGTCTTACACACAGGGTCTTACACACAGGGTCTTACACCAGGGTCCTACACACAGGATCTTACACACAGAGTCTTACACACAGGGTCTTATACACAGGGTCTTACACACAGGATCCTACACCAGGATCTTACACACAGAGTCTTACACACAGGGTCTTACACACAGGATCCTACACACAGATCTTACACACAGAGTCTTACACACAGGATCTTACACACAGGATCTTACACACAGAGTCTTACACACAGGATCTTACCACACAGGGTCTTACACACAGGATCTTACACACAGAGTCTTACACACAGGATCTTACACACAGGATCTTACACACAGGAGTCTTACACACAGGATCTTACACACAGGGTCTTCACACAGGATCTTACACAAACCGGGCTTACACACAGGATCTTACACACAGGTAGTCTTACACACAGGATCTTACACCAAGGTCTTACACACGGATCTTACACACAGAGTCTTACACACAGGATCTTACACAGATCTGACACAAGTTCTTACACACAGGATCTTACACACAGGTCGTACAACAGGATCTTAACACAGGGTCTTACACACAGGGTCTTACACACAGGATCTTACACACAGGTCTTACACACAGGATCTTACACACAGAGTCTTACACACAGGGTCTTACACACAGGATCCTACACACAGGATCTTACACACAGAGTCTCACACAGGGTCTTACACACAGGATCCTACACACAGGATCTTACACAAGAGTCTTACACACAGGATCTTACACACAGGATCTTACACACAGAGTCTTACACACCAGGATCTTACACACAGGATCTTACACACAGAGTCTTACACACAGGATCTACACACAGAGTCTTACACACAGGATCTTACACACAGAGTCTTACACACAGGATCTTACACACAGGATCTTACACACAGAGTCTTACACACAAGTCGTACACACAGGATCTTACACACAGAGTCTTACACACAGGGTCTTATACACAGGGTCCTACACACAGGGCTACACACACACAGGGTCCTACACACAGGGTCCTACACACAGGATCTTACACACAGGGTCTTATACACAGGATCCTATACACAGGGTCTTTTACACAGGTTTTTACACAGGGTCTTTTACACAGGGTCTTTTACACAGGGTCTTATACACAGGGTCTTATACACAGGTCTTATACCCAGGATCTTATAACCAGGGTCTTATAACCAGGGTCTTATACACAGGGTCTTATACACAGGGTCTTATACCCAGGATCTTATACACAGGGTCTTATAACCAGGGTCTTATAACCAGGGTCTTATAACCAGGGTCTTATACACAGGTCTTATACACGGGTCTTATACCCAGATCTTATACCCAGGGTCTTATAACCAGGGTCTTATAACCAGGGTCTTATAACCAGGGTCTTATACACAGGGTCCTACACACAGGGTCCTACACACAGGATCTTACACACAGGGTCTTATACACAGGATCCTATACACAGGGTCTTTTACACGGGTCTTCTTTACATCACGGGTCTTTTACACAGGGTTCTTTTTACACAGGGTCTTTCCCCAGCAGGGTCTTTTACAACCAGGGGCTGTTAACACAGTGGTCTTATACACCTTGGTTCTTATACCCAGAGGCTTATACACAGGGTCTTAGGAACCAGGGTCTTATACACAGGGTCTTATCAACCTAGGGTCTTATACACAGGGTCTTATACACAGGGTCTTATACACAGGGTCTTATACCCAGGATCTTATACCCAGGGTCTTATAACCAGGGTCTTATAACCAGGGTCTTATAACCAGGGTCTTATACACAGGGTCTTATACACAGGGTCTTATACACAGGGTCTTATACCCAGGGTCTTATACCCAGGGTCTTATACCCAGGGTCTTATACCCAGGATCTTGTGTTGCAGTGAATATATCTCCAAAGCACACACCACAATCTACTTTCACTTTCTCTCCTCCTAGCCATAGAGAGCAGGGGTGTCTTGTCTTTTATTACTCACTGACACCACCTGCAGGCTGGAGGTGGTATATAAGGAGCCTTGGTGTATATGTCCATTACAATACACATCACAACCTGTGTAGCAGACACAGACACAAACTTATTTTGGATTATACTTCCTTTCACATGGAGCAGACACAGGGGTGTGGTTTAACCTTCAATTTTGACCATTCCATGTTGAAATAGGGATCTCAGCTCTGTAAGCAAGTTTATGTATTTTGTAGATTTTTTGTTGAACCTAATATAAGTCAGTGCTAAACTTTATATACATTTACTGATGGTCATTTAAATGGGAATAGTGAGATATTACACATAGGAAAGGTGTATGTGTGTACTATCATATATCCCCCCCACCACATTGGTAGCTCCTAAAAACTCAATGCAATCTCCTATGAAGATATAAATATATTTAAATAATATATAAGGGATATATATATATATATATACACACACACACACACACACACACAGTATATATCCATTTATTATATATCCTACAATATCAACAAAATATCATGGAGCACTGATATTTTGTTAAAATTGTATATTTGGAAACCGTCAGCAGCACCAGGTAACCAAACAATCAGTGGACTTAAGGTTCGTAAATATGTGCGGTTGTGGGTGCAATCCTGAAACGTACGATGTGTAAAAACGAGCGTTTCGTTGCCCGATCCGCCAAGCGCCACTTGGGTACACAGCGCTGTACATTATGACAATACAGATTATACAGTATGTATGTATATGTTTATTTATATAGCGCCACTTGGGTACACAGCGCTGTACATTATAACAATACAGATTATACAGTATGTATGTATATGTTTATTTATATAGCGCCACTTGGGTACACAGCACTGTACATTATAACAATACAGATTATACAGTATGTATGCAGTAGTATAGTAATATGTTGATGGAGATAGCGCCACTGGTGGATCTTACACTCTCTGCGCGTGGATTACACAGTGCGCCGTGGACACAGCGGGGGGGGGCTAGCCGCGCGACCTTAATCACGGTGTGTGCGCCGGAGAATTTTATTTATATAGCCGCCACAAAAATAAAATGGGGACACATCGCGGGACATAGAGACCTATAATACAGAGGATACGGAGGGAGGGTAGGTGTATGGTATAGAGCGCCACTTGGGAAACAGCGCTGTACTTCAAACATAGACAGATTAACGTATGTATGTAATGCTGTAAGGGGTATATAGCGCCACTTGGGTTACACCAGCGCTGTACATATTTTCATATTGAAGCATACTGCCCAGTTCATATATACCCATACTGCTCCAGTCAATATATAGCCATACTGCCCGTTCCATATACATCCGCTGCACTGCCCAGTTCATATATAGCCATACCTGCCCATTTTTTCATATATAGCCATAACTGGCCAGATTATATATCACCATACTGCCCATTTCATATTAGCCCATACTGCCCAGTTCATATATCAGCCATACTTGCCCCTTTCATATTCTCTGCATTCCTCACTCCTCCCGCTGCAGGAGTAGACGAAAACTCTCCGCCTCTCCACTGCCCAGTTCATATAGGCGCCAGACTGCCCAGTTTCATATATAGCCCTACTGGCCCAGTTCATAATAGCCATACTGCCCAGGTCATATATATGCCATACTGCCCTTTCATAGATAGCCATACGCCCAGTTCATATATGCCATAACTGCCCAGTTCATATATACCATAACGGCCCATTCCATATATAGCCATACTGCCCAGTTTTCATATATAGCCATCACTGCCCAGTTCATATAGAAGCCATACTGCCCAGTTCATATATAGCCCCTGCCCAGTTCATATATAGCCATACTGCCCATTTCATAGATGCCATACTCCCCATATTCTATAAATAAAGCCATACGCCCAGTTCAATTATAGCCATACTGCCCAGTTCATATATCAGCCGATACTGCCCAGTTCATATATAGCCATACTGCCCAGTTCATATATAGCCATACTGCCCCGTTTCATATCTAGCCATACTGCCCAGTTCATATAATAGCCATATCTGCCCAGTTCATATATAGCCATACTGCCCAGTTCATATATAGCCATACTGCCCAGATTATATATACCAAACCATACTGACTGCCCTTTCATATTATAGCCCATACTGCCAGTTCATATATAGCCAGACTGCCCAGAGATATAGCCGTACTGCCCAGTTCAATATAGCCGATACTGCCCATTCATATATAGCCATCTGCCCAGTTCCTATATAGCCATACTGCCCAGTTCTATAATCCAACTGCCCCAGTTTCATATATAGCCTACTGCCCAGTTCATATATAGCCAGACGGCCCATTTTCATATATAGCCCATCTGCCCCAGTTCAATATATAAAGCCCATACTGCCCGTTCATTATAGCCACATACTGCCAGTTCATATACAGCCATACTGCCCCCATGATCATATATAGCCATACTGCCCTTCATCATAGCCCTACGTGCCCAGATTATTCAAATATGGCATATACCATACTGGCCTTCATTTCATAATATAGCCATACTTGCCAAGCATGCCTATGCCAGTATATATAAGCCATTACGCCATTTTCATATATAGCCATACTGCCCAGTTCATATATTACCTGACTGCCCAGTTCATATTAGCCATACCTGCCAGCTTCATATATAGCCATTTCACTGCCCAAGTTTCCTATATAGACCGATACTGCCATTCATATAAGCCATATGCCTTGCCCATTTCCATATATAGCCATACTGCCCAGTTCATATATAGCCATACTGCCCAGTTTCATATATAGCCCATACTTGCCCATGTTCATAATAAGCATACTGCCCATTTCATATATACGCGATTACGTGCCCATTTCTAATAGCCATACTTGCCATTTCATTATAGCCATACTGCCCAGATTCATATATAGCCATACTGCCCAGTTCATATATAGCCATACTGCCCAGTTCATATATAGCCATACTGCCCAGTTTTCATATAGTCGCCTACACTGCCCAGTTCATATATAGCCATACTGCCAGTTCATATATAGCCATACTGCCCAGTTCATATATAGCCATACTGCCCCAGTTTTGTTTATTATAAGCCATACTGCCCATTTCAGATAGCCCATATTGATGTACGCCCATTTCATATAGCCATACTGGCATTCATTTTACCATACTCCATTATATATAGCCATCATTGCCCAGTTATATAATAGCCATACTGCCAGTTTCATAATAGCCATATGCCCAGTTATATATAGCCATAACTGCCGCGTTCTTATAGCCATACTGCCCAGTTCATATATGCCATACTGCCCCAGTTATATATAGCCATTACTGCCCAGTTTCATATAGCCATACGCGCCAGTTCATATTTAGCCATACTGCCCAGATTTCCGTAGCGATTATATATAGCCATACTGCCCCAGTTATATATAGCCATAACTGCCCAGATTAAATATAGCCAGACTGCCCAGTTCATATATAGCCATACTGCCCATTGTCATATATAGCCATTACTGCCCAGTATATATTATAGCCATACTGGCCCAGTGTTCATATATAGCCATACTGCCCATTTCATATATAGCCATACATCCAATAGGCCCAGTTCATATATAGTCATACTTGCCCACGTTCATATATAGCCATACTGCACCAGTTTCATATCAGCCATACTGCCCAGAATTATTAGAGCCATACTGCCCCAGTTCATATATAGCCATACTGCCCGTTTCATATATAGCCATAACTGCCAGTTCATATATAGCATACTGCCATTATCATAGATAGATACTGCCCAGTTCATATATAGCCATACTGCCCAGTTCATATAGCCATACTGCCCATTTCATATATAGCCATACTGCCCATTTCATATAAGCCATACTGCCCGATTCATATATAGCCATATGCCCAGTTCATATATAAGCATACTGCCCATTTCATATATAGCCATACTGCCCATTTCATATATAGCCATACTGCCCAGTTCATATAATAGCCATACTGGCCCATTGATTATTGGATAGTCATAAATTATAGCCATACTGCCCATTTCATATATAGCATACTGCCCAGATTTATAGATATAGCCATAACTGCCCATTTCATATATAGCACATACTGCCCAGTTTCATGATAGAGCCATACTGCCCATTTCATATATCCTCTGCCTTCATATATAGCCATACTGCCCAGATTATATATAGCCATACTGCCCAGATCATATATAGCCATACTGCCCAGATTTTCATAATAGCCCTACTGCATTTATTATAGCCATACTGCCCATTTCATATATAGCCATACTGCCCAGTTCATATATAGCCATACTGCCCAGTTCATATGAGCCATACCTGCCCTATTCATATATAGCCATATGCCCAATTATAGCATCCTATAATGCCATACTGACTGCCCAGTTCATATATAGCCATACTGCCCAGATTATATAAGCACTACTGGGCCCATATTATATATATGCCATACTGCCCAGTTTCTATATAGCCATACTGCCCAGATTATATATAGCCATACTGCCCATATCATATATAGCCATACTGCCCAGATTATATATATAGCCATACTGCCCAGATTATATATAGCCATACTGCCCATTTCATATATAGCCATACTGCCCAGATTTATATAGCCATACTGCCCAGTTCATATATAGCCATACTGCCCAGATCATATATAGCCATTACTGCCAGTTTCATATATAGCCCTACTGCCCATTTCATATATAGCCAACTGCCCAGTTCATATAGAGCCATACTGCCCAGTTCATATAGTAGCCATACTGCCATTCATATATAGCCCATCACATGCCCAGTTCATATATAGCCATACTGCCCAGTTCATCTATAGTCTCATCATGCCATACTGGCCCATTTCATATATAGCCATACTGCCCATTTCATAATACTACGCCCATTATATATAGCCATACTGCCCATTTCATATATAGCCATACTGCCCATTTCATATATAGCCATACTGCCCAATTTCATATATAGCCATACTGCCCATTTCATATATAGCCATACTGCCCAGATTATATATAGCCATACTGCCCATTTCATATATAGCCATACTGCCCAGTTCATTATAGCCATACTGCCCATTGCATATATAGCCATACTGCCATGTCAATATAGCCATACGCCATCATATATAGCCATACTGCCCATTTCATATATAGCCATCTACTGCCCCATTTCATATATCCATACTGCCCGTTCATAATCGCCATACGCCCATTTCATATATTAGCCATACTGCCATTTTCATATATAGCCATACGGGCCCAGTTCATATAGCCATACTGCCAGTTCATATATAGCCATACTGCCCATTCATAATAGCCATACTGCCCATCCATTGCCATACTGCCCATTCATTATAGCATACTGCCATATATATGCCATCTGCCACAGATTATATATACCATACTGCCCAGTTCATATATAGCCATACTGCCACGTTTCATATATAGCCATACTGCCCATAGTTCATATAATAGCCATTGCCCAGATTATATGAGCCTACTGCCCATTCATATATAGCCATACTGCCCAGTTTCATATTAGCCATACTGCCAATTATTACTAGCCCATTATATATACCATACTGCCCCATTTTCATATATAGCCATACTGCCCAGTTCAGTATATAGCCAAGAATGCCCATGTCATATATTAGCCATACTGCCGATTATATTAGCCAATGCCCCGTGCATTTAATACTATGCCAACTGCCAAGTTTCATATATAGCCATACTGCCAGTTCATAGATACAAAAAAATAGAAACCCCCATACTGGCCCAGTTTCATATATAGCCATACTGCATTCAGTTCCTATACTGCCATACTTGCCCATGTTCTTAGCCATACTGTCCAGTTTCAATATAATAGCCATCTGCCCATTCATATATAGCCCACCCCCATTATCATATATACCACATACTGCCCATTTCATATTAGCCATACTGCCCAGCATATATATATAGCCATACTGCCCATTTCACTATATCGCCATACGGCCCATTTTCATATATAGCCATAACTGACTTGCCCATGTCATATATAGCCATACTGCCCCATTTCATAATAGCCATACTGCCCATTTTCATATATAGCCATACTGCCCAGTTCTTATATGCCAGATTACCCATTTCCTATATAAGCCCATACTGCCATCATATATAGCCATACCACAGTCATATCTAGCCATTACTGCCCATCGATTATAGCCATACTGCCCTTCATATATAGCCATATACTGCCCAGTTTCATATTATCCATACTTCCAGTCGATATAATTAGCTACTGCGCCAGTTCATTATATACGCATACTGCCCCATCTTTTTCATATATAGCATACTGCCCAGTTCATATAGCCATACTGCCCAGATCATATATAGTCCAGTATTGATGCCAATACATTCATATAGCCATATACTAGCCCATTTCATATATAGCCATACTGCCCATTTCATATATAGCCATACTGCCCAGTTCATATATAGCCATACGCCCAGTTCATATATAGCCATACTGCCCAGTTCATATATAGCCATACTGCCCAGATTATATATAGCCATACTGCCCAGTTCATATATAGCCATATACTGCCCAGTTCATATATAGCCATACTGCCCAGATCATATATTAGCCATACTGCCCAGTTCATATATAGCCATACTGCCCATTTCATATATAGCCCATACTCCACAGTTCATATCTAGCCATACTGCCCAGATCATATATAGCCATACTTCCCAGATATATAGACCATACGCCCATTTCATATATAGCCATTATCTGCAGTGCCCCATGTTCATATATAGCATACTGGTCCGCAGTTTCATATATAGCCATCACTGCCCAGTTCATATATAGCCATACTGCCCATTTCAATATAAGCCACTACTGCCCATTTCATATATAGCCATTACTGCCCAGATCATAATAGCCATACTGCCCAGATTATATATAGCCATACTGCCCAGTTCATATATAGCCATACTGCCCATTTCATATATAGCCATACTGCCCATTTCATATATAGCCATACTGCCCAGATTATATATAGCCATACTGCCCATTTCATATATAGCCATACTGCCCAGTTTATATATAGCCATAACTCCCAGTTCATATGATAGCCATACTGCCCATTTCAATATAGCTATCAGCCATACTGCCCCATCATATTAGCTCATATTGCACCCAGATCAGTATATAGCCATACTGCCCAGATTATATATAGCCATACTGCCATTTTCATATATAGCCATATCCAGTTCAACATAAAATAAATACTAATACGAATAAAAACGTTATAATGCTAAATTTTAACAAATATCAAATAAAATAAACTGCCCATTTCATATATAGCCATACTGCCCAGATTATATATAGCCATACTGCCCAGTTCATATATAGCCATACTGCCCAGTTCATATATAGCCATACTGCCCAGTTCATATATAGCCCACTACGCCATCATTATTCATATATATAGCCATCTGACTGCCAGTTCCATTTATACTAGCCATCACTGCCATTTCATATATAGCCTGCCCAGTTCATATAGATAGCCAGTACGCACGCCCAGTTCATATATAGCCATACTGCCCAGTTCATATTAGTCCATTACTGCCCAGTTTTCATATATAGCCATACTGCCCAGTTCATATATAGCCATACTGCCCATTTCATATATAGCCATACTGCCCAGTTATATATAGTCCCAGCCATACTGCCCCGTTCTATATAGCCTACTGCCCATTTCATTATAGATGACTATGCCATTTCATATATAGCCATACTGCCCATTCTTTCATCATATATAGCCATACTGGCCCATTCATATATAGCAATACTGCCCAGTACTTATAGCCATACTGCCCCATTCATATATAGCCATAACATATGGCCCTTTCATATATAGCCATACTGCCCATTTCATATATAGCCATACTGCCCAGATCATATATAGCCATACTGCCCAGTTCATATATAGCCATACTGCCCAGTTCATATATAGCCATACTGCCCAGTCATATAGCCATACTGCCCAGATTCATTATATAGCCATACTGCCATTCATATATAGCCATACTGCCCAGTTCATATATAGCCATACTGCCCATTTCATATATTAGCCATACTGCCCATGTCATAGATAGCCATACTGCCCATTTCATGAATAGCCATACTGCCCAGATTATCTATATAGCCATACGCCCAGTTTCATATAGCCATACTGCCCATTCATATAGCCATACTGCCCAGAATTATATATAGCCATACTGCCCAGATCATATATAGCATACTGCCCAGATTATATATAGCCATACTGCCCATTTCATATATAGCCATACTGCCCAGATCATATATAGCCATACTGCCCAGATCATATATACCATACTGCCCAGATTATATATAGCCATACTGCCACAGATCATATATAGCCATACTGCCCCAGATCATATATAGCCATACTGCCCAGATTATATATAGCCATATTAGCCATATTACTGCCATTTATATAGCCATACTGCCCATTTCATATATAGCCATACTGCCCATTTCATATATAACCATACTGCCCAGATTATATATAGCCATACTGCCCAGATTATATATAGCCATACTGCCCAGATTATATATAGCCATACTGCCCAGTTCATATATACATACTGCCCATTTCATATATAGCCATACTGCCCAGTTCATATATAGCCATACTGCCCATTTCATATATAGCCATACTGCCACTGCCCATTTCATATATAGCCATACTGCCATTTCATAGATAGCATACTGCCCATTATATATAGCCTACTACTGTACTGCCAATATTCATATTATAGCCACTGCCATTCATATATCCATGCCAGTTCATTAAACCATAGTACTGCCCAGATTATATATAGCCATACTGCCCATTTCATATATAGCCATACTGCCCAGTTCATATATAGCCATACTGCCCAGTTCATATATAGCCATACTGCCCAGTTTCATATATAGCCATCTGCCCCAGTTCATATATAGCATACTGCCCATTTCCATATATAGCCATACTGCCCAGTTCATATATAGCCATATGCCCAGTTTTTCATATATAAGCCATACTGCCAGTCATATATAGCCATATGCCCAGTTCATATTAGCCATTACTGCCCATATATAGACCATACTGCCCAGTTTCATATATAGCCATACTGCCCAGTTTCATATAGACCATAATGCCCATTATTCATATATAGCCATACTGCCCAGTTTATATAGAGCCATACGCCATTTATTTTCATATTAGCCATACTGCCCAATTCATATATAGCCATACTGCCCAGTTCATATATAGCCATACGCCCAGTTCTATATAGCCATACTGCCCCAGTTCATATATAGCCATACTGCCCAGTTCATATATAGCCATACTGCCCAGTCATATATAGCCATATGCCCAGTTCATATATAGCCATACTGCCCAGTTCATATATAGCCATACTGCCCAGTTCATATATAGCCATACTGCCCAGTTCATATATAGCCATACTGCCCAGTTCATATATAGCCATACTGCCCAGTTCATATATAGCCATACTGCCCAGTTCATATTGCCTCAAGCAAATATTTCAGAATCCAGTTAAGAATCAGCTGAAGTGCCTGTCAAATGTACATCATGTTACATGGTAGACTGTCACTGGGCTATGAAGGAACAGGTGTTGCGTGCCAGACGTGTGTGCACACGCACCATGGTGAAAATGAAGGATACTTTTCCCAGTAACACAAAGACGACGTCTCTGTGTTTTAAATTCTCTTTCTAGAAATCTGCTTTTCTAGTTTCTTTAACAGCAGCCAGAAAAAACATCATAACTATGACATCATAGTGTAATATAAACATCATCATAATGATGACATCATAGTGTAATATAACCATCATCATAACGATGACATCATAGTGTAATATAACCATCATCATAACGATGACATCATATTGTAATACAACCATCATAACAACATAATTGGAATCTTAGAAATTACAGTTCATTATAGCTTGGCCAGACCTTAAAAGATGGCTCCTACTGCCACTAGCAATCTAATGACCTGTCTAGGTAGGTTTGCATGGGATTAGGGTTGGATTTAAATTCAATACCTTTCAGGGGAAAAAATGTTGTTGATATTTTTTATTTTTTTTGCGAATCCCATGAGAATATTGTACCATATAAACACGACAATTACCCAGAAGTCCCTGCTTTTTCAGCTTTCCTAAAAGCTGCCATGGAAACATGGAAATTACCCAGAATACTCTGTACCTTATTTGCATATGCTTCTTTTAGGGGAATCTTTGGAAACCATTAAATCCAGTGGAGAATTATTAAACTGTAATAATATTGTAATGGGAATAAACGTGTCTTATTGTTAAACCTTTCCACACGTACCTGAGAAACGGAAAACGCATGTAATAGAGACGTTTGTGACTGTAATGTAATAGAGACGTTTGTGATTGTAATGTAATAGAGACGTTTGTGACTGTAATGTAACAGAGACGTTTGTGATTGTAATGTAATAGAGAAGTTTGTGGTTGTAATGTAATAGAGACGTTTGTGACTGTAATGTAATAGAGACGTTTGTGACTGTAATGTAATAGAGACGTTTGTGACTGTAATGTAATAGAGACGTTTGTGACTGTAATGTAATAGAGACGTTTGTGATTGTAATGTAACAGAGACGTTTGTGATTGTAATGTAACAGAGACGTTTGTGATTGTAATGTAATAGAGCCGTTTGTGGTTGTAATGTAATAGAGACATTTGCGGTTGTAATGTAATAGAGACGTTTGTGGTTAATGAAGTAATAGAGACGTTTGTGACAATTTAATAGAGCCGTTTGTGACTGTAATGTAATAGAGACGTTTGTGACTGTAATGTAATAGAGACGTTTGTGTTGTAATGTAATAGAGACGTTTGTGACTGTAATGTAATAGAGACGTTGGGGTTGTAATGTAATAGAGACGTTTTGTGATTGTAATGTAATAGAGACGTTTGTGACTGTATATAATAGAGACGTTTGTGACTGAATGTAATAGAGACGTTTGTGGTTTGGTAATGTAATAGAGACGTTTGTGGTTGTAATGTAATAGAGACGTTGTGTTTGTAATGTATAGAGACGTTTGGGCGTATGTAATAGAGACGTTGTGACTGTGTAATTAATAGAGACGTTTGTGGTTGTAATGAATAGAGACGTTTGTGATTGTAATGTAATAGAGGACGTTGTGATTGTAATGTAATAGAGACGTTGTGATTGTAATGTAATAGAGACGTTGACGTAATGTATTAAAGTTGTGGTTGTAATGTAATAGAGACGTTTGTGGTTGTAAATGTATAGAGACGTTGTGATGTAATGTAATAGAGACGTTTGTGACTGTAATGGATTAGACATGTTGTGGTTGTAATGTAATAGAGACTTTGTGGTTGATGTAATAGAGACGTTTGTGATGGTAATGTAATAGAGCCGTTTGTGGTTGTAATGGTAATTAGAGACATTGGCGGTTGTAATGTAATAGAGACGTTTGTGGTATAATGTAATAGAGACGTTTTGTGACTAATTTAATAGAGACGTTTGTGACTGTAATGTAATAGGACGTTTGTGACTGTAATGTAATAGAGACGTTGGTGGTTGTAATGTAATAGAGACGTTTGTGACTGTAATGTAATAGAGACGTTGTGACTGTAATGTAATAGAGACGTTTTGTGGTTGTAATGTAATAGAGACGTTTGTGAATGTAAAGGTAATAGTGGGGGTTAATAGGGTTACAGTTACTGGTACTTACAGGTGGGGGTAGGAGGGTTACAGTTACTGGTACTTACAGTTACTGGTACTTACAGGTGGGGGGTAGGAGGGTTACAGTTACTGGTACTTACAGGTGGGTAGGAGGGTTACAAGTGACTTACATGGTGGGGGGTGAAGTAAAGGGTTTACAGTTACTGGTACTTACAAGTGGGGGTAGGAGGGTCAGTTACTGGTACTTACAAGGCTGGGGGTAGAGGGGACAGTTACTTACAGGTGGGGGGGTAGGAGGGTTACAGTTACTGGTACTACAGGTGGGGGTAGGAGGGTATACAGTTTACTGGTACTTTCATGGGGGGTAGGAGGGTTAAGTTACTTACAGGTGGGGGTAGGAGGGATACAGTTACTGGTACTTACAGGTGTGTGGGGGTAGGGGGTTACAGTTCTGGTACTACGGTGGGGGGTAGGGGGGTACAGTTACTGGTACTTACAGGTGGGGGTAGGAGAGGGTTACAGTTATTACAGGTGGGGGTAGGAGGGTTACAGTTACTGGTACTTACAGGTGGGGGTAGGAGGGTTAAATTACTGGTACTTACAGGTGGGGGTAGGAGGGTTACAGTTACTGGTACTTAAAGGTGGGGGTAGGAGGGTTACAGTTACTGGTACTTACAGGTGGGGGTAGGAGGGTTACAGTTACTGGTACATACAGGTGGGGGTAGAGGATTACAGTTACTGGTACTTACAGGTGGGGGTAGGAGGGTTACAGTTACTGGTACATACAGGTAGGGGTAGGAGGGTTACAGTTATTATACAGGTGGGGGTAGGAGGGTTACAGTTACTTACAGGTGGGGGTAGAGGGTTACAGTTACTTACAGGGGGGTAGGAGGGTTACAGTTACTGGTACTTAAAGGTGGGGGTAGGAGGGTTACAGTTACTGGTACTTACAGGTGGGGGTAGGAGGGTTACAGTTACTGGTACTTACAGGTGGGGGTAGGAGGGTTACATTTACTGGTACTTACAGGTGGGGGTAGGAGAGTTACAGTTACTGGTACTTACAGGTGGGTGTAGGAGGGTTACAGTTACTTACAGGTGGGGGTAGGAGGGTTACAGTTACTGGTACTTCAGGTGGGGGTAGGAGGGTTACGTTACTGGTACATACAGGTGGGGGTAGGAGGGTTACAGTTACTGGTACTTACAGGTGGGGGTAGGAGGGTTACAGTTACTGGTACTTACAGGTGGGGGTGGTAGGAGGATTACAGTTACTGGTACTTACAGGTGGGGGGTGGAGGGTTACAGTTACTTACAGGTGGGGGTAGGAGGGTTACAGTTACTTACAGGTGGGGTAGGAGGGTGACAGTTACTTACAGGTGGGGGTAGGAGGATTACAGTTACTGGACTTACAGTGTGGGGTAGGAGGGTTACAGTTACTTACAGGTGGGGTAGAGGAGTTTTACAGGTACTTACAGGTTGGGGGTAAGGTTAGTACTGTCTTACGGTGGGGGTAGGAGGGTACAGTTACTGGTACTTACATCTTGGTGGGGGTTAGGAGGGTTAACATTTACTGGTTACTTACAGGTGGGGGTAGGGAGGTTACAGTTACTGGTACTTACAGGTGGGGGTAGGAGGGTTACAGTTATACAGGTGGGGGTAGGAGGGTTACAGTTACTTACAGGTGGGGGTAGGAGGGTTACAGTTACTGGTACTTACAGATGGGGGTAGGAGGGTTACAGTTACTGGTACTTCAGTGGGGGTAGGAGGGTTACAGTTACTTACAGGTGGGGGTAGGAGGGTTACAGGTACTGGTACTTACAGGTGGGGGTATACTGGGTTACAGTTACTGGTACTTACAGGTGGGGATAGGTGGGTTACAGTTACTGGTATTTACAGGTTGGGGTAGTAGGTATACAGTTACTGGTACTTACAGATGGGGGTAGGAGGGTTACAGTAACTGGTACTTACAGGTGGGGGTCGGAGGGTTACAGTTACTGGTACTTACAGGTGGGGGTAATAGGGTTACAGTTACTGGTACTTTCAGGTGGGGGTAGGAGGGTTACAGACACACCTCCTGTGTACTGATATCACACAGTGTAGGGAATCTATACACACACCTCCTGTGTACTGATATCACACAGTGTAGGGAATCTATACACACACCTCCTGTGTACTGATATCACATAGATGTTGTCCCCAGCCCCCTAATACCTCCATAGACAGGATCTCTCCCTATGCCTACCTGACATTATTGTAATTTGTACACAAAAAATAAAGCTACACAACCAACAACACAACTTCTCCCACTGACACACACATTGTAGTCCTGAAAAACACTTTTGGATCTCAGAAATATGTGAACATGGGGATAACAACAAGTGTTAACACACCGCCCTGAAATTCACACAAAACAGCACAAAGTCTCTCTTCAACCACTGTCAGCACTCTGACACACTGACACACTGACACACTGACACACTGACACACTGACACACTGACACACTGACACTCTGACACACTGACACACTGACACACTGACACACTGACACACTGACACACTGACACTCTGACACACTGACACACTGACACTCTTACACACTGACACACTGACACTCTGACACACTGACACACTGACACTCTGACACTCTGACACACTGACACACTGACACACTGACACTCTGACACACTGACACTCTGGGTCTTTACTACGATAAAACTTTTCGGTGAAATTAGGGAAATTGTGTCGCTGAGTTAAAATGTGAAACACAAACATTTTGCAGTCACACATGGAACCCCCTATTGTATGATTGTGTTGCTCTGAATGATGTGTGTGTCCAGTAGAATACAGATCACTACCCACAATCCTCAGCTATCCAATCCCATCCAATCCCAACCTGCTCATACACAATGCTACTTACAATCTGAAGATGAATTTCCCAATCTCTGCCATGTTGGGTTCTGGTTCTGAGACCCAAGTGCTGTGTCTGGGTTCTGGGAGAGGGTTGAGTGATGAGGAAGGCACCGAGTTACCCTGGGGTTAGGGAGGAGGAGATGTCACTGCCCCAGGTCACTGTTCATGGCTGGTAAAGTGACATTCAATGGGAATGTTTACATATGTAAACTACATGACAGATATGTATAATGTATGTATATGTTTATATATATAGCGCCACTTGGGTACACAGCGCTGTACATTATAACAATACAGATTATACAGTATGTATGTATATGTTTATTTATATAGCGCCACTTGGGGACACAGCGCTGTACATTATAACAATACAGTTGTATACAGTATGTGTGTATATGTTTATTATTAGCGCTCAGGTGGGACACAGCGCTGTACATTATAAACAATACAGATTATACAGTTGTATGTTATGTTTATTTATATAGCGCCACTTGGGGACACAGCGCTGTACATTATAACAATCCATATTTATACAGTATGTATGTATTTGTTTATTTATATACGCACTTGGTACACAGGCTGTACATTATAACAATACGATTATACAGTATGTATGTATATGTTTTATTAATTATAGCGCCACTTGGGGACACAGCGCTGTACATTATAACAATACAGATTATCCAGTATGTATTGATATGTTTATTATATAGCGACACTTGGGTACACGGCTGTACATTATAACAATACAGATTATACAGTATGTATGTATATGTTATTTATATAGCGCACTTGGGGACACAGCGCTGTAACATTATAACAATACAGATTATAACTATATGTATATATGTTTATTTATATGCGCGCCACTTGGGTACACAGCGCTGTACATTATAACAATACAGATTATACATGTATGTATGTATATGTTTATATTTATAAGCGCCACTTGGGGACACAGCGCTGTACATTAAACAATACAGATTATACAGTGTGATGTATATGTTTATTTATATAGCGCCACTTGGGTACCCAGCGCTGTACATTATAAACAACAGATTTACAGTATGTATGTATATGTTATTTAATAAGCGCCACTTGGGGACCAGCGCTGTACATTAAACAATCAGTTATACAGTATGTATGTATATGTTTATATATAGCGCCACTTGGGGACACACGCGCTGTACATTATAACAATACAGATTATACAGTATGTATGTTATGTTTATTTATATAGGCCACTTGGGGACACAGCGCTGTACATTATAACAATACAGATTATACAGTATTTATGTATATGTTATTTATATAGCGCCACTTGGGGACGCAGCGCTGTACATTATACAATACAGATTATACAGTATGTAGTATGTTTATTATATAGCGCCACTTGGACACAGCGCTGTACATTATAACAATACAGATTATACAGTATGTATGTATATGTTTATTTATATAGCGCCACTTGGGGACACAGCGGTACATTATACAATACAGATTATCCAGTATGTATGTATATGTTTTTTATATAGCGCCACTTGGGACAGCGGGCTGTACTTATAACAATACAGATTATACATATGTAGTATATGTTTTATTTATATCGCCACTTGGACACAGCGCTGTACATTATACAATACAGATTATACAGTATGTATTTATATTTTTTTTATATAGCGCCACTTGGGACACAGCTCGTACATTTAACAATACAGATTATACATATGTACGTATATGTTTATTATATAGCGCCACTTGGGTACACAGCGCTGTACTTATAACAATACAGATTACAGATATGTATTTATATGTTTATAATGCGCCACTTGGGTACACACGCTGTACATTAAAACAATACAGATTATACAGTATGTATGTATAGTGTTATTTATATAGCGCCACTTGGGACACAGGCTGTACATTATAACAATACAGATTATACAGTATGTATGTATATGTTTATATTTATATAGCGCACTTGGTACACACGCGCTGTAACATTATAACAATACGATTATACAGTATGTAGGTATATGTTTTATTTATATAGCGCCACTTGGGGACCAGCGCTGTACATTATAACAATACAGATTATACGTATGTATGTTAATGTTTTTTTATATATAAGCGCACTTGGGGTCCAGCGCTGTACATTATAAACAATACAGATTATACATTATGTATGTATATGTTTATTTATATAGCGCCACTTGGACACAGCGCTGTACATTATAACAATACAGATTATACAGTAGTATGTATAGTTTATTTATATAGCGCCACTTGGGACACAGCGTGTACTTATAACAATACAGATTATACAGTATGTATGTATATGTTTTATTTATTAGCCCACTTGGGTACACAGCGCTGTACATATAACAATACAGATTACAGTATATGTATATGTTTATTTATATAGCGCCACTTGGGGACACAGCGCTGTACATTATAACAATACAGATTATACAGTATGTATTATATGTTTATTTATATAGCGCCACTTGGATACACAGCGCGGTACATTATAACAATACAGATATACAGTAGTATGTATATGTTTATTTATATAGCGCCACTTGGGACACAGCGCTGTACATTATAACAATACAGATTTATACAGTATGTATGTATATGTTTTATTTTATAGCACCACTTGGGTACACAGCGCTGTACATTATAACAATACAGATTATACAGTATGTAGTATATGTTTATTTATATAGCGCCACTTGGGGACCAGCGCTGTACATTATACACATACAGATTATACAGTAGTATGTATATGTTTATTTATATAGCGCCACTTGGGTACACAGCGCTGTACATTATACAATACAGATTATACAGTATGTTAGTATATGTTTATTTATATAGCACCACTTGGGGACACAGCGCTGTACTTATAACATACAGTTATACAGTACGTATGTATATGTTTATTTATATAGCGCCACTTGGGTACACAGCGCTGTACATTATAACATACAGATTATACAGTATGTATGTATATGTTTATTTATATAGCCCACTATTGGGTACACAGCGCTGTACATTATAACATACAGATTATACAGTATGTATGTATATGTTTATTTATATAGCGCCACTTGGGGACACAGCGCTGTACATTATAACAATACAGATTATACAGTATGTATGTATATGTTTATTTATATAGCGCCACTTGGGTACACAGCGCTGTACATTATAACAATACAGATTATACGGTATGTATGTATATGTTTATTTATATAGCGCCACTTGGGTAACACAGCGCTGTACATTATAACATACAGATTATACAGTATGTATGTATATGTTTATTTATATAGCGCCACTTGGGGACACAGCCTGTACATTATAACAATACAGATTATACAGTATGTATGTAGATGTTTATTATATAGCGCCACTTGGGTACACAGCGCTGTACATTATAACAATACAGATTATACAGTATGTATGTATATGTTTTATTATATAGCCCACTTGGGAAACAGCGCTGTACATTATAACAATACAGATTAACAGTATGTAGTATATGTTTATTTTATATAGCACCCACTTGGGGACACAGCCTGTACATTATAACAATACAGATTATACAGTATGTATGTATATGTTTATTTATATAGCGCCACTTGGTACACGCACTGAAACATTATAACAATACAGATTATACAGTATGTATGTATATGTTTATTTATATAGCGCCACTTGGGACACAGCGCTGTACATTATAACAATACAGATTATACAGTATGTATGTATATGTTTATTTATATAGCGCCACTTGGACACACGCCTGTACATTATAACAATACAGATTATACAGTATGTATGTATATGTTTATTTATATAGCGCCACTTGGGGACACAGCGCTGTACATTATTACAATACAGATTATACAGTATGTATGTATATGTTTATTTATATAGCGCCACTTGGGGACACAGCGCTGTACATTATAACATACAGATATAACAGTTGTATGTATATGTTTATTATATAGCGCCACTTGGGACACAGCGCTGTACATTATAACAATAACAGATTATACGTACGTATGTATATGTTATTTATATAGCGCCACTTGGGGACGCGCGCTGTACATTATAAACATACAGATTATACAGTATGTATGTATATGTTTATTTATATAGCGCCACTTGGGGACACAGCGCGTACATTATAACAATACAGATTATACAGTGTGTATGTATATGTTTATTTTATATAGCGCCACTTGGGACACAGCGCTGTACTTATAACAATACAGATTATACAGTATGTATGTATATGTATTTATATAGCGCCCTTGGGTACACAGCGCTGTACATTATAACAATACAGATTATACAGTATGTATGTATATGTTTATTTATATAGCGCCACTGGGAACCAGCGCTGTACATTATAACAATACAGATTATACAGTATGTATGTATATGTTTATTTATATAGCGCCACTTGGGGACACCAGCGCTGTACTTATAACAATACAGATTATACGTATGTATGTATATGTTTATTTATATAGCGCCACTTGGGGACACAGCGCTGTACATTATAACAATACAGTTATAACGTATGTATGTATATGTTTTATTTATATAGCGCCACTGGGGCACAGCGCTGTACATATAAACATAGATTATACAGTATGTATGTATAATGTTTTATTTATATAGCCACTTGGGGACACAGCGCTGTAAATTAATACAATAGAGTATACAGTATTATGTATATGTTTATTATATAGCGCCACTTGGGAACACAGGCTGTACATTATAACATACGATTATACAGTATGTATGTATATGTTATTTATATAGCGCCACTTGGGAACACAGCGCTTTCATTATAACAATACAGATTATACGTATGGTATGTATATGTTTATTTATATAGCGCCACTTGGGGACCAGCGCTGTACATTAATAAACATACAGATTATACAGTATGTAATGTATATGTTATTTATATAGCGCACTTGGGGACACAGCGCTGTACATTATAACAATACAGATTATAGTAGTATGTATATGTTTTATTATATAGCGCCACTTGGGTACACAGCGCGTCATTATAACAATACAGATTATAACAGTATGTATGTATATGTTTATTATATAGCGCCACTTGGGTACACAGGCTGTACATTAATAACAATACAGATTAACAGTATGTATGTATATGTTTATTTATTAGCGCCATTGGGTACACGCGTGTACAGTATAACAAACAGATTATAACAGTATGTATGTATATGTTTTATTTATATAAGCTCCACTTGGGGACACAGCGTGTACTTATAAACAAACGATTATAGTATGTAGGTATATGTGTTTATAATCGAGCTTGGGGACAAGCGTGTACTTATACAATACGATTATACAGTATGTATGTATAGTTTATTATAAGGCCTTTGGGTACAAGCGTGTATTATACAATACAGATATTGGTTTTATACTTATTATTTTTTATATTTATTATTTTTTTTTTTTTTTGTTTTTGTTTTGTTTTTTTTGTTTTTTTTTTTTCGTTATCTGTTTTTGTTTTTAATAATATATATATTAATTACTATAGATGGAAGGCTTTAGACACGTGGATAGGTGTGTGTGTTACCTAGAGAGCGTGCGTTAAGGTGACAGGAGATGGAAGGCGTTAGAACGTGGATAAAGGTTGTTGTGTTACCTAGAGAGCGTGCGTTAAGGTGACAGGAGATGAAGGCGTAAGAACGTGGATAAAGGTGTGTGTGTTACTAGAGAGCGTGTGTTAAGTGACAGAGATGGAAGGCGTTAGAACGTGGATAAGGTGTGTGTGTTACCTAGAGAGCGTGTGTTAAGGTGACGGGATGGAAGGCGTTAGAACGTGGATAAAGGTGTGTGTGTTACCTAGAGAGCGTGTGTTAAGGTGACAGGAGATGGAAGGCGTTAGAACGTGGATAAAGGTGTGTGTGTTACCTAGGAGCGTGTGTTAAGGTGACAGGAGATGGAAGGGCTTGAAACGTGGATAAAGGTGTTGTGTTACCTAGAGAGCGTGTGTTAGGTGACAGGAGATGAAGAGGCGTTAGAACGTGGATAAAGTTGTGTGTGTTTACCTAGAGAGCGTGTGTTAAGGTAACAGGAGATGGAAGGCGTTAGAACGTGGATAAGGTGTGTGTGTTACCTAGAGAGCGTGTGTTTAAGGTGACAGGAGATGGAAGGCGTTAGAACGTGGATAAAGGTGTGTGTTGTTACCTAGAAGCGTGTTGTGTTAAGGTGACAGGATGGAATCGTTAGAACAGGATAAAGGTGTGTGTGTTACTAGAGAGCGTGGTGTTAAGGTACAGGAGATGAGGCGTTAGAACACGATAAAGGTGTGTGTGTTACCTAGAAGCGTGGTTAGGTGACAGAGATGGAAGGCGTTTAGAACTGGGATAAAGGTGTGTGTGTTACCTAAGAGCGTTGTGTTAGGTACAAGGATGGAAGCGTTAGAACACGGATAAAGGTTGTGTGTTACCTAGAGAGCGTGTGTTAAGTGAACAGGGATGGAAGGCGTTAGAACAGGATAAAGGGTGTTTGTGTTACCTAGAAGGCGTGTGTTAAGGTGACAGGGATGGAAGGCGTTAGAACAGGATAAAGGTGTGTTGTTACCTAGAGAGCGTGTGTTAAGGTGACGGAGATGGAAGGAGTTGAAACACGGATAAAGGTGTGTGTGTTACTAGAGAGCGTGTGTTAAGGTGACAGGGGATGGAAGGCGTTAGAACGTGGATAAAGGTGTGTGTGTTACCTAGAGAGCGTGTGTTAAGGTGACAGGGGATGGAAGGCGTTAGAACATGGATAAAGGTGTGTGTGTTACCTAGAGAGCGTGTGTTAAGGTGACAGGAGATGGAAGCGTTTAGAACACGGATAAAGGTGTTTGTGTTACCTGAGAGCTGTGTTAAGTACAGGAGATGGAAGGCTTAGAACGGGATAAGGTGTGTGTGTCCTAAGAGCGTTTGTTAAGGTGACAGGAATGGAAGCGTTAGAACAGGATAAGGTGTGTGGTTGTTACCTAGAGAGCGTGTGTTAAGGTGACAGGAGATGGAAGGCGTTAGAACGTGGATAGGTGTGTGTGGTTACCTAGAGAGCGTGTTTAGGAGTGACAGAGATGAAGGCGTTAGAACTGATAAAGGTGTGTGTGTTACCTAGAGAGCGTGGCGTTACAGTATGTATGTATGTTTATTTATAAAGCGCCACTTGGGTACACAGCACTGTACATTATAACAATACAGATTATACAGTATGTATGTATATGTTTATTTATATAGCGCCACTTGGGTACACAGCGCTGTACATTATAACAATACAGATTATACAGTATGTATGTATATGTTTATTTATATAGCGCCACTTGGGTACACAGCACTGTACATTATATAAACATCATACTCCTCACCCTTTCCTTTTATTCTGTCCTGCCTAAACAAGGCATATCCTTCGGTATATTTACAAGCCAGTCGTGCAAAACTGCTTTAAACCCCGTTTCTGCTATACATATTACATCATACTTTTCATTCAACTGCCATCATTCCCAATTTCACCCATTTTGTCCGCCCCCAGGGGGGGGGCTTCTCGCTTTGCAAACCATACATTTTAGATTATGATCCTGTAATTTTTCGACACTTTAATACACATGCCTTCCTATCCCCTATGCTAGCCCCACCCCCCTTTCAAGCCACCACTGGCCTAGCTACATCCTGCTGTCCTAATGCCTATCTATCCCAGTGAGACTGCGAATACCCTCCCCACCCAAACCTAGCTTCAAATCTCTCCAACCGCTATAGCCATCTTCTACCTAAAAACAGCTGCACACCATCACCGGAGGGTGCAACATCCCTACTAAAGAGCCGTGGCCGACAGCAAAGTCTGCCCAGTTCTCTAGGCTAAACCAAACCCTTCTTCCTGACACCCCTTCTTAGCCACCGATTAATGCTCCTAACTCCCGCTTCTCCCTGGCTTAGCACGTGGTGCGGGTTAGTATTTCTGAAAACACTCCCTGGAGTCCCTTGCTTTTATCTGGCCCCTGGTTGGCCCTCCACCTCAACTTTGTCACTGTCACAATGTGAACCAAGGAGCCGGGTCACACCCGGCCCCCACCCAAAATGGTCTTACACGATCACACGTGCCGAACCTAGCACCAGGCCAGGCAACAACACAGTTCGGAATTGTAGGGTACTTGGCGGGCAGAATTAACCGATCTACCTTCCTTATTAATGGAGTCCCTCCACACTACCACCTGCTAGCATTCTGACCCTCGTTCCTCCTCCCTTGTTCAGGATGGCAGGTCCCCTGGGTGCTCAAGGGACTATCCCCCCTCAATACACGCTAATTCCGAGGTGTCCTCCTCCATTCATTACCTAAGGCGGCAAGGTTGGATGGACAATCTGGGAGAAGCCCCCACCTTCCGTCCCCCACACAGCAAGGTCTTTGTGTTTGAGAAGATCAACAAAATATAATGCTGGGGGAATTTTCACAATTAAAAGGCTATCTAGGATGTGCAATTGTGTAAGCGGATTAGATAGCTTGTCACCATTGGCTGCTAAGTGGCCGATGGGATTCAATGTGGATAAATGTAAGGTGATAATTTTGACTTACAAAAATCTTTTGTGAACATGATAGTAGTTGCATTCAGATGATCATGTCGTGCACATCTCGCACCCTTGATAGTCCGCGCTTGTCCCGCCACACCTCTCCCTGTTGGGAAGGGATGATATATCTTGGAGGTTTGGTGGATAACAAACTTAAAGGGGACATCAGCAAGCAGTGCCATGTGGCAAAAGCCAGAGCCCGCATGGTATTGTCTTTTATAAAGCGGGGTTGGATTAATTCAAGGGAAAAATATTATTCTCACCTTTACAACGCGTTGGTAAGGATCATTTGGAATATGCGGTTCAGTTTTTGGAATCTGGGTACAAAAAAGACATCTTAAAAACACGATGGGTCAGTGAAGGGTTCATTTTTCTTTTCTGTAACTGCACATATACATTGGTTCCATGTGGGTTCGTTCGTGGCCATGTCTCAGTGTACACCCACAAATGTGGCCTACTTTTGCCCAGATCGGACATGTGGGAGATTGATAGTTAGTTCTGTGTTTTAACTTTTACTATGTGGTATTGGGCAAACAATTTTAACTTTGAATTTCATCTATTCCTCAGTTTTGAGTGTTGAACTTAGAAACCCACTTCTGTATGCATTGCCTCCCTTTGAGGAATTTCTGGCCATATTGAGTGAACTGATGCAAGTTTTATTATTCAACATTAGAAGATCGCTATTAAAGGTGAACTTTTATTTGTACTGGAAGGTTTTGTTAAGATTTCTTAGCGAACCTTGTTGCAGCCTTTTTTTCTTAAATTCTGTAAAACTGAACATTTATACAAAGTGTTCTGAAAACCATTTCTACAAAGAACTGCACATAGTGAGTCTGTGAATAGATGCAAGAATGGCAGCACTCTATAGCTAGAGGTGTGTGTTTTCCATAAATATAGTTTGTTGGGGTTGTTCCAAGTGTAGGAGTATTAGCCACTGTGGGGATGGGATGTTGGGCCACCAGAAATCTGAGGTTCATTTTGCTTATTCAAGAACTTGTGCGCTGGATAATGTACCATAGTTATGTATTATGTATTTAGACAATTTTTGTATTTATAACCTTGTACAGCCCACTGTGTCCGCAAGTGCACTATATAATAAAAATATACATACATACTGTAAATATGTATTGTTATAATGTACCAGCGCTGTGTACCCAAGTGGCGCTATATAAATAAAACTATACATATTACTGTATAAATTGTATTGTATAATGCTACAGAGCTGGGACCAAAGATGGCGGATTAAATAAACATTACATACATACTATAATCTGTATTGTTATAAGTACAGTGCTGCGTACCCAAGTGGCGCTATATAAATAAACAATATACCATAAATACTGATAATCGTAGGTTATTAAGGTACAGCGCTGCGTACCCAAGTGGCGCAGATAAATACACATATACATACATCTGTATAATCTGATTGTTATAATGTACAGCGCTGCGTACCCAAGTGGCGCTATATAAATAAACATATACATAAATACTGTATAATAGTATTGTTATAATGTACAGCGCTGCGTACCCAAGTGGCGCTATAATAAATAAACATAGAAATACATACTGTATAATCTGTATTGTCATAAGTACAGCGCTGCTTACCCAAGTGGCGCTATATAAATAAACATATACATACATACTGTATATCTGTATTGTTATAAGTAAACGCTGTGTACCCAAGTGGCTCATATAAAGAAGCATATACATACATACTGTATAATTGTATTGTTATAATGTACAGCGGGGGGGGGGCTTGTGTTCCCCAAGTGGAGCTATATAAATTAAACATATAACGTACATCTGTATAATTGTATTTTATATGTACAGCGCATGCGTAACCAAGTGGCGCTATATAAATAAACATATACCATACAGATGTATAATCTGTATTGTTATAATGTACGCCGCGGCGTCCCCAAGTGCCGCATAAAATAAACATTACATACATAATGTATAATCTGTAGTTAAATGTACAGCGCTGTGTATCCAAGTGGTGCTATATAAATTAACATACCCTACATATGTATAATCTGTATTGTTATAATGTACAGCGCTGGTTCCCCAAGTTGGCGATATAAAATAAACATATACATACATCATGTATATGGCTTGTTATAATGTACAGCGCTGTGCCCCCAAGTGGCGTTATATTAAATAAACATATACATACTGTATAATCTGTATGTTATAATGCACAAGCGCTGTGGTACCCAGTCGGCGCTAACTAAATAACACATATACATAGAATACTGTATATCTGTATTAACGAACCAACCAAGAACAGCGATACAAGCACCACTGTTAGAATATACAAAGGTGTATGTACATCCATTATTAAGGGTAGTACCCAGGGATAGACAGTGATAGCATATTAACGCATAAACTACTTTATATTTGATGGTAAATTACTATGTGCAGGAAAGAGGAATGGCGATGGGTGCCAGATTGCTCCTCCTACGCCAACCTTATTCTTGGGTTGGTGGGAGAGGGAGCAGTCTTTTTCTGAGGAATGTCATGTTTTACTGCCGGTTGACATCTGGTATAGATCTTGACGACATTATATTGTTTGGGTGGCTCAGAAAACATGCTTGATGAATTTATTAACATTCTCAAACACCAATGTTTTTTTTTTTTTTTTTTTTTTTTCTATTTTTTTTTTGCTACTCAATATTTTTCTACTAAAACCATCTCAGTGAGTCAGGTGGAATTTTTGGATGTGGTGATAAAAAAACAGGGCTGCAAATTGGTTACGGCATTGTTAGGAAACCCCTGGCGCACAACACTCCTGTTACATTTGAAAGTGCACACACGACACCCCTCAAGAAGTCAATAACGAGGGACAATATCAGAGTGAGGAGGAATTGCACTAATAATTCAGATATTATGGGGGGGGGGGAGCCTCGAGGGAGCTTACTGAGGGTTTGTACGCCAGGGGCTATCCTAGAGCTTACTGAAAGAGCAAGGCTGAATAACCCAACTCACACAAGCAGACATTGTACATAAAAAACTAAAGCGCCTGACGGCCTAGTGAGATACATAACTACTTTTGGTCAGGAATGGCAATCATTAAGGCACAATCTTGAATAAGTATGGGGCATATACTAAGAATGACGATAAATGTAAGTCGTTTTGTTTTAGACACTCCATCCTTGACAGCTCGACGAAGTAGGAACATATCTGATATGCTAACCAGGAGCCATTACAGACGACTAAGGAAGTAACACACCACAGGGCCAGAGATTGCAAGTTACATTTCCATGTGGTGATTGTGTTTTTTGCACATATTATGTACAAAAGAGTCGCAGTGAATGACTCCGAGGGTAGGGATATTTTTCCTATCACCCATATTTCAAACTGCAGGGTGAATGTGGTTTACGTGATACAAGGTCACTGTAATCTATTATATGTAGGCAAGACATCTCGCAATTGAAGCAGAGATACTAAAAACTTGTCGGACCTAAGATTGGCAGGGAGAACAAGACTGAAGGTAAGAATTTGACTAACAAATAGCAGAGCACTTTATTGGTACACCATGGGGGTAGCTATAAGGGTTAAAAATCAGTGGCTTGCATAAAGTAGCCGTTCACCCTGAGAAGGGGTGATATTAATAACATGCTACCTTCGGTGTGAAAGGCAGGGGGATCTACCAACTTAAGGACTCTGATCCTAGGGGTTTGAATGAGGCTTGACTTTACCCTTTTCTATGAATTATAAATATTACCTGCTCTCCATCTCTTAAGAATAACCAAGACATAGCAGTCTTGAAATTGGAAGAAAAAGGATGTTTGACATCGCTTGGTTATGGTTCTTCACATTCCATCTTGGAGCTCAAGCCAAACCATCTGTTGTTGTGGTGGCATACTATGTATATACATCATTCACCATCATGTGCATGATACATCCATCTTTATGATCACAAATGATCCTTGGATCATGTCACCACCCATTATTCATCATCTTTACTTACGAATTATGTATCAAACAGAGTTATAAAATTGGACCCTTATGAGGATTACAAATCAAGATCAATATCAGCATTATATTATTACCATTTTTACTCATGTTTTTTATACATCATGAGAAATTGTCGTGATTTGAAGGATTATATGGGTTTGTTAAAGTTAAACTCATGGAAAGCACTATTGGTTTGGGGCCCCCAAAACATATTGGATCTCTTACAATATGACTTTTTACCTATTTAAAATTCTGTATTTTGGAAATGTATTGATTATCTTATATGTTCTTAACTTACCTAATGACTGCCCATTTGGGGTAGATATGTTTGTTTATTTTATTTATTTATATGTTTATATTAGGTCTCCTTGCCATCTTGGTTTTAAATATGCTTCCCTGTCTATCCCCTGGGTAATACCTTAATAAAGGGAGTGTACATACACCTTTGTATATTCTAACAGGTGCTGTGGATCTCTGTTTGGTGGTTCGTTGATATTACATTTATACTACACATGCACCTGGCCCATGGTGGTAATTAATGCCGGTAGCCTGTTTCATTGTCTTTGTAAATCTGTAGTGTATAATGTACAGCGCTGTGTCACAAGTGGCGCTATATAAATAAACATATACTAACATCGTTAACTGTATTATATGTCACTGCGTCCAAGTGCAAAAATAACTAACTAGTTCGTAGTTAATGTCAGCGCTGGTGTACCCAAGTGGTCGCTATATAAATAAACATATACAACATACTGTATAATCTGTATTGTTATAATGTACAGCGCGTGTGATCCCAGTGGCGCTATATAAAAAACATATACATACATTACTGTATAAATCTGTATTGTTATAATGTTACAGCGCTTGATCCCCAAGTGACGATCATATAAACATAACATTATACAACATACTGTATAATCTGTATTTTAATGTACAGCGCTATCGTGTCCCAAGTGGCGTCTATAAATTTAAACATATAATAATACTGTATAATCTGTATTGTATAATGAAGCGCTTGCGTACCCCAAGTGGCGCTAGATAAATAACATATACATACAATACTGTATAGATCGGTTATGTTATAAGTGTACAGCGTGTGTCCCCAAGATGGCGCTATATAAATAAACATATAAAACATACTGTATAATCTGTACTGTTCTAATGTAGAGCATGCTCCCAAGTGACCGTATATAAAAATATACATACATACTGTATATCTGTACTTGTAGTAATGTACAGCGCTGGTTCACCCAAATGGCGCTATATCAAAAACATTATACATAAATATGTATAATCGGTTATGTGTTATAATGTACAGCGCTGGTCCCCAAGTGGCACGTATATAAATAAACATATACAGACTACCGTTCTGATAATTGTATTGGTAGAATTGTACAGCGCTGTGTCACCCAATGGGCGACTTATATAAATTTAAAATATACATAAATACTGTATAATCTGTTTGTTATAAGTACAGCGCTGTGTACCCATAGTGGCGCTTATATAATAAAATATACATACATCATGATATAATCTGTATGTTATAAGTTACAGGCTGTGTACCCAAGTGGCGCATATAATAAACATTTATACTATACATCGTTAATCTGATTGTTAAATGTACAGCGCGTGCTGTCCACAAGTGGCGCTATAAATAAAACCATATACATACCTCTGTTAATCTGTATTGTTATAAGTCAGCGCTTGTGTACCCAGTGGCGCTATATCAAAAAACATCATACATACTGTATAATGCTGTATTGTTATAAGTACGCGCGGTGTCCCCAAGTGGTCGCTATATAATAAACACATCGAAATTACGTATATCAGATGTTATAATGAGCGCTTGTCCCAAGGGTTATAAAATGCTCTACTGTATGTTAGTACAGCGCTGGGCCCCAAGTGGCGCTATATAAATAAAACAATACATACATGCTGTAATAATCGGTATTTTATAATGTAGCAGCGCTGTGACCCATTAAGTGGAGTATAAAAAAAATTTATACATAAACTGTATAATCATGTATTGTTTGATATGACGCGCTGTCCAGTGGCGCTATATAAATAAACTTACATACATCCTGTATAATCGTATTGTTTATAATGTACAGCGCTGGTACCCCAAGTGGTCGACTATATAATAAACATATACACATAATGTATAATCTGTATGTGATAATTAGGAGCGCGTTTCCCAATGTCGGCGCTATATAAATAAACATAACACATACTGTATAATCGTATTGTTCGATAATGTACAGGCTGGTCCCAAGTGGGCTGCTATATAAATAAACAATATACATACATACTGTTAATCTGTATTGTTTAAATGACATGCGCTTGGTCCCAAGTGGCGCTTATAAATAACATATACATTACATAACTGTATATATCGTATGTTATATATGTACAGCGCTGGGTCAACCAAGTGGCGCGAAGGGTAAATAGAACGATATACGGATAATCGGTATAGTTGTAAAGGACAGCGCGGGCCCAAGTAGGGCGAGTAAGAAAGTAAACAGATACAACAGTACTGTAATCTGTATTGTTATAATGTACCGCCGTGTCCCAAGAGTGTGCCTATAAATAAAATATACATACATACTGTATAAATCTGTATTGTTGTAATGTACAGCCTGTGATCCCCAAAGTGGTGCTATATAAAGTAAACATATACATGACATACTGTATAATCTGTATGTTATAATGTACAGCGCTGTATCCCAAGTGGTGCTATTAAATAAAACATATACATAACATTACAGGTATAACTGTATTGTTGTAATGTACAGCCTGTTGCCAAGTGGCGCTATATAAATAACACATTATAATTACATACTGTATAAATCTGTATTGTATAATGTACAGCGCTGTGTCCCAAGTGCGCTATATAAATCAACATATACGATATCAACTGATAATCTGTATTGTATAATGTACAAGCGCTGTGTCCCCAAGTGGCGATATATAAATAAACACTACATACATACTGTATAAAGTCTTGTCATTGTTTAAGTAAACAGCGTGCCCAAAGTGGACGCTATATATAATAAACCTATACATACATACTGTATAATCTGATTGTTATAATGTACACGCGCTGTGTCCCAAGTGGCGCGTCATATAAGTAAAAAATTTACATATAGACTGGTATAATCTGTATTGTTAATAATGTACAGCGCTGCTGTACCCAAGTGGCGCATATATATATTAAACTATACATACAACTTGTAATAATCTGTATTGTTATAATGACAGCGCGCGGATCCACCAGTGGCGTCTATTAAAATAAAATATACTATACATAAATACTGTAATATCTGTATGTTATAATGACCAGGCGCTGGGACCCCAAGTGGCGGTAATAAATAAAACATATACATACATACTGTATTAAGTCGTGTATGGTGATATGTACAGCGCTGTGTACCCAAGCTGGCGCTATCATAAATAAAAAAATATACATACTACTGTATTAATCTGATTGTATTAATGTTACCAGCGGCGCGTACCCAAGTGGCGCTATATAAATAAACATTATACCATACATACTGTAATGTATTGTTAACTTGACAGCGCTGTGACCAAGTGCGACTAGTATAAATAAAACAAGCTACATCATACTGTATAATCTGTATTGTTATATAATGTACCAACGCGCGGTGTCACCCAAGTGGCGCTATATACCATAAACATATACATTCAACTGTTAGAATCTATTGTAAATGTACAGCGCTTGTTGTGCCCAAGTGGCGTATAAATAAAACATATACTACCATACTGTTAAATCTGTATTTATAAGGTACAGGCTGTGATCCAAGTGTGCCTATAAAATAAAACCTAAACTACATACGGTATAATCTGTATTGTTATAATTGACAGCGCATGGTCCCCAAGTGGCGCTATCTATAACATATAACATTTAATACTGTATTAACTGTATTGTGATAATGTCACAGCGCGTGTGTACCCAAGTGGCGTATATTAAATAACATATACTACATGCTGTATAATCTGTTATGTTATAATGACAGCGCTTTGTGCCCAAGTGGCGCTTTATATAAAAAACTATACATACATACTGTATAATACTGTATGTTATAATTGTACAGCGCTTGTGGACCCAAGTGGCGCATATAAATATATAAATACATACTGATAAATCTGTGTGTTATAATGTACAGGAGCTGATCCACCAAGTGCGGCTTATAAATAAACATAACATACGATACGTATAATGGTGTATTCGTATAAGTACAGCTGTGCAACCAAGTGGCGCTATATACAATAACATACACATACGCTTATAATCCTGTATGGTTATAAGGTACAGCGCCAACCCACGTGTCCGCCTCCCCAAGTGGCGCTATATACTAATAAACATCTACATACCATTACTGTTATAATAGTATTGTTGATAAAATTACAGCGCTGTGTCCCAAGTGGCGCTATTAAATAAACATATACATTACTACTGTTATATCTGTATTGTTATAGACAGCGCTGTGTAGCCAAAGTGGCGCTATATAAATAAACCTATAATACATACTGTATAATCTTCTCCACGTTGTTTTTTTTATTTCCTTTAACTTGGTACAGCCGTCTGGTGTACCAAGTGGTGACTATATAACATTAAACATATAACATCTACTGGTTTAAATGTATTGTGTACTGTACAGCGCTGTGTCCCCAAGTGGCGCCTATATAATAACACATATGACAACATACTGTATAATCTGTATTGTTTGAATGTACGGCTGTGTCTCCCAAGTGGCGCTTATTAAAATAAACATACATACATTACTGGATAATCGTTGTATTGTTCTAATGTACAGCGCTGGTGTCCCCAAGTGGCGTGCTAAAATAAACACATAATACATACGTATAATCTGTAGTTGTTATAAGGGACAGCGCTGTGTCCCAAGTGGCGCGATATAAATCATATACATACTATATGTATAATCTGTATTGTTATTAATGCGACAGCGCGTGTGACCCCAGTGGCGCTATAAAAAAACATATACATACATGACTGTAATACGTCATTGAGTTAATGTACGCGGTGTCCCAAGTGGCGCTATATATAAAAAATATATACACATACTAGTATAATTGTTTTGATATTTACAGCGGCTGGGTCCCCAAGTGGCGTATATAATAAACATACCCTACATTACATAGTGTAATCTGTATTGTCTATAATGTACAGCGCTGTGTACACCAAGTGGTCGCTATATAAATCAAAACATTACATACATACTGTAGTAATCTGTATTGTATAATGTGAAAGCGCGGTACCAAAGTGGCGCTATATAAATAAATATACCAACATACTGTATAATCTGTATTGTTCTAATGTTACCAGGCGCTGCGTCCCCCAGTGGGTATATAAATAAAACACATACAACATACGTACATAATCTGTTGTTAAATAGTACAGCGCTGTCGTCCCCAAGTGCCCGCATATAAATAAAACAATACATACATACTGTATAATCTTATTGTTATATACGTACAGCGCTGTGTCCACCAAGTGGCGTTATATAATAAAAGATTAATATACATTACTGTTAAATCTGTATTGTTATATGTACAGCGCGTGTAACCCAAAGTGGGCTATATAAATAAACATATACGTCATATCGTATAACGTATTTATTGTTAGTAACGTACAGCGCTGTGTGTCCCCAAGTGGCGCTATATAATATAAACAAGAATACATCTGGTATAACTGTATTTGTTTAATCGTACAGCCGCTGTGTCCCAAGTGGCGCTTATAAAAATAAACATATTACATAATACTGTACATATTTGTTTGTTAAATCGTACCGCGCTGTGTCCCCAAGTGGCGCTATATAAAATAACATATACAACTCATCTGTATAATCTGTATTGTTATAATGTACAGCGCTGTGTACCCAAGTGGCTCCTGTATAAATAAACGATACAGACAACTGTATAATGTGTATTGGTATAATGTACAGCGCTGTGTCCCCAAGTGGCGCTATATAAATAAACATATACGTACATACGGTATTAATCTGTATTGTTATAATGTTACAGCGCTGTGTCCCAAGTGGCGCTATATAAATAAACAAATACCGTATATACGCGGAGTATAAACCTACCGATTTATAAACCGAGGTACCCAATTTCAGTAAAAAAAATCCTAATTAAAAGTTGTTGACCGAGTTAACGAGGGTAGAAACTTGGAATTCAGATGTTGGAAACTACAACTCCCAGCATGCTTTATTAGCTGGGAGGTTGTAGTTTTCCAAACATCTAATGCCAAGTGAGGCCCCCCTGGCCGCACACATGTACGAGTCAAGATAGGCTAGATAGATAGATAGAATGGTAGAGGATCGATAGATAGATAGATAGATAGTAGAAGAGCAGAGATTAGTAGATAGATACAGGTATGAAGGATAGATAGATAGATAGGAATGGCAAGATAGATAGATAGATAGATTAGAATTGTAGAGGATAGATAGAGATAGATAGAATGGCAGAGATTTCGTAGATAGATAGTAGAATAGGAGAGTAGCTGATTAGATAATCCTCCTCTCTTTTCCCCCTCCTCCTCAGCAGAGAGCCTCGCCAGGACGTTGAGAGCGATATCTAATCTCTACCATTCATGACTCACCGACCCACGAGTGAAGACGGACAGTGTGGATAAGCTCTGGCCTATTCTACTATCTAGCATCCTCTACCATTCTATCTATCTATCTATCTGAATCGCTGCCATTCTATCTATCTATCTATCCGTCTTCTTTATCTATCTTCTATGCTAATTCCAGCATAAGTCTAGGTCCCTAACCATTCCTAATCTATCATTCATCTCGCATTATTCTTCTATCTCTTCTACACTATTCTAATCTATCTATCTATCTATCTTCTTGAATGCCACCCTCACTTGCATTCAAGATGTTTGAAACGTACAACTCCCAGCCTAATTAAAAGCATGCTGGAGTTGTGTTTCCAAAACATCTTGAATGCCAAGTTTTCTTACCCCGGTTTATACTCGAGTCACACAACTTTATTAGGATTTTTATCTAAAAATTGGGTACCTCGGTTTATACTCGGGTCGGGTTTATACTCTAGTATATACGGTATATGTTTATTTATATAGCGCCCACTTGGGCACACAGCGCTGTACATTGATAACAGACGATTATACATGTATGAACGTATATTTTTTTATATACGCGCCACTTGGGGACCAGCGCTGTACATTATAACAATTACAGATTCTACAGTTATGTACGTATAGGTTTATTTATTAGCGCCACTTGGGACACAGCGCTGTTACTTGATAACATACAGATTATACAGCTTTTACTTATATGTTTATTTATATAGCGACCACTTGGGAAACAGCGCCTTGTACGTTATAACCATACAGATTATCCAGTTGTATGTATATGTTTATTTCTTAGCGCCCACTTGGGGACACCAGCGCTGTACGTTATAACAATACAGATTATACAGTTGTATGTTATGTTTTATTTATATAGCGCCACTTGGGACAGCATAAGCGCCTGTACGTTATTACATAAAGAGTTATACAGTATGTAACGTATATGTGTTATTTATATAGCCGCCACTTGGGTACACAGCGCTTACGTTATAACAACAGATTATACAGTATGTATGTATATGTTTATTATATAGCGCCACTTGGGGACACAGCGCCTGTACGTTTTATAACACACTACAGATTGATAAGTATGTATGTATCATGTTTATATTAGTCGCCACTTGGGTGGACAACAGCAGCTGTACGTTCTAAACATACAGATTATACAGTATGTTGGTATATGTTATTTATATAGCGCCACCGGGGGACACAAGCGCTGTTACATTATAACATCAGATTATACAGTTAATATATGTATATTGTTTATTATATAGCACCACTTGGGTACCACACGCGCTGTACATTAAACAATACAGTTATACAGGTATGTACGTATATGTTTATTTATATACGCCACTGTGGGTACGAGCGCTGTATTATACACATACAGATATACACTATTTTCCTTTGTATGTATATGTTTATTTATAACGCCACTGGGGACGCAGCGCTGTAATTATAACAATACAGATTATTACAGCTAGTAATATATATGTTTTTTTATATAGCGCCACTTGGGTACACACGCTGTACATTATAACATATAGATGATACAGTAGTAGTATATGTTATGTAATAGAGCCATTGGGGGACCAACAGCGCTGTAACCATTATAAACTACATATTATACAGTGTATGTATATGTTATATTTATATAGCGCCACTTGGGCCCTGGACAGCGCTGTAAACATTATAACAATACAGAATATACAGTATGTATGTAGTGTATTTATATAGCGCACTTGGGTACACAGCGCTGTACATATAACAATACCGATTATACAGTATGTATGTTATATGTTTATTTATATAGCGCCACTTGGGTACACAGCGCTGTACATTATAACAATACAGATTATACAGTATGTATGTATATTGTTTATTTATATAGCGCCACTTGGGGACAGGTGTACCTTACAACAATACAGTTTATACGTAGTAGTATAGGTGTTATTTATATAGCACCACTTGGGGACACAGCGCGTACTTATTATAACAATACATTATACAGATGTATGTATATATTTTTATAGCGCCACTGGGGACACAGCGCTGTACATATAACAATACAGATATACAGTATGTATTATACTTTTATATATAGCGCCACTTGGGGACACCGCGCTGTTAAGTTTAACATACAGATATAAAGTATGTATGTATAGTTTATTTATAGCGCCACTGGGGACGCAGCGCATGTACATTATAACAATACAGATTATACAGTATGTATGTATATGTTTATTATATAGCCGCACTTGGGTACGCAGCGCTGTACATTTAAACAATACAGATTATACAGTATGTAGGTATATGTTTATTTATATAGCACCCTTGGGTACACAGCACTGTACATTATAACAATACAGATTATACAGTATGTATGTATATATTTATATAGCGCCACTGGGGACACAGCCGTGTACAAATTATAACAATACAGATTATACATATGTATGTATATGTTTATTTATATAGCGCCATTGGGGACACAGCGCTGTACATATAACAATACCGATTATACAGCATGTATGTATATGTTTATTTATATAGCGCCACTGGGGACACAGCGCTGTACATTATAACAATACAGATTATACAGTATGTATGTATATGTTATATAGCGCCACTTGGTACACAGCGCTGACATTATAACAAACAGATATACAGTATGTAGTTATGTGTTTATTTATATAGCGGCCACTTGGGGACACAGCGCTTGTACATTATAACAATACAGATTATACAGTATGTATGTATATGTTATTTATAGCGCCACTTGGGGACACAGCGCTGTACATTATAACCATACAGATTATACAGTATGTATATGTTTATTAATAGCGCCACGGGTACCACAGCCTGTACATTATAACAATACCAGATTAACAGTATGTATGTATAATGTTTATTATTAGCGCCACTTGGGTACACAGCGCTGTACTTATAACATACAGATTATACAGTATGTATGTATATTTATTTATATAGCGCACTTGGGGACCAGCGCTGTACATTATAACAATACAGATTATACAGTATGTATGTATATGTTATTTATATAGCGCACTTGGGTACACCAGCGCTGTACATTATAACAATACAGATTTACAGTATGTATGTAATGTTATATTTTAATAGGCCACTTGGGGCCACACAGCGCTGTACATTATCAATACAGATTTATACAGTATGTATGTATATGTATATTTATATAGCGCCACTTGGGGACACAGCGCGTACAATTATAACAATACAGATTATACAGTATGTATGTATATGTTATTATATAGCGCCACTTGGGACACAGCGCTGTACTTTATAACAATACAGATTATACAGTAGTATGTATATGTTTATTTATATAGCGCACTTGGGACACACAGCGCTGACATTATACACAATACAGATTATACAGTATATATGTATATGTTTATTTATATTAGCGCCACTTGGGGACACAGCGTGTAATTATAACAATACAGATTATACAGTATGTACTGTATATGTTTATTTATTAGCGCCACTGGGTACACAGCGCTGTACATTATAAACAATCAGATATACAGTATGTATTATATGTTTATTTTATAGCGCCACTTGGGTACCAGCGCTGTACATTATAACAATACAGATTATACAGTATGTATGATATGTTTATTTATATAAGCGCCACTTGGGGACACAGCGCTGTAATTACAACAATACAGATTATATACAGTATGTATGTATATGTTTATTTATATAGCCCACTTGGGGACACAGCGCTGTACATTTAACAATACAGATTATACAGTATTATGTATATGTTTATTTATATAGACCACTTGGGGACACAGGCTGTACATTATAACAATACAATTATACAGTATGTATGTATATTTATTATATAGCGCCAGGGGACACAGCGCTGTACATATAACAATACAGATTATACAGTATGTATGTATAGTTTATTTATATAGCGCCACTTGGGACACAGAGCTGACATTATAACAATACAGATTTACAGGTGTATGTATAGTTTATTTATATAGGCGCCACTGGGGACACCAGCGCGTGTACATTTATAACAATACAGATTATACAGTATGTATGTATATGTTTATTTATATAGCGCCACTGGGGACCAGCGCTGTACATTACAACAATACAGATTATACAGTATGTATGTATATGTTTATTATATAGCACCACTTGGGTACACAGCACTGTTCATTATAACAATACAGATTATAAGTATGTATGTTATATTTATATAAGCACACTTGGGGAACAGCGCTGTACAATATAACAATAAAGATTATACAGTAGGTATGTATAGTTATTTTATAGCCACTTGGGACAGCGCTGTACATTAACAATACCGATTACAGCATGTATGATATGATTTATATAGCCACCACAGCGCTGTCAATTATAAACAATAAATTTACAGTATGTATTGTATTATGTTTATATAGCGCCACTTGGGGACACAGCGCTGACATTATTAACAATACAGTTATACAGTATGATGTATATGGTTTATTTATATAGCGCCACTTGGGGACGGCAGCGCTGTACATTAAACAATAAGATTATACAGTATGTATGATATGTTTATTTTATAGCGCCACCTTGGGTACCAGCGGTAATTATAACAATCAGATTATCAGTATGTATATGTTTATTTATATAGCCCCACTTGGGTACACAGCGCTGATACATTATAACAATACAGATTATACAGTATGTATGTATAGTTTTATTTTATATAGCCACTTGGGACACAGCGCTGTACATTATAACAATACAGATTATACAGTATGGATGTATATTTTATTTATATAGAGCCACTTGGACACAGCCTGTAACATATAACAATACAGATATACGTATGTTGTATATGTTTATTTATATAGCGCCACTTGGGTACACAGCGTGTACATTATAACAATACCAGATTATACAGTATGTATGTATGTGTTTATTATATAGCGCCACTTGGGGTACACAGCACGTACATTTATAACATACAGATATACAGTATGTAGTATATGTTTATTTATATAGCGCATTGGGAACACAGCGCGTACATTATAACATACAGATTATACAGTATGTATGTATATGTTTATTTATATAGCGCCATTGGACACAGCGCTGTAATTATAACAATACAGATTATAACAGATGTATGTATATGTTTATTTATTTATAGCGCCACTTGGGTACACAGCGCGTGTACATTATAACAATACAGATTATACATGTGTATATGTTTTTTAATAGCCACTTGGGACACAGCGCTGTACCTTATAACAATACAGATTATACGGTTGTATGTATATGTTTATTTAATAGCGCCACTTGGGGACACAGCGCTGACATTATAACAATACAGATTATACAGTATGTATGTATATGTTTTATATGCGCCACTTGGGGACACAGCGCTGTACATTATAACAATACAGATATTACGAGTATGTATGTATATGTTTATATATAGCGCACTTGGGATCAGCGTGTACATTATAACAATAAGATATTACAGTATGTAGTATGATGTTTTTTATATAGCGCCACTGGGGACACAGCGCTGTACATATAAAAAACAGATATTACAGTATGTATGTATATGTTTTTATATAGCGTCCACTTGGGTGACAGCGCTGTACATATAAACAATACAGATTATACAGTATGTATGTATATGTTTTATTATATAGCGCCACTTGGGGACACAGCGCTGTACATTATAACAATACAGATTATACAAGACAGAAGATCAGCTATCAGTTGCATTTAATAAGCCACATGGGCCAGTGCTGTGGCAATAATATATCAACGACAACCAAGAACAATACAGCACATGTATAGTAATATACAAGGTTATTACACTCCACTTGAGGTAGTACACAGGGGATCTAGACAGTGATAGCATATTATAAACCAATGAATGCGCAAGGAGACCTATATAACCATGATAATAAGATAAAATAACACAAAAACATATCTACCCAAATCAGTATAGGTATTATTAAAGACCACGATATAACGTAGTAATCAATAAATTTCAAAATACAGTATATGTGTTTTTTAACATCACGGTAAAAAGTCATAGTGTATGAGATCCCGTATATTGGCCAACCATAGTGCTTCCAGAGTACTTTAACAAACCATGAATTCAAATCCAGAATATCATGAGTATAAAAAACATGAGTAAATGGTAATATAATGCTGATATTGAAGTCTTGATTGTTTAATCATCAAAGGGTACCAAGTTGTAATAAATCTAACATAAGTTCGATAAGTAAGATGATGATAATTGGATGGTGGTTAATATAGATCATGTGTGATCTAAAGATGGATGATATCATGAAGATGAATGGGAATGATGTTATACAATAGTTGGCACTCACAACAACAGATAGGTTGTTGATTGAGTCCAATGGAATGGCAATGGAGACATAGACCAAGCGATGTAACAATCTTTTTTCCAATTTCAAGACTGTGCTATTTTATCGTTATTCTTACAGATGGAGATATAGCAGGTATATAGTTATATGATATCATAGAAAGTGGTAAAGCAAGAGCCTGTACATATCAAAACCCTAGTGGATACAGTATGATGCTAAGTTGGTAGACCCACCTGCTTCACACGTAAGTAGCATTATTAATATCACCCCTTCTCAGGGTGACGCTTATTTATGACAAGCCATGCTTATTTAAAACCCTTATAGCTACCCCCTGGTGTTACAGACAGAATGTCTCTTGTACTACAACAGTCTTCTTCAGTTTGTGTCCCTGCCCAAGCCTTATGTCCTGACAAGTGTTTAGATTATATCTGCCTTCAATGGTGCGAGCATTGTACTTCATACTAAATAGATTACAGACATGTATCCGTAAACCGCATTCACTCTCAGTTGAAAACTATTGGGTTAGAAAAAATCCCTACCTCGAGCATTCACTGCACTCTTTTGTACATATTGTGCAAACACATCCACATGGAAATGTACTTCAAATCTCTGGCCGTAGGTATGATGGGTACTCCTTAGGTCGCTGTAATGCTCCTGGTAGCATATCAGATATATTTCTACTATCGTACGGCTGTTAAGCGATGGAGTGTTAAATACAAAACGCTTACATTATCGCATTCTAAGTATATGCATGATTATTCATATTTTGCCTTATGATTGCCATCTGACCAAAAGTAGTTATTATCAGATAGCGTTTGCTATTTAGTTTATTTATTTAATCTGCGTGGTTTGGACTCAGCCTTGTGTCCATTTTCATACCCTACAGGATAAGCCCCTGTATGTGAATACTTATAAGCACCCTGTCACAGCGCTTACATAATAATCGATATTATGCAGATCCTTACTCTGAGTATTTCTCGGATTGACTTCTTGAGGGGGTCGGGTGTGCACTTTCAATGAACAGAGGAGTTTGTCGACATGGGTCATTCCTAATAAACAATGCATTACTAACCAATTTGCCAGACTGTTTTTTTATCATAGCGCAACTTGCACACCTGACATACAACTGAGATGGTTTTAGAGAAAATATGAACATTGGTGTTTAGTAATGTTATATAACATTACATCAGCATGTTTCTAAGCACCAAACAGAATATACAGTATGTATGTATATCTTATCCAGATGTCAAACACAGGCATATAAACAATACAGTTCTCAGATAAAGACGTGCTCCCTCGCCCAACACCAAGAATAGGTTGGCGTAGGAGGGAGCACACTGGCACCATCGCATGCCCTTTTACACTAGTATTTACCATCAAATAAAGTAGTATGCGTTATATGCGTCACTTGGCATCCCCTGGGTACTACTTAATAAAGGGAGTGTACCATTACAACCGTTGTATATATCAACGGTGCTGGATCTGTGATTCTTGGTTGGTTAGTTAATACAAGATTATTACAGTAGTAGTGTATATGTTATTTATATAGCGCCACTTGGGTACAACAGCGCTGTCCATTATAACAATACAGATTAGTAAAGTTTATATGTTTATGTATATAACGCCACTTGGGGGGGCACAGCGGTACATTATAACATACAGATTATACAGTATGTATGTATATGTTTTATTTATATAGCGCCACTTGGGGACACAGCGGCGTACATTATAACAATACAGATTATACAGTATGTATGAGTATGGTTTATTTATATAGCCCACTTGGTACACAGCGCTGTACATTTTAACAATACAGATTATACAGTATGTATGTATTGTTTATTTATATAGCGCCACTTGGGGACGCAGCGCTGTGACATTATAACAATTACAGATTAACAGTATGTATGTATAGTTTATTTATATAGCGCCACTTGGGTACACAGCGCTGTACATTATAACAATACAGATTATACAGTATGATGTATATGTTTATTATATAGCGCCACTTGGGAACACACAGCGCTGTACATTATAACAATACAGATATACAGGATGATGTATGTCTTATTTAGAAGACCATTGGGTACACAGCGTGTACATTTAACAATACAAGATTATACAGTTAGTATGATTAGGTTTATTTATTAGCCCACTTGGGGTAACGCAGCGTTAATTATACAATACAGATTAACAGTAGTATGTATATGTTTATTATATAGCGCCACTTGGTTACGCGCGCTGTACATATTATAACAATACAGATTAGACAGGATGTATGTATATGTTTATTTATTAGCGCCACTTGGGTACGCAGCGCTGTACATTATAACAATACAGATTATACAGTATGTATGTATATGTTTATTTATATAGCGCCACTTGGTACGCAGCGCTGTACATTATAACAATAAGATTATTACAGTATGTGTATATGTTTATTTATATAAGCGCCACTTGGGTACGCAGGCTGCAATTATACAATACAGATTATACAGTATGTATGTATATGTTTTTTATATATGCGCCACTTGGGTAACAGCGTGTACATTATAAACAATACAGATTATACAGTATATATGTAATGGTTTTTATATAGCGCCACTTGGGTACACAGCGCTGTACATTATAACAATACAGATTAAGTATGTATGTATATGTTATTTATATAGTGCCACTTGCGGACACAGTGCTGTACAAGGTTATAATACAAAAATTTGTCCTAAATACATACATACATAACTATGTACATTAATAAGCGTACAAGTGCTTGAATTAAGCAAAATGAACCCTCAGATTTCCTGGTGGGCCCAACATCCCAGCCCAAACAGTGGCTCTAATCTCTAACACCTGGAAACAACCCCAACAAACTATATTTATGGAAAACACACACCTCTAGCTATATAGTGCTGCCATTCTTGCATCTATTCAAGCAGACTTCTATGTGCAGTTCTTTGTAGAAATGTTTCAGAACACTTTGTAGAAATGTTCAGTTTTATCAGAATTTAAGAAAAAAAGGCTGCAACAAAGGTTCAGACTAAGAAATCTTAACAAAACCTCCAGTACAAATAAAAGTTACATAATATCGACTTCTAGTGTAATAAATAAAACTTGCATCAGTTCACTCAAAATATGGCCCGCAAATTTCCTCAAAGGGAGGCAATGCATACCAGAGCTGGGTTCTAAGTTCACACTCAAAAATGAGGGAATAGATGATTCAAAGTTTAGAAATTTTGCCCAAATCCAAATAGTAAAAAGTAAAAACACAGACTATCAATCTCCCACATGTCCTGAATCAAACAGTATGCCACATTTGTGGGTGTACACTGAGACATGGCCACGAACGAACCCAAATGAACCAATGTATATGTGCAGTTACGAAAAAATGAACCCTTCACTGAACCATTCTGTTTTAAGATGTCTTTTTTGTACACAGGATTCCAAAACTGAACCGCATATTCCAAATGAGGCCTTACCAACGCTTTGTAAAGAGTGAGAATAATATTTTTCCCTTGAATCCAAACCCCTCTTTATACAAGACAATACCATGCTGGCTCTGGCTGTTGCCACATGGCACTGCTTGCTACCTTTAAGTTTGTTATCCACCAAAACTCCAAGATCCCTTTCCAACAGGGATTCACTTAACACAGAGCCATTTATAGTATAAGCAGCACAAGGATTTTTAAGTCCAAAATTGTATCACCTTACATTTATCAACATTGAATCCCATCTGCCACTTAGAGCCCAATGTGACAATCTATTAGATCCGCTTACAACAATTGCACATCCTATATAGCTTTTAATGATCAGAAACTATTTGTGTTTTCTCAAACCACAAAGCCTTGCTGTGTGGGGGACGGAAGAGTAGGGGGGCTTCTTCCAGATTGTCCATCCCAACAGATTGCCGCCCTTAGGTAATGAAGTGGAGGAGGACACTCGGAATTAGCGTGTAGGAGGGGGCTAGTCCTTGAGCACCCAGGGGACTGCCATCTGATACAAGGGAGGAGGAACGAGGGTCAGGATGCTAGGCAGTGGTAGTGGTAGGGGACTCCATTATAAGGAAGGTGAGATAGGGTAATCTGGCCAAGACACCTACATGCCGAACTGTGTGTTGCCTGCCTGGTGTAGGGTTGGCACGTGGTGGATGTGTAGACAGATTATTGGGTGGGGCCGGGTGTGACCCGGCGGTCTTGGTTTACATTGGTGCCAGTGACAAAGTTAGAGGGGGAGGCCAACTAGGGCCAAGATAAAAAGCAAGGACCTCCAGGGTAGTGTTTTCAGAATACTACCGCAGCCACGTGCTAAGCCAGGGAGACAGCGGGAGCTTAAGGCAGTATGCGTGGCTAAGAGAGTGGGGTAAGGAAGAAGGGTTTGGGTGTTATAGAGAAATGGGCAGACTTTGCTGTCGGCCACAGGCTCTTTAGTAGGGATGGGTTGCACCTCACTGATGGTGGTGCAGCTGTTTTAGGGGAGAAGATGGCTAGAGGGTTGGAGGGAGATTTTAAACTAGGTTTGGGGGGGAGGGTATTAGCAGTCTCACTGGGATAGATAGTCCAGGAGGAAAGCAGGATGTAGATAGGCCAGTGGTGGGCTGAAAGGGGGGTGGGGCTATGCATAGGGGATAGGAAGGCATGTGTATTAAAGTGTACGAACAAATTACAGGATCATAATCTAAAATGTATGTTTGCAAATGCGAGAAGCCTGGCTGACAAAATGGGTGAATTGGAAATGATGGCATTGAATGAAAAGTATGATGTAATAGGTATAGCAGAAAACGTGGTTGAAAAGTTCTCACGACTGGGCTGTAAATATAGAAGGATATGCCTTGTTTGGCAGGACAGAAATAAAGGAAGGGGGAGGAGTGTGTTTATTGTTAAAAAAGAATTGAAGCCAAATTTAAAAGAAGAGATAACTGGTGATATGGATGATAAACTGGAGGCAATAGGGTGGAATTAGGCACAGGAAGGGGGTAATGGTGGTAATGTCAGTGTTGGTGTCTGCTATAAGCGCCAAATGCAGCAGAGAGGAGGTGAGTAAATTATATGCAGTTGGCAAGGGCTGCAAGTTGGGGAGTGTGCTCATTATGGGGACTTCAATTACCCATGCATTGATTGGTGTGGTGGAACTGCCATCACAGAAAAAGGCGATGGGTTCCTGAATTTGCTGCAGGATATATTTTCCTCACAGGTGTTTGAGGTTCCTACTAGAAAGGAGTCTGTTGGATCTGGTAATATCTAACATTGTGGAGCGCATTATAGATATAAAGGTAACTGGAGGTTAGGAATGTGACCCATGAAATAGTGGCATTGGACTTGTTATCGAAAGGAAAAGTGCGCTGGGTTAACAAAGACATTTAATTTCAGGAAAGCAAATTTCCAGCTTAGACTCTTCAGAATGTCAACTGGGATAGTGTATTATCAGGTAATGTACTGAACAGAAGGGACTGTGTTCAAGGGGATTTTAAGCCAGTTCACATCTAAATTTATACCTTGGAAATTAATGTAAAAAAAAATAATCCACGCCCATGTGGTGTGAATTCTGTGTAAAGAGGCAAATGGTAAGGAAGAAAAACGCATTTAAAACCTTTAAGGCCGAGGGAACGGAAAGGGCCTTTAGGGAATTAAAAACTGTAACAACGAGTGTAAGAAAGCAATCAAACTAGCTAAATTAATACTGAAGTTAGGATAGCTGAAGAAGCATCACTAAGCCTAAACATTTTTAAGTATTAAGTAAGAAGAGAGGACTGATAATGTGGCACATTAATTAATGGGGATAAGTTAGTTACGGAGGATGGCGATAAGCAAATGTCTTGAATACTTTTTCCCTCTGTATACACTAAGAAGATCCAAGTACAGACATCATAGAGTATAGTAGCATAATGGTATAAAAGATTCAAGTGCACTTTGGTTAACCGAGGATATGGTACAGAAAGAACTAAATAAGGTTAATATTAATAATCTCCTGGACCGGATAAATACATCCCTCGGGTACTTAAGGAGCTAAGTTCAGTTTTATCTAGGCCATTGTTTCTTATTTTTGCTGATTCCCTCATGTCCGGTGGTGTGCCTCTGGATTGGAAAAAGGCTGATGTTATTCCAGTATTCAAAAAGGGTAGTCGTTCACAGCCGGGTAATTACAGGCCTGTAAGTTTAACTTCAGTGGTGGGGAAGATCCTGGAAAGTTTAATAAGGGAACATGTTCTAGAGTATGTTTCAAGGACGACATTATAAGTAGTAACCAGCATGGATTTAGGAGGAATAGATCTTGTCAAACTAAACTTGCTTGGCTTTTATGAGGAGTAAGTAGAAATTTAGACTTGGTATAGCAGTAGAGTAGTTTACTTGGATTTTGCAAAGGCTTTTGATACAGTCCCCCATAGGCGACTAATGAATAAGCTAAGGTCTGTTGGTCTGGGGAGTCACATTTGTACATGGATAGAAAATTGGTTAAGAATAGATGCAGGAGTAGAGAGTAGTTGTTTGGGGCTTCATCATTATGACTAAAGTGCTAAGTGGGGTGCCACAGGGTTCTGTGTTGGGGCCGCTTCTATTTATCTATTTATTAATGATTGGAAGTGGGTATTGTCAGCAAGGTTTCTGTGTTTGCTGACGACACAAAACTTTGTCGACCATTAAAAACTTCAGAGGACGTGCATTGTTGCAAGGGATCTAGATAGATTATCACATTGGGCTGCTAAGTGCAGATGAAATTCAATGTTGTTGATAATGTAGGTGATGCATTTTGGACTTAAAATCCCTGTTGGAAAGGGATCTTGGAGTTTTGGTGGATAACAAACATAAGGTAGCAAGCAGTGCCAGGCGGCAACAGCCAGAGCCAGCATGGTATTGTCTTGTATAAAGAGAGGTATGGATTCAAGGAGGAAAATGTAATTCTCCCTCTTTACAAAGCATTGGTAAGGCCTCATTTGGATATGCAGTGCAATTTTGGAATCCTGTGTACAAAAGGACTCTTTGAAATGGAAAGGGTTCAGAGAAGGGCAACTAATTAATAAGGGGATTGGGGGAGCTTGATATGAAGAGAGACTGGAAAAGTTACAATTATGTACGCTGGAGAAAAGGCGCTTGCGTGGGGATATGATTACTGTGTAAATACATTAACGGGCCTACATAAACTATCTGGGCATTGTTCACAGTAAATGTCAAAGGACACGAGGACATCCCTTAAGATGAAGAAAAAAGGTTAGGTTCAGCTCGAAGGATTTTCACTGTGAGAACGGTAAAGCTATGGAATGTCTTCAGTGACGTTGTAATGGCAGGTTCATTGGTCAGTTCAAAAAAAGCTGATGAGTTCTCAAAAGGAATGTTACAAGTTACTGGTTTTGATACATAAAGTAGAGTTGGAAGGGTTTGTCCGTGAGAAGTAAAGCTATGGAACTGTCTTCAGTGGACGTTGTTATGGCAGGTCATTGGTCAGTTTATAAAAGCTGGATGAGTTTCTCAACAAGGATGTTACAAGTTACTGGATTGATACATTAAAGTAAGTTGGAAAGGGTTTGTCACTGTGAGAACGGTAAAGCTATGGAATGTCTTCCAGTGGACGTTGTTATGGCAGGTTCATTGGTAGTTTAAAAAAAAGCTGGATGAGTTTCTATCAAACAAGGAATGTTACAAGTTACTGGGATTGACATAAAGTAGAGTTTGGAAAGGGTTTGTCACGTGAGAACGGTAAAGCTATGGAACTGTCTTCCAGTGGACGTGTTATGGCAGGTTCATTGGTCAGTTTAATAAAAAGCTGGATGAGTTTCTAAAACAAGGAATGTTACAAGTTACTGGATGATACATAAAGTAGAGTGGGAAAGGGTTTGTCACTGTGAGAACGGTAAAGCTATGGAACTGTCTTCCAGGGAATTGTTATGGCAGGTTCATTGGTCAGTTTAATAAAAAGCTGGATGAGTTTCTACAACAAGGAAGTTACAAGTTACTGGGATTGATACATAAAGTAGAGTGGGGAAAGGGTTGTCACTGTGAGAACGGTAAAGCTATGGAACTGTCTTCCAGTGGACGTTTTATGGCAGGTTCATTGGTCAGTTTAATAAAAAAGTGGATGAGTTTCTACAAACAAGGAATGTTACAAGTTACTGGGATTGATACATAAAGTAGAGTGGGAAAGGTTTTGTCACTGTGAGAACGGTAAAGCTATGGAACTGTTTCCAGTGGACGTTGTTATGGCAGGTTCATTGGTCGTTTATAAAAAGCGGATGAGTTTCTACAACAAGGAATGTTAAAAGTTAGGTATTGATACATAAAGTAGAGTTGGGAAAGGTTTTGTCACTGTGAGAACGGTAAAGCTATGGAACTGTCTTCCAGTGGACGTTGTTATGGCAGGTTCGTTGGTCAGTTTAATAAAAAGCTGTGAGTTTCTCAAACAAGGAATGTTACAAGTTACTGGATTGATACATAAAGTAGAGTTGGGAAGGTTGTCACTGTGAGAACGGTAAAGCTTATGAACGTCTTCCAGTGGACGTTGTTATGGAGGTTCATTGGTCGTTTAATAAAAGCTGGATGAGTTTCTACAAACAAGGAATGTTACAAGTTACTGGTTTGATACATAAAGTAGAGTGGAAAGGGTTGTCACTGGAGAACGGTTAAAGCTATGGAACTGTCTTCCAGTGGACGTTGATGGCAGGTCATTGGTCAGTTAATAAAAAGCTGGATGAGTTTCTACAAACAGGATGTTCAAGTTACTGGGATTGATACATAAAGTAGAAGTTGATCCAGGGAAATTTCGATTGCCACTTGGAGGAAGGAATTTTTTTCCCCTTCATAAATTTGGTGGTTTTTTTTTGCCTCCTTGGATCAACAGTTAGGCAAAAATGGATATGTAGATGGTGGACTGGATGATGTATGTCTTTATTCAACCTCAAATAATATACTATACTATACTATACTATACTATACTAATACCAAAATCTTAATAAATAGATTAAATAGAATTGGCCCCAAAATGGAACCCTGGGGTACCCCACTTAGAAGTTAAGTCCGTATTGACAAACCACTCTCTGTATTTGATCCATCAACCAATTTTTATCCAGTACAGACCTTAGCTTATAATTAGTCACTACGGTTCAACTTTCTACTCACTTCCTCATTAAAACCAAGAAAATTGTTGACAAGATCTATTGCTTGATTAATCCATGTGAATACTACTTATGTCAGTCTTGAACATCTCTATAATATGTTCTCGTATCACTTTCAGTACTTCCCCACCACTGTTAAACTCACAGGTCTGTAATTACCCATGACTCAAATGGACATCAATATGTACAGTTATGTATAATACATAATACAGTTAATATCAGACTAAGCATATATATATTCATACAGTAATAAATAATAAGTGTACAGTAATATATAAACAGTAATACAGTATAAGTAATAATTACGTATACAGTATATATAATAATACAGTTAATACACATATAATATTCGTATACAGTATATATAATAATACAGTAATAACAGTATATATATATACAGTAATACAGTATATATAATAATACAGTACTAAGTATATAATACAGTATAATACAGATATATAATAATACAGCAATACTGTATATTATAATACAGTAATACATTATATTAATAATAAGTATACTATATATAATAATAGTAATACAGTTAGAATAAATATATAATTAATATATATATATATAGTAATAAAATAATCAGTAATACAGTTATTAATAATACAGATATATAGTAATACAGTATAAACAATAAGTAATACAGTATATATAACATAAGTAATACAGATATATAATAATACAGTAATACAGTATATATAATAATACAGTAATACAGTATATATAATAATACAGTAATACAGTATATATAAACAATACATATAATACAGTATATAAACAATACAGTAATCAGTATATAAAAATACTAATACAGTATATATAATAATACAGTAATACAGTATATATATAATAAAGTATATAAACATACAGTAATACAGTATATATAACTAATACAGATATATAACAAACATAATACAGTATATATAATAATAAGTAATACAGTATATAAAAATACAGTATATGTGATCCATTATGTCACTTTCTCTAGAAGGCAAAAGGCTATTAAATTATTAGGTAAATACTAATAAGTTTTTACATTTTTCATTCAGTGTGATAGTTTTTCTGCCATAGAGATTTATCATTGATAGCTTAAAAAGGCCAGAGATACAGTAGGGACTATTTCTAAAGGAGTAAAAAAGCATTATGTTTTACTATACTTTAAGACTCTAGTAATAAATAATAAAAGGTTTCTCTTTTATTAGTTGGCAATTAGACTATATTAATGATTAAGCTTGGATAATGACAAGTGGATTGTTATTTTACTGCAGCAAGTCCCTAAATGCATCATGTTTACACAATGGGCCACGTACGTCTGTGATTGGCTGTTCACATTCTATGTTGCAATAAGAAAGGAATAAAAACCAGAGATAAAGTTGTCTAGTTGGACGCGGTAGAGGACCAACCTTGATTGTACGGTGAGTATATCATCTGCTGTTTTATTTATTTATTTGAAAAACCTTAATAAAATATCTGATCCATATCTACAGTACAGAAAGCTAAATTCTGTATTTAGTCTAGTGAGAAAGATTTCATACATACAGCGGGAAGATTCCATGGGTGACTTAATGCATATAGGCAGCTGATTAAAAGGATTGATACTGTAGCTTAAATTCTCTTTAACTATTTCCTTTAAACTTGAAACTTGTGGAATAGCAAAATTTTTCTACAGAACCATGACTTTTAATACAGACACAAGTTTACAGGGAACTGGGTAACTTTCCATAAATCTCTATCTAAATCTGCCTCTGAATGCTATCTTATGGGGTGTTCAAATGAGTAATCCTGAACTCTTCTCATCATCCCTATTTGGAGATCAGTAGGTGGGCACCAACTAAACTAGCCGGGATTGGCTGTCTTCTCATCCAATCAAAATTCAATCTTTAATGAAACTAGTGACCTTCATTGAATTTATTTTTTAAGAAATTGAACAGTAGTTTTATATAATTAGTTAATATAAAAGGTGTTACAGGCTCACAGCTTCTTCTCCAATATAAACCAACCCACTCCCTCATTCCCTTCTTCTTTTTCTCTATCCTATTCTTTTATATTATATTTCCATTCCCAAAAGCAAAACAAAGCAATTTAATTATAAAACAACAAACATAAACATTTTATAAACCTTTTATAATACATAAGGCTAGGCATTTCACGCAATCTATATTACAGTCACCAGTGAGGTCACTGAGTGACTTCCTGTATTCCATTGCCCTCCCACTGTCTCCCCCTCCCTGTATTAGTCATTTATAAGGAATCCTGTTTATTGTTGACAGACAATGTTCAGTCCTTCTTTCTCTTTCAATAGGAACGGTAATTAACTATTTATAACTAAACAGGGATTCCTAACAGGGATTCCTTTATAAATGACTATACAGGGAGGGGGAGAGACAGTGATAGTGGAAAGTTTTTTTTGGAATGACCTTATGTATTATAAGAAAAAATACGCTACCTACAGTGTAATATATGGATTTTCTTCACCTGGAGTTCCATGCCCTGTATAAAAGTTCTATTGGTCATGGAACTCCTTGGTGGCGTAAATCCTTATATTACACTGTAGGTAGCATATTATCCTTATATCACTTTTGTCGTCTTTTTGTCAGATTGTACGAAAGGGAAAAATAAATGTTATCTAAGCAGAAAGGTAGGCAATGTACCAAAAGCTTTTATAATCCCTAAGTGTGGCATTTTTAATGGGAGCTGCAGTGGTATAATCCTTATAAAAATCACTCAGCTATGTCACTAAGTGACTCTCTTATATTTATTATCACTGCTCTTCCATTCCAGTGTTCAAACTGGACAAGACTCAGATTTTTGCAGTGTAGTATAAACGGATCATTAGCATCTATACTGAAAATTAGGTTATTTTAAATTGACCATAATGGAAGCTATTATTCTTCCAACCACCACACCACCACACACCACACACATCATTTTTTGTTTGATCTGCCCCTATTTCTTTAGAGATCCATTCTAAATCTTCTATTTCAGCTGTCAATCAAGTTCCTTGCTCTCAAAAACGATTCTTCCGTGAGCAGTTTTACTGTAGCTGGAATGGTGACAGAGATTTGACAGTTGGAATTCTGTATGCTGTGTGCAGGCTTGACAGTTGGTTTATGGGGAAAAAGTCAGGTCAGATGAAAGTGGGAGTGGTTAAAAGAGGGAGGGGGGGATACTGCTCCTAAACAAAATGTGTGCTGGATTGAAGGCATGCAGCAACACACACAAATCAGAGTAAGTGCTACTTACATGTATTCAATTATAGATTAAGATGAGCATTTTTTTATTATAGTGTCCCTTTAACTTCACAAGGGCTAGGCCACACTATCGCATTTTTCTTGCGTTTCCGCGTGCGATTGCGCATCGACTTTTTTCCGATCATTGAAATCGCGTCAACGCACTGAAAATGCGCGTTTTCGGGTGCGATGTAAACTGCGATTTGCGTTCCGCATTTTTTATCGCAATCGCATGCATTTTTCTATATCTAACGAAAAAATGCAGGCGCAAACGCAAAAAATCGCACATGAAACCAAATGCGATTCCGTGTGCGATTGCGTTTGCAGCGCAGCGTGGCCGTGCCCTAATGGAACCTGCTGGAGCTGCTTCCTGTCACATCATAACAGATGTCCGAACAAAATCCGGTCGCTCGAGGATCCGCAAATTTTCCAAAAAATTAAAAAATTCGAAAATCTGCGAGCGGACCCATTAAAACCTATTAAAATGAAAAAATCCTTGAAAAATAGGGATTCGTGGAAAATACGAGGATTCTTCGAAAATAGAGGATTCTTCAAAATACGGACCCAAATGCATTTTCCCGCATTTTTGGAAAATAACGAGAGGGGGGGGGGGGAGAGAAGAAATGCTTGCTCTTCCAAGCCTAATTAATTAAGCTATAAATAGATAGTGACCATTTTATCAGGTCATTTTCATCAGATTTTCATCAATTACAAATAGTTATGGGATTACTAGTGCTAATTTCAATTATCTCCCCAGAATGGGTTCTCAATTCTGGAAAACACTCAGTTTCCCAGTGTATCAAATATATGATTCCTTCCCCCCATTCACATTTTAAATTCTAGCCTTGGCCCTATTCCCACCTTAATTTAAACCCCCCAAGCTACCTTCTGTTCTGTAGAAAGCAACATCCCAGGCCAGCAGCTATTCGGTTGAACAAATCTTTGTGGAGGAGGAGAAAGACATTGGTTATGACGGCCCAGTTTGCGGATCCGAACCCAGATCCGCGGCGGATTTACCTCGTTCGCAAACGGCGGATATCGCGGATTTTCCGGTTTTCCGCCTTCCGAACTTTTCCGAACCGCATTTTCGAAAATTTTCGAAATTACAAGGATTTCTCGTATTTTCAAAAATGCGGGAAAATGCGTTTGGGTCCGTATTTTTGAAGAATCCTCGTATTTTCGAAGAATCCTCGTATTTTCCACGAATCCTCATATTTTCAAGGATTTTTTCATTTTAATAGGTTTTAATGGGTCCGCTCGCAGATTTTCGAATTTTTTAAATTTTTTGGAAAATTTGCGGATCCTCGAGCGGACCGGATTTTGTTCGGACATCTGTTATGATGTGACAGGAAGCAGCTCCAGCAGGTTCCATTAGGGCACGGCCACGCTGCGCTGCAAACGCAATCGCACACGGAATCGCATTTGGTTTCATGTGCGATTTTGTTGCGTTTGCGCCTGCATTTTTTTTCGTTAGATATAGAAAAATGCATGCGATTGCGATAAAAAATGCGGAACGCAAATCGCAGTTACATCGCACCCGAAAACGCGCATTTTCAGTGCGTTGACGCGATTTCAATGATCGGAAAAATCGCATGCGCAATCGCACGCGGAAACGCAAGAAAAATGCGATAGTGTGGCCTAGCCCTTAGTGAAGTTAAAGGGACACTATAATAAAAAAATGCCTCATCTTAATCTATAATTGAATACATGTAAGTAGCACTTACTCTGATTTGTGTGTGTTGCTGCATGCCTTCAATCCAGCACACATTTTGTTTAGGAGCAGTATCCCCCCCTCCCTCTTTTAACCACTCCCACTTTCATCTGACCTGACTTTTTACCCATAAACCAACTGTCAAGCCTGCACACAGCATACAGAATTCCAACTGTCAAATCTCTGTCACCATTCCAGCTACAGTAAAACTGCTCACGGAAGAATCGTTTTTGAGAGCAAGGAACTTGATTGACAGCTGAAATATAAGAAGATTTAGAATGGATCTCTAAAGAAATAGGGGGCAGATCAACAAAAAAATGATGTGTGGTGGTGTGGTGGTGTGGTGGTTGGGAAGAATAATAGCTTCCAGTTATGGTCAATTTAAAATAACCTAATTTTCAGTATAGATGCCCTTTAAACACTGCAAAAAATGCTGAGTCATTGTCCAGTTATGAACACTGGAATGGGAAGAGCAGTGGATATAATAAATATAAGAAATGAGTCACTTAGTGACATAGCTGAGTGATTTTTATAAGGATATATACCACTGCAGCTCCCATTAAAAATGCCACACTTATGGATTATAAAAGCTTTTGGTACATTGCCTAACTTTCTGCTTAGATGTAACATTTATTTTCCCTTTCGTACAATCTGACAAAAAGACGACAAAAGTGATATAAGGGATAATATGCTACCTACAGTGTAATATAAGGATATTACGCCACCAAGGAGTTCCATGACCATATAGAACTTTTATACAGGGCATGGAACTCCGAGGTGAAGAAAATCCATATATTACACTGTAGGTAGCGTATTTTTTCTTATAATACATAAGGTCAGTCCAAAAAAAACTTTCCACTATCACTGTCTCTCCCCCTCCCTGTATTAGTCATTTATAAAGGAATCCCTGTTAGGAATCCCTGTTTAGTATATAAATAGTTAATTACCGTTCCTATTGAAAGAGAAAGAAGGACTGAACATTGTCTGTCAACAATAAACAGGGATTCCTATATAAATGACTAATACAGGGAGGGGGAGACAGTGGGAGGGGCAATGGAATACAGGAAGTCACTCAGTGACCTCACTGAGTGACTGTAATATAGATTCGTTGAAAATGCCTAGCCTTATGTATTATAAAAGGTTTATAAAATGTTTATGTTTGTTGTTTTATAATTAAATTGCTTTGTTTTGCTTTTGGGAATGGAAATATAAATATAAAAGAATAGGATAGAGAAAAAGAAGAATGGAGATGAGGGAGGTGGGTTGGTTTATATTGGAGAAGAAGCTGTGAGCCTGTAACACCTTTTATATTAACTCATTTTATCAAACTGACTGATCAATTTCTTAAAAAATAAAATCAATGAAGGTCACTAGTTTTCATTTAAAGATTGAATTTATTTGATTGGATGAGAAGACAGCCAATCCCGGCTAGTTTAGTTGGTGCCCACCTACTGATCTCCCAATAGGGATAGAGTGAAGAGTTCAGGATTACTCATTTGAACACCCATAAGATAGCATTCAGAGGCAGATTTAGATAGAGATTTATGGAAAGTTACCCAGTTCCCTGTAAACTTGTGTCTGTATTAAAAGGTCATGGGTTCTGTAGAAATAATTTTGCTATTCCACAAGTTTCAAGTTTAAAGGAAATTAGTTAAGAGAGAATTTAAAGCTACAGTATCAATCCTTTTAATCAGCTGCCTATATGCATTAAAGTCACCCATGGGAATCTTCCCGCTGTATTGTATGAAATCTTTCTCACTAGACTAAATACAGAATTTAGCTTTCTGTACTGTAGATATGGATCAGATATTTTATTAAGGTTTTTCAAATAAATAAATAAAACAGGCAGATGATATACTCACCGTAACAATCAAGGTTGGTCCTCTACCGCTCCAACTAGACAACTTTATCTCTGGTTTTTATTCCTTTCTTATTGCAACATAGAATGTGAACAGCCAATCACAGACGTACGTGGCCCATTGTGTATAACAATGATGCATTTAGGGACTTGCTGCAGTAAAAATAACAATCCACTTGTCATTATCCAAGCTTTATCATTAATATAGTCTATATTGCCAACATAATACAAGAGAAACCTATTTATTATTTATTACTAGAGTCAATTAAAGTATAGTAAAAACATAATGCTTTATTTTACTCCTTTAGAAATATGTCCCTACTGTATCTCTGGCCTTTTTAAGCTATCAATGATTAAATCTCTATGGCAGAAAAAACTATCACACTGAATGAAAAATGTAAAACGTATTAGTATTTACCTAATAATTTAAATACGCCTTTTGCCTTCTAGAGAAAGTGACATAATGGGATCACATATACTGTATTATTATATATACTGTATTACTGTATTATTATATATACTGTATTACTGTATTGTTATATATACTGTATTATTATATATACTGTATTACTGTATTGCAAACAGGAATGTTACAAGTTATGTATTGAGACAAAAGTAGAGTTTGGAAAGGGTTTTTCACTGTGAGAACGGTAAAGCTATGGAACTGTCTTCCAGTGGACTTTGTTATGGCAGTTTCATTGGTCAGTTTAATAAAAAGCTGGATGAGTTTCTGCAAACAAGGAATGTTACAAGTTACTGGTATTGAACATAAAGTAGAGTTGGGAAAGGGTTTGTCACTGTGAGAACGGTAAAGCTATGGAACTGTCTTCCAGTGGACGTTGTTATGGCAGGTTCATTGGTCGTTTAATAAAAAGCTGGATGAGTTTCTACAAACAAGGATGTTACAAGTTACTGGTATTGAAACATAAGTAGAGTTGGGAAAGGGTTTGTCACTGTGAGAACGGTAAAGCTTGGAACTGTCTTCCAGTGGACGTGTTATGGCAGGTTCATGGTCGTTTAATAAAAGCTGGATGAGTTTCTCAAACAAGGAATGTTACAGTTACTGGTATTAAACATAAGTAGAGTTGGGAAAGGGTTGTCACTGTGAGAACGGTAAAGCATGGAACTGTCTTCCAGTGGACGTTGTTATGGCAGTTCATTGGTCAGTTTAATAAAAGCTGGATGAGTTTCTACAAACAAGGAATGTTACAAGTTACTGGTATATACATAAAGTAGATTGGGAAAGGGTTTGTCACTGTGAGAACGGTAAAGCTATGGAACTGTCTTCCAGTGGGTTGTTATGGCAGTGTCATTGGTCAGTTTAAAAAAAAGCTGGATGAGTTTCTACAAACAAGAATGTTACAAGTTACTGGTATTGATACATAAAGTAGAGTTGGGAAAGGGTTTGTCACTGTGAGAACGGTAAAGCTATGGAACTGTCTTCCAGTGGAGTTGTTATGGCAGGTTCTACATTGGGTCAGTTTAATAAAAAGCTGGATGAGTTTCTCCAAACAAGGAATTTTACAAGTTACTGGTATTGTACTACAAAGAAATTGAAGTTAGAGGTTTGATTCACTGGAGAAATTTCCCATTGCCAGCTTGGAGTCAGGAAGGAATTTTTTCCCCCTCTTCATAAATTTGGTGGGTTTTTTTTTGCCTTCCTCTGGATCCAACAGTTAGGCAGGAAATGAGGATATTGCTAGATGGGTTGGACTGGATGGATGTATGTCTTTATTCAACCTCAAATACTATACTATACTATACTATACTATACTGTACTATACTAATTATACTGTACTATACTGTACTATACTGTACTGTACTGTATTATACTGTACTAAATATACTATACTATACTGTACTATACTATACTATACGATACGTACTATACTTACTATACTATACTGTACTATACTATATTATACTGTACTATACTGTACTATACTGTACTGTATTATACTGTACTATAATATACTATACTATATACTATACTGTACTATACTTACTTAATACTATACTGTCTATACTAATTATACTGTACTATACTGTACTGTATTATACTGTACTTATAAATACTATCATAATACTAAACTGTACTAATGCTGACCATACTTTGAACTATACTATACTAATAGAAAGGTTGAGACCACTGTTATCTTGTATAATAACCTTTTATAAGGTACAGTTTTAAAGGCTTTTGCAAATCGAAATAATCACATCTACTTTTCCATTTGTAATAGTAACTGTGCCTCGTATTCACTAATAGAAGGTGCGTTTAATACATAAGGCCAGGCATTTTCAATGGGGAGGTGCATTAAGCGAGAATTTATATTAAAGTCACTCACTGAGCTTGTGGAGGTTCTCTTTCATCCAGGTCATGGTATATCTGTATATTCATTCATCCAGGTCATGGTAATATCGTAATATTCATTCATCCAGGTCATTTGTATATCTGTAATATTCATTCATCCAGGTTCATGGTATATCTGTAATATTCATCCATCCAGGTCATGTATATCTGTATATTCATTCCATCCAGGTCATGTATATCTGTATATTCACCATCCAGGTCATGGTATATCTGTAATATTCATTCATCCGGTCATGGTATATCTGTAATATCATTCATCCAGGTCATGGTATATCTTAATATTCATCCATCCAGGTCATGTATACTGTAATATTCATCCATCCAGGTCATGGTATATCTGTAATATTCTTCATCCAGGTCTGGTATATCTGTAATATCATTCATCCAGGTCATGGTATATCTTTAATATTCATCCATCCAGGTCATGGATATCCTGTAATATTCATCCATCCAGGTCATGGTATATCTGTAAATTCATTCAATATCCAGGTCATGGTAATATCTGTAATATTCATCATCCGGTCATGGTATTCGTAATATTCATCCATCCAGTCATGGAATATCTGTAATATTCCATCCACCAGGTCATGGTATATCTGTAATATCATCCATCAGGTCATGTATAATCTGTAATCTTCATCCATCCAGGTCATGGTATATCTGTAATATTCATTCCATCCAGTCATGGTATATCTGTAATATTCATCATCCAGGTCATGTATATCTGTAATATTCCATCCATCCATCATGGTATATCTGTAATATTCATCCATCCAGGTCATGGTATATCTGTATATTCATCCATCCAGGTCATGGTATATCTGTAATATTCATCATCCAGTCATGGTATATCTGTAATATTCATCCATCCAGGTCATGGTATATCTGTAATATTCATCCATCCAGTCATGTATATCTGTAATATCAACACATCCAGGTCATGGTATATCTGTAATATTCATTCATCCAGGTGATGGTATATCTGTATATTCATTCACCAGGTCATGTATATCTGTATATTCATTCCATCCAGGTCATGGGTATATCTGTAATATTCATCCATCCAGGTCATGGTATATCTGTAATATTCATCCATCCAGGTCATGGTATATCTGTAATATTCATCCCATCCAGGTCTGGTATATCGTAATATTCATTCATCCAGGTCATGTATACTGTAATATTCATCATCCAGGTCATGGTATATCTGTAATATTCATCCATCCAGGTCATTGATATACTGTAATATTCATCCACAGGTCATGGTATATCTGTAATATTCATTCATCCAGGTCATGGTATATCTGTATATATTCATCATCCAGGTCATGGTATATCTGTAATATTCATCCATCCAGGTCATGGAATACCTGTAATATTCATCCAACCGTCATGGTATATCTGTAATATTCATCATCCAGGTCATGGTATATCTGTAATATTTCATTCATCCAGGTCATGGTATATCTGTAATATTCATCTCATCCAGGTCATGGATATCTGTAATATTCATCATCCAGGTCATGTATAGCTGAATATTCATCATCCAGGTCATGGTTATCTGTATCTCTATCCGGTATATATCTTATATTCATCATCCAGGTCTGGTATATCTGTAATATTCATCCGGTATTATATCTGTAATATTCATCCATCCATCATGGTATCGTAAATCATCCTCCAGGTCAGGTATATCTGTAATATTCATCCATCCAGGTCATGGTATAATCTGTAATATTCATTCATCCAGGTCATGGAATATCTGTAATATTCATCATCCCAGGTCATGGTAATCTGTAATATTCATCCATCCAGTCACTGTATATCTGTAAATAACCATCCAGTCATGGTATATCTGTAAATCATTCATCCAGGTGATGGTATATCTGTAATTTCATTCATACAGTCATGGAATATCTGTAATATTCATCATCCAGGTCATGTATATCTGTAATATTCATTCATCCAGGTAATGGTATATCTGTAATATTCATTCACTCAGGTCTGGATATCTTAATATTCATCCTCCAGGTCATGGATATCTGTAATATTCATCCATCAGGTCATGGCATATCTGTAAATTATTCATCCATCCAGGTCATGGTATATCTGTAATATTCATCCATCCAGGTCATGCTATATCTGTAATATTCATTCACCAGGTCACTGTAATCTGAATATTCATTCATCCAGGTCATGTATATCTGTATATTCATCCATCCAGTCATGGTATATCTGTAATTCATCATCCCCAGGTCAATCTGTAATATTTCCATGCATATTCGACCATCCAGGTCCACGGTATATGTAATATTCTCCACCAGGTCAGGTTATCTGTAATATTCATCCATCCAGGGTCATGGTATATCTGTTAATTTCATCCATCCAGGTCACTGTTATATCTGTAATATTCATTCACCCAGGTCATGGTATATCTGTAATATTCATTCACCCAGGACAACGGTATATCGTAATATTCATTCATCCAGTCACGGTAATCTGTAATATTCATCCATACAGGTCCATGGTATATCTGTAATATTCATTCATCCAGGTCTAGTATATCTGTAATATTCATCCTCCAGGTCACGTATATCTGTAATATTCATCCATCCAGGTCATGGTATATCATCTGTATATTCATCCATCCAGGTCACTGGATATCTGTAAGTATTCATTCATCCAGGTCATGGTATATCTGTAATATTCATCCATCCAGGTCACTGTATATCTGTAATATTCATTCATCCAGGTCATGGTCTATCTTTAATATTCATTCACCCATGACAAGGTATATCTGTAATATTCATTCATCCAGTCACGGTATATCTGTAATATTCATCCATCCAGGTCATGGTATATCTGTAATATTCTCATCCGGTCATAGTAATCTGTAATATTCATTCATCCGGTCATGGTCATATCTGTAATATCATCCATCCAGGTCACGGTAATATCTGTAATATTCATCCATCCAGGTCATGGTATATCTGTAATATCATCCATCCAGGTCATGGAATATCTGTAAAATTCATTCATTCACAGGACATGGTATATCTGTAATTTCATTCTCCAGGTCCGGTATATCTGTAATTTCATCCATCCAGGTCCTGGTATATCTGTAATATTCATTCACCCGGTACTGGTATAATCTGTAATATTCATTCCATCCAGGTTCACGGTATATCTGCAATATTCATCCATCCAGTCATGGTATATCGTAATATTCATCCATCCAGGTCACGGTAATATCTTCATCCCCACCCCGTTTGTAATAATTCATTCATCCAGGTCAAGGTATATCGTAATATTCATTCACATGTCATGCATCAGGTCACTTATGTATATCTGTAATATTCATCCATCCAGGTCATGGTAATCTGTAATATCTCATCATCCAGGTCATGTATTCTGTAATATTCATCATCCATGTCACTATGTGTATATCTGTATATTCATCCATCCAGGTCATGGCATATCTGTAATATCATCCATCCGGTCTAATGGTATAAACTGTAATATTCATTCATCCAGTCTGGTATATCTGTAATAATTCATCCATCCAGTCACTGGTATATCATGTAATATCTCTCATCCGGTTGTAATATCTGTAATATTCACCCATCCAGGTCATGGATTCTGTAATATTCTATCATCCCCGGTAGGTATCTGTATATTCATTCCATCAGGTCAGGGATATCTGTAATATTCATCCATCCAGGTCATGGTAAAATCTTGTAATATTCATCATCCAGGTAATGGTATATCTTTAATATTCATTCATCCAGGTCATGGTAATCTGTAATATTCATCATCCAGGTCATGGTAATATCTGTAATATTCACATCCATGGTCCGATATCTGTAATATTCATTCATCCAGGCACTGGTATATCTGTAATATCATTCCATCCAGGTCACTGTATATCTGTAATTCATTCTCCAGGACTGGTATATCTGTATATTCATTCAACCAGGTATATGTATATCTGTAATATTCATCATCCAGGTCATCGGTATATCTGAATTTCTATCCATCCTCGTCACGGTAATATCTGTATATTCATCCTCCAGGTCACGGTCATTCTGTATATTTCCATCCTCCAGGTTCCGGTACATTTCATCACCCTGACAGGTATATCTGTATATCACATCCAGGTCATGGTATATCTGAATATTCATCCATCCGGTCATGTATATCTGTAATAAAATGGATGAGTTTCTACAAACAAGGAATGTTACAAGTTACTGGTATTGAAACATAAAGTAGAGTTGGGAAAGGGTTTGTCACTGTGAGAACGGTAAAGCTATGGAACTGTCTTCCAGTGGACGTTGTTATGGCAGGTTCATTGGTCAGTTTAATAAAAAGCTGGATGAGTTTCTACAAACAGGTAGTTTTGTTAGGGTTACTAGGGGAAGTGGGGGACGGAAGAGTAGGGGGGCTTCTTCCCAGATTGTCCATCCCAACAGATTTGCCGCCTTAGGTAATGAAGTGGAGGAGGACACCTCGGAATTAGCGTGTATGGAGGGGGCTAGTCCCTTGAGCACCCAGGGGACTGCCATCTCTGATACAAGGGAGGAGGAACGAAGGGTCAGGAATGCTAGGCAGGTGGTAGTGGTAGGGGACTCCATTATAAGGAAGGTAGATAGGGTAATCTGCCGCCAAGACCCTACATGCCGAACTGTGTGTTGCCTGCCTGGTGCTAGGGTTCGGCACGTGGTGGATCGTGTAGACAGATTATTGGGTGGGGCCGGGTGTGACCCGGCGGTCTTGGTTCACATTGGTGCCAGTGACAAAGTTAGAGGTAGAGGGCCAACTAGGGGCCAAGATAAAAGCAAGGACCTCCAGGGTAGTGTTTTCAGAAATACTACCGCAGCCACGTGCTAAGCCAGGAAGACAGCGGGAGCTTAGGAGCATTAATGCGTGGCTAAGAGAGTGGTGTAAGGAAGAAGGGTTTGGGTTTATAGAGAACTGGGCAGACTTTGCTGTCGGCCACAGGCTCTTTAGTAGGGATGGGTTGCACCTCACTGATCATCTAAATTTATACCCTTGGGAAATAAATGTAAAAAAAATAAATCCACGCCCATGTGGCTGAATTCTGATGTAAAGAGGCAAATGGTAAGGAAGAAAAACGCATTTAAAACCTTTAAGGCCGAGGGAACGGAAAGGGCCTTTAGGGAATATAAAAACTGTAACAACGAGTGTAAGAAAGCAATCAAACTAGCTAAAATTAATAATGAAGTTAGGATAGCTGAAGAAAGCATCACTAAGCCTAAACATTTTTTTAAGTATATTAATAGTAAGAAGATGAGGACTGATAATGTGGCACCATTAATTAATGGGGATAAGTTAGTTACGGAGGATGGCGATAAAGCAAATGTCTTGAATACTTTTTTCCCTCTGTATACACTATAGAAGATCCAAGTACAGACATCATAGAGTATAGTAGCAATAATGGTATAAAAGATTCAAGTGCACTTTGGTTAACCGAGGATATGGTACAGAAAGAACTAAATAAGGTTAATATTAATAAATCTCCTGGACCGGATAAAATACATCCTCGTGAATACTACTTTATGTCAGTCCTTGAAACATACTCTATAATATGTTCTTGTATCAAACTTTCCAGTATCTTCCCCACCACTGTTAAACTCACAGGTCTGTAATTACCCAGTGACTCAAATGGACATCAATATGTACAGTTCATGTAATAATACAGTAATACAGTATATATCCATCAACCAATTTTTTATCCATGTACAGACCTTAGCTTATATATTAGTCACTTACGGTTCAACTTTCTACTCACTTCCTCATAAAAACCAAGAAAATTTGTTTGACAAGATCTATTGCTTGATCTAATCCATGCTGAATACTACTTTATGTCAGTCCTTGAAACATACTCTATAATATGTTCTTGTATCAAACTTTCCAGTATCTTCCCCACCACTGTTAAACTCACAGGTCTGTAATTACCCAGTGACTCAAATGGACATCAATATGTACAGTTCATGTAATAATACAGTAATACAGTATATATCCATCAACCAATTTTTTATCCATGTACAGACCTTAGCTTATATATTAGTCACTTACGGTTCAACTTTCTACTCACTTCCTCATAAAAACCAAGAAAATTTGTTTGACAAGATCTATTGCTTGATCTAATCCATGGATTATTACAGAGTATGTATATGTTTGATTTATATAGCGCCACTGGGGAACGACTCTGTACATTATAACAATAACGATATACAGTATGTATGTAATATGTGAATATTTATATAGCGCAACACTTGGGACACAGCGCTGTTACATTATAACAATACAGATTATACAGTATGGTATTGTATATGTTTATTTATATAGCGCCACTTGGGAACAGAGCTGTACTAGAAACAATACAGATTATACAAGATGTAAGATGTTTATTGATTATAGCGCCACTTGGGGACACAGCGTGTACTTATAACAATACAGATTTACAGATGTACGTTATATGGTTATTATTATAGCGCCACTTGGGACACAGCGCTGTTGTACAGTTTATAACAATACAGATTATACAGTATGTACGTATATAGTTATTATTAGCGACCACTTGGGGACACAGCGCTTATACGTTTATAACAATACAGACTTATACAGTATGTATGTATATGTTTATTTATATAGCGCCACTTGGGGACAGCAGCGTGTAGTTTATAAACAATACAGATTATACAGTATGTATGTATTGTTTATATATAGCCCACTTGGGTACAGCAGCGCTGTACATTTAAACAATACAGATATACAGTATGTACGTATATGTTTATTTATATAGCGCAACTTGGTACCATCGTGTACAATTATAAACAAACAGATTATACATATGTAGTATATGTTATTTTATAGCGCCACTTGGGGACCAGCGCTGTACATTATAACAATACAGATTATAAGTATGTATGTATTTATTAATAGCGCCCTTGGGACACAGCGCTGTACCATTATAACAATAAGATTAACAGTATGTATGTATATTTATTTATATAGCGCCACTTGGGGACACAGCGCTGTACATTATAACAATACAGATTATACAGTTATGTATGTATATGTTTATTATATAGCGCCACTGGTACCACAGCGCTGTACATTAACAATACAGAAATACAGTATGTCTGTTAGTGGTATTTATATAGCGCCACATTGGGGACACAGCGCTGTACATTATAACAATACAGATTATACAGTCATGTATGTTATGTTATTTATATTATAGCGCCATTGGGGACACAGCGCTGGACATTTAACAATACAGATTATACAGTATGGATGATATGTCGTTTATATAGCGACCTTGGGTACACAGCGCTGTACATATAACAATACAGATATACAGTATGTAGTATATGTTTATTTATATAGCGCCACTTGGGTACACTGCGCTGTACATTATAACAATACAGATTATACAGTATGTATGTATATGTTTATTTATATAGCGCCACTTGGAGGACACAGCGGTGTACATTAAACAATACAGTTATACAGTATGTATGTATATGTTATTTATATAGCACCATTGGGGACCACCAGCGCTGTACATTATAACAATACAGTATATACAGTATGTATGTATATGTTTATTTATATACGCCACTTGGGTACACAGCGCTGTACATTAACAATACAGATTATACAGTATGTATGTATATATTTATATAGCGCCACTTGGGGACACAAGCGCTGTTACATATAACAATACAGGATTATACGATGTAGGAGTATATGTTATTATATAGCGCACTTGGGGGACACAGCGCTGTATTTTATAACAATACAGATTATACAGTATGTATGTATTATGTTTATTTATATAGCGCCACTGGGGGACACAGCGCTGGACATTATAACAATACAGATTATACAGTATATATGATATGTTTATTTATATAGCACCACTTGGGACACAGCGCTGGCAATTATAACAATACAGATTATAAAGTATGTAGTATATGTTATTTAATAGCGGCCACTGGGGTAAGCAGCGCGCACATTATAACAATACAGATATACACTATTTAGTTATATGTTATTATTATAGCGCCACTTGGGACGCAGCGCTGTAACATTATAACAATACAGATTATACAGTATGTATATAGTTTATTTATATATGCGCCACTTTGGGTACACAGCGCTGTAAATTATAACAATACAGATTATACAGTATGTATGTATATGTTTATATAGCGGCCACTTGGGGACACAGCGCTGTACATTATAACAATACAGATTATACAGTATGTATGTATATGTTTATATATATAGGCCACTTGGGTACACAGCGGTGTACATTATAACAATACAGATTATACAGTATGTATGTATATGTTTATTTTATAGCGCCACGGGGACACAGCGCTGTACATTATAACAATACAGATTATACAGTATTATGTATATGTTATTTATATAGCGCCACTTGGGACACAGCGCTGGAACATTATAACAATACAGATTATACAGTATGTATGTATATGTTTATTATATAGCGGCCACTTGGGACACAGCGCTGTACATTATAACAATACAGATATACAGTATTGTATGTATATGTTATTTTATATAGCGCCACTGGGGTACACAGCGCTGTACATTATAACAAACAGATTATACAGTATGTAGTATATTTTTTATATAGAGCCATTTGGGACACAGGCTTGCCTACAAACAATACAGATTAACAGTATGTATGTATATGTTAGTATAAGCCACTTGGGGACACAGCGCTGTACATTATAACAATACAGATTATACAGTATGTATGTATTATGTTATTTATATAGCCCACTTGGGTACACAGCGCTGTACATTATAACAATACAGATTATACAGATATGTATGTATGATATATTTATATAGCGCCACGGGGACACAGCGCGTACAAATAACAATACAGATTATACGTATGTATGTATATGTTTATTATTTTATAGCGCCACTGGGGACACAGCGCTGTACATTTAACAATACAGATTATAACAGTATGTATGTAATGTTTATTATATAGCGCCACTTGGGGACCAGCGCTGTACATTATAAAATACAGATTTATACAGGATGTATGATTTATGTTTATTTATATAGCGCCACTTGGGTACCAGCGCGTACATTATAACAATACAGATTATACAGTAGTATTATGATGTTTATTTATATAGCGCCACTTGGGTACACAGCGCTGTAACTATAACAATACAGATTATACAGTATGGATGTATTATTTATATAGCGCCAATTGGGGACACGCGCTGTACAATATACACAATACAGATATAACAGTATGTATGTATATTATTTTTATATAGCGCCACTTGGGGGCACAGCGCTGTAATTATAACAATACCGATTATACAGATGTATGTGAATGTTTATTTATATAGCGCCACTGGGGACAGCGCCGTACATTATACAATACAGATTATACAGTATGATGTATATGTTTATATAGCGCCACTTGGGTACACAGCGTGCACATTATAACAATACAGATTATACAGTATTGATATGTGTTTATTTATATAGCGACCACTTGGGGACAGCGCGGGTACATTATAACAATACAGATTATACAGTATGTATGTATGTTTATTTATATGAGCGCACTTGGGACACAGCGCTGTACATTATAACAATACAGATTATACAGTAGTAGTGATATGTTTATTATATAGCGCCACTTGGGGACACAGCGCTGTACATTATAACAATACAGTTAACAGTATGTTATGTTTATTTATTTATATAGCGCCACTTGGGACACAGCGCTGTACATTATAACAATACAGATTATACAGTATGTATTGTATATGTTTATTTTATATAGCGCCACTTGGGACACAGAGCTGTACATTTATAACAATACAGATTATACAGATGTATGTATATGTTATTTATATAGCGCCACTTGGGGACACAGCGCTGTACATTATAACAATACAGATTATACGGTATGTATGAATGTTTATTTATATAGCCACTTGGGGACACAGCGCTGGACATTATAACAATACGATTATACAGTATGTAGTATATGTTATATAGCGCCACTTGGGGACACAGCGCTGTACATTATAACAATACAGATTATACAGTGTATGTATAGTTTATATAGCGCACTTGGGGATCAGCGCTGTACAATTATAACAATACAGATTATACAGTATGTATGTATATGATGTTATTTAATAGCGCCATGGGGAACAGCGCTGTACATTATAACAATACAGATTAACAGATGTATGTATATGTTATTTATGATAGCGCCACTTGGGTACACAGCGCTGTCATTATAACCAATACAGATATACAGTATGTATTGTAGTTATTTTAATAACGCCACTGGGTGACACAGCGCGCTGTACATTATAACAATACAGATTATACAGTATGTATGTATATGTTATTTATATAGCGCACATTGGGGGACACAGCGTGTACATTATAACAATACACGATATTAACAGTATGTATATGTATTATTTATATACGCCACTTGGGGATAACAGCGCTGTACTTATAACAATACAGATTATACAGTATGTATGGTATGTTTATTTATATAGCGACCACTTGGGTACACAGCGCTGTACATTATAACAATACAGATATACAGTTTGGTATGTATATGTTTATTTATATAGCGCCACTTGGGGACGCAGCGCTGTACATTATAACAATACAGATTATAAGTAGTATGTATATGTTTATTATATAGCGCCACTTGGACACAGCGCTGGTACATTATAACAATACAGATTATACAGTATGTATGTATATGTTTATTTATATAGCGCCACTTGGGTACAGCAGCGCTGTACATTTAAACAATAACAGATTATTACAGGTAGTATGTATATGTTTATTTATATAGCGCAATTGGGATACGCACGCTGTACATTATAAACAATACAGATTATACAGTATGTATGTACTGTTTATTATATAGCCACTTGGGTACAGCAGCGCTGTAATTATAACAATACAGATTATACAGATGTATGTATATGTTTATTTATATAACGCCACTTGGGTACGCAGAGCTGTGCATTATAACAATACAGATTATTACGTATGTATGTATATGTTATTTTATAGCGCCACTTGGGGACACAGCGCATGTTTTTTTCACATTATAACAATACAGATTATACAGTTATGTATGTATAGTTTATTATAGCGCACACTTGGGGACACCAGCGTCTGGTACATTATAACAATACAGATTATACAGTATGTAGATATGTTTAATATATGCGCCAACTTGGGTACACAGCGGGGTGTACATTATAACAATACAGAGTATTACAGTATGTATGTAGTTATTTATATAGCGCCACTTGGGACACAGCGCTGTACATATAACAATAGATTTATACAGTATATATGTATATGTTTATTGTATATAGCGCCACTGGTGGACAACAGCGTGTAATATAACAAGTAAAGATTTATACAGTATGTATGATAATGTTTATTTATATAGCGTGCCACTTGGGTACACAGCGCTGTACATTGAAACAATAACAGATGATGACAGTATGTATGTATATGTTTATTTATATAGCGCCACTTGGGACCAGCCGTGTAACATTTATAACAATACAGATTATAACAGCTAGGTAGTTATGTTTATTTATATATGCGCCATATGGGGGAATCAAGGCTGTACATCAAACAGATACAGGTAATATACAGTATGTATGTATATGTGTTATTTATATAGCACCACTGGGAGGACACACAGCGCTTACTTCTATAACATTACAGCATTATACAGTATGTATGATATTGTTTATTTTATAGCACCACTTGGGCTAACATGCGGTACTTATAACAAACAGATTATGACATGGTATGTAATATTAATAGCGCCACTGGGACACAGACCTGGTAACAATATACAATACAGATTATTACAGATGTAGTATAGGTTTTTTTTATAGCGCACTTGGGGACAGCGCTGTTACATTAACAATACAGATTATGACAGTATGTATGTATTGTTTAATCGCCACTGGGACGCACCTGACATTATAACAATACAGAGTTTATCAGTAGGTTAGTATGATGTTTATTTATATAGCGCACTTGGTACGCAGCGCTGTACATTTTCTATAACAAATACAGGATTATACAGTATGTATGTATAGGTTTATTTATATAGCACCATGGTAACAGGCGGTACATTATAACAATACAGATTATACAGATGTATGCATTATTTATATAGCGCCACTGGGGGACACAGCGCTTACAATATAACAATTACAGTATTATCCAGTTTATGTATGATTATTTTGTTAGATAGCGCCACTTGGGAACGCGCGTACTTATAACAATACGCTTAAACCAAGCATGAGTATATGTGATTATATAGGCTCACTCTGGGGAACAGACCCTGTACATATACAATACAGGAATTTACGTATGTATGTTATGGTTTATGATAGGCCCTGGGTCACAGCGCTGCAACATTAAACACATAAGATTTACAGTATGTATGTATGTGTTTATTTATATAGCACCACTGAGTAGGACAAGCGCTGTTTACATTTATAAACAATACTGATTACAGTATGTTATTAGTGTTTATTTATAGCGCCACTTGGGGACACAGCGCTGTACATTATAACCAATACAGATTATACAGTCTGTATGATATGTTTATTTATAGGCCACTTGGGGACACAGCCTGACATAAACAATACAGATTATACAAGTATGTATCTGTATTTATATACGCCACTGGGTACACAGGCTGTTAAATATAACAAAGTCAGATAACAGTATGTAGTAATAGTATTTAATATCGCCATTGGTACACAGCGCTGACATTATAAAATACAGATTATAAGTCGTATGATATGTTATTTATATAGCGCCACTTGGGGCACACAAGCGCTGTAATTTATAACCAATACGATTATTACTGGTTATGTATTAATAGTGTTATTTATATAGTCACTGGTGAACAGCGCTGTACATTAATACAATAGGATTATACAGTAGGTATGTATAGTTTATATAGCGCCATTGGGTACAACAGCGCTGTACATTATAACATACAGTAAGATTGTATGTATATGTTATATAGCGTCACTTGGGGGAGCAGCTGTACATTTATAACAATACAGATTATACAGTATGTATGTATATGTTTATTTATATAGCGCCACTTGGGGACACAGCGCTGTACACTATAACAATACAGATTATACAGTTATGTATGTATATGGTTATATAGCCCACTTGGATACACCAGCGCTGTAGCATTTTAACAATACAGATTATAAGTATGTATATGTTTATTTATATAGCGCCACTGGGGAACGCAGCGCTGTACTTATAACAATACGATTATACAGTATGTATGTATAGTTTATTTATATAGCGCCACTTGGGGACCAGCGCTGTACATTATAACAATACAGATTATACAGTAGTATGTGTATGTTTATTATATAGCGACCACTTGGCTACACAGCGCTGTACATTATAACAATACAGATTATACAGTATGTATGTTTGTTTAGTTATAAGACCACTTGGGTACACAGCGTGACATTTTAAACAATACAAGATTATACAGTATGTATGTATAGTTTATTATATAGCGCCACTTGGGGACGCAGCGCTGTACATTATAACAATACAGATTAACAGTAGTATGTATATGTTTATTATATAGCGCCACTGTGGGGTACGCAGCGCTGTACATTATAACAAGACAGATTAACAGTATGTTGTATATGTTTATTTATATAGCGCCACTTGGGTAACGCAGCGCTGTACATTATAACAATACAGATTATATACAGTATGTATGTATATGTTTATTTATATAGCGCCACTTGGGTACGCAGCGCTGTACATATAACAATAACAGATTAACAGTAGTATGTATATGTTTATTTATATAACGCCACTTGGGGTACGCAGCGCTGTGCATTTATAACAATACAGATTTACAGTATGTATGTATATGTTTATTTATATAGCGCCACTTGGGTACACACGCGGTACATTATAAACAATACAGATTATTACAGTATATATGTATATGTTTATTTATATAGCGCCACTTGGGTACACAGCGCTGTACATTATAACAATACAGATTATACAGTATGTATGTATATGTTTATTTATATAGTGCCACTTGCGGACACAGTGCTGTACAAGGTTATAATACAAAAATCTGTCCTAAATACATACATACATAACTATGTACATTAATAAGCGTACAAGTGCTTGAATTAAGCAAAATGAACCCTCAGATTTCCTGGTGGGCCCCAACATCCCAGCCCAACAGTGGCTAAATACTCCTACACCTTGGAAACAACCCCAACAAACTATATTTATGGAAAACACACACCTCTAGCTATATAGTGCTGCCATTCTGCATCTATCAAAGCAGACTTCTATGGCAGTTTCTGTAGAAATGTGTTCAGAACACTTTGTAGAAATGTTCAGTTTTATCAGAATTTAAGAAAAAAAAGGCTGCAACAAAGGTTCAGACTAAGAAATCTTAACAAAACCTCCAGTACAAATAAAAGTTCACATTTAATATCGATCTTCTATGTGTAATAAATAAAACTTGCATCAGTTCACTCAAAATATGGCCAGCAAATATCCTCAAAGGGAGGCAATGCATACCAGAGCTGGGTTCTAAGTTCACACTCAAAAATGAGGGAATAGATGATTCAAAGTTAGAATAGAAATTTGCCCAAATCCACAATAGTAAAACAGTTAAAAACACAGACTATCAATCTCCCACATGTCCTGAATCAAACAGTATGCCACATTTGTGGGTGTACACTGAGACATGGCCACGAACGAACCCAAATGGAACCAATGTATATGTGCAGTTACAGAAAAAAATGAACCCTTCACTGAACCCATTCTGTTTTTAAGATGTCTTTTTTGTACACAGGATTCCAAAACTGAACCGCATATTCCAAATGAGGCCTTACCAACGCTTGTTAAAGAGTGAGAATAAATTTTTTCCCTTGAATCCAAACCCCTCTTTATACAAGACAATACCATGCTGGCTCTGGCTGTTGCCACATGGCACTGCTTGTACCTTTAAGTTTGTTATCCACCCAAAACTCCAAGATCCCTTTCCAACAGGGATTCACTTAAACACAGAGCCATTATAGTATAAGCAGCACAAGGATTTTTAAGTCCAAAATGTATCACCTTACATTTATCAACATTGAATCCCATCTGCCACTTAGCAGCCCAATGTGACAATCTATCTAGATCCGCTTACAACAATTGCACATCCTATATAGCTTTTAATGATCAGCAATATTTTGTGTCTTTCTCAAACACAAAGACCTTGCTGTGTGGGGGACGGAAGAGTAGGGGGGCTTCTTCCCAGATTGTCCATCCCAACAGATTTGCCGCCTTAGGTAATGAAAGTGGAGGAGGACACCTCGGAATTAGCGTGTATGGAGGGGGCTAGTCCCTTGAGCACCCAGGGGACTGCCATCTCTGATACAAGGGAGGAGGAACGAAGGGTCAGGAATGCTAGGCAGGTGGTAGTGGTAGGGACTCCATTATAAGGAAGGTAGATAGGGTAATCTGCCGCCAAGGACCCACATGCCAACTGTGTGTTGCCTGCCTGGTGCTAGGGTTCGGCACGTGGTGGATCGTGTAGACAGATATTGGGTGGGGCGGGTGTGACCCGGCGGTCTTGGTTCACATTGGTGCCAGTGACAAAGTTAGAGGGTAGAGGCCAACTAGGGCCAAGATTAAAAGCAAGGACCTCCAGGGTAGTGTTTTCAGAAATACTACCGCAGCCACGTGCCAAGCCAGGAGACAGCGGGAGCTTAGGCAGTTATGCGTGGCTAAGAGAGTGGTGTAAGGAAGAAGGGTTTGGGTTATAGAGAACTGGGCAGACTTTGCTGCGGCCACAGGCTCTTTAGTAGGGATGGGTTGCACTCACTGATGGTGGTGCAGCTGTTTTAGGGGAGAAGATGGCTAGAGGGTTGGAGGGAGATTTTAAACTAGGTTTGGGGGGGAGGGTATTAGCAGTCTCATGGGATAGATAGTCCAGGAGGAAAGCAGGATGTAGATAGGCCAGTGGTGGCTGAAAGGGGGGTGGGGCTATCATAGGGGATAGGAAGCATGTGTATTAAAGTGTACGAACAAAATTACAGGTCATAATCTAAATGTATGTTTGCAAATGCGAGAAGCCTGGCTGACAAAATGGGGTGAATTGGAAATGATGGCATTGAATGAAAAGTATGATGTAATAGGTTAGCAGAAGAAACGTGGTTGAACAGTTCTCACGACTGGGCTGTAAATAAGAAGGATATGCCTTGTTAGGCAGGACAGAATATAAAAGGAAAGGGGGAGGAGTATGTGTTTAGTTTAAAAAAGAATTGAAGCCAAATTTAAAAGAAGAGTAAACTGGTGATATGGTGATAAACTGGAGGGGCAATATGGGTGGAATTAGGCAACAGGAAAGGGGGGTAGGGTGGTAATGTCATTGTGTGTTGGTCGCTATGCCGCAAAATGCTAGCAGAGAGGAGGGGTGAGTCAAATCATTATGCAGTTGCAAGGGTCTGCAAGTTGGGGAGTGTGCTATTATGGGGGACTTCAATTACCCTGCATTGATTTGGTGTGGTGGAAACTGCCATCACAGAGAAAAAGGCGATGGGTTCCTGAATTTGCTGCAGGATAATTTCTCTCACAGGTGTTGAGGTTCCTACTAGAAAAGGAGCTCTGTTGGATTGGTAATATCTAACATTGTGGAGGCATTATAGATATAAAGGTAACTGGAGGTTAGGGAATAGTGACCATGAAATAGTGGCATTTGGACTTTGTTATCGAAAGGAAAAGTGCGCTGGGTTAACAAAGACATTTAATTTCAGGAAAGCAAATTTTCTTAAAACTCTTCAGAATGTCAACTGGGATAGTGTATTATCAGGTAAATGTACTGAACAGAGTGGACTGTGTTCAAGGGGATTTTAAGCCAGTTCACATCTAAATTTATACCCTGGGAAATAAATGTAAAAAAAAAAAAATAATCCACGCCCATTGTGGTGAATTCTGATGTAAGAGGCACAAATGGTAAGGAAGAAAAACGCATTTAAAACCTTTAAGGCCGAGGGAACGGAAAAGGGCCTTTAGGGAATATAAAAACTGTAACAACGAGTGGTAAGAAAGCAATCAAACTAGCTAAAATTAATAATGAAGTTAGGATAGCTGAAGAAAGCATCACTAAGCTAAACATTTTTTTAAGTATATAAGAGTAAGAAGATGAGGACTGATAATGTGGCACATTAATTAATGGGGATAAGTTAGTTACGGAGGATGGCGATAAAGCAAATGTCTTGAATACTTTTTCCCTCTGTATACACTATAGAAGATCCAAGTACAGACATCATAGAGTGATAGTAGCAATAATGGTATAAAAGATTCAAGTGCACTTTGGTTAACCGAGGATATGGTACAGAAAGAACTAAATAAGGTTAAATTAATAAATCTCCTGGACGGATAAAATACATCCTCGGTACTTAGGGAGCTAAGTTCAGTTTTATCTAGGCCATTGTTTCTATTTTTGCTGATTCCCTCATGTCCGGTGGTGTGCCTCTGGATTGGAAAAAGGCTGATGTTATTCCAGTATTCAAAAAGGGTAGTCGTTCACGCACGGGTAATTACAGGCCTGTAAGTTTAACTCAGTGGTGGGGAGATCCTGGAAAGTTTAATAAAGGGAACATGTTCTAGAGTATGTTTCAAGGACTGACATTATAAGTAGTAAACAGCATGGATTTAGGAGGAATAGATCTTGTCAAACTAACTTGCTGGCTTTGATGAGGAAGTAAGTAGAAATTTAGACTTGGTATAGCAGTAGAGGTAGTTTACTTGGATTTTGCAAAGGCTTTTGATACAGTCCCCATAGGCGACTAATGAATAAGCTAAGGTCTGTTGGTCTGGGGAGTCACATTTGTACAGTGGATAGAAAATTGGTTAAAGAATAGGATGCAGAGAGTAGTTGTAATGGGGCCTTCATCATTATGGACTAAAGTGCTAAGTGGGGTGCCACAGGGTTCTGTTGGGGCCGCTTCTATTTAATCTATTTATTAATGATTTGGAAGTGGGTATTGTCATGCAAGGTTTCTGTGTTTGCTGACGACACAAAATTTTCGACCATTAAAAACCTTCAGAGGATGTGCAATGTTGCAAGGGGATCTAGATAGATTATCACATTGGGATGCTAAGTGGGCAGATGAAATCAATGTTGATAAATGTAAGGTGATGCATTTGGACTTAAAAATCCCTGTTGGAAAGGGATCTTGGAGTTTTGGTTGGGAACAAACATTAAAGGTAGCAAGCAGTGCCAGGCGGCAACCAGCCAGAGCCAGCATGGTATTGTCTTGTATAAGAGAGGTAGGATTCAAGGGAGGAAATGTAATTCTCCCTCTTTACAAAGCATTGGTAAGGCCCATTTGGATATGCAGTGCAATTTGGAATCCTGTGTACAAAAAGGACATCTTTGAAATGGAAAGGGTTCAGAGAAGGGCAACTAATTAATAGGGGATTGGGGGTGAGCTTGAATAGCGAAGAGAGACTGGAAAAGTGTACAATTATGTACGCGAGAGAAAAGGCGCTTGCGTGGAGGATATGTTACGTGTATAAATACATTAACGGGCAATTACAATAAACTATCTGGGGCATTGTGACCAGAGATAAGATGTCAAGGACCGAGGACATCCTTAAGACTTGAAGAAAAAGGTTTAGGCTTCAATACGGAAAGGAATTTTCATGTGAGAACGGTAAAGCTATGGAACTGTCTTCCAGTGGACGTGTAATGGCAGGTTCATTGGTCAGTTTCAAAAAAAAGCTGGATGAGTTTCTACAAACAAGGAATGTTACAAGTTACTGGTTTTGATACATAAAGTAGAGTTGGGAAAGGGTTTGTCACTGTGAGAACGGTTAAAGCTATGGAACTGTCTTCCAGTGGACGATTGTTATGGCAGGTCATTGGTCAGTTAATAAAAAGCTGGATGAGTTTCTACAAACAAGGAATGTTACAAGTTACTGGGATTTAGTACATAAAGTAGAGTGGGAAAAGGGTTTGCACTGTGAGAACGGATAAAGCTATGGAATTCTTCCAGTGGACTGTTATGGCAGGTTGCATTGGTCAGTTTAATAAAAGCTGGATGAGTTTCTACAAAACAAGGAATGTTACAAGTTACTGGGATTGATACATAAAGTAGAGTTGGGAAAGGGTTTGTCAGTGAGAACGGTTAAAGCTATGGAACTGTTTCCAGTGGACGTTGTTATGGCAGGTTCATTGGTCAGTTTAATAAAAGCTGGATGAGGTTCTTACAAACAAGGAATGTTACAAGTTACTGGGATTGATACATAAAGTAGAGTTGGGAAAGGTTTTGTCACTGTGAGAACGGTAATAAAGCTATGGAACTGTCTTCCAGTGGACGTTGTTATGGCAGGTTCAGTGGTCAGTTTAATAAAAAGCTGGATGAGTTTTACAAACAAGGAATGTTACAGTTACTGGTATTGATACATAAAGTAGAGTTGGGAAAGGTTTTTCACTGTTAGAAACGGTAAAGCTATGGGAACTGTCTTCCAGTGGACGTTGTTATGGCAGGTTCGTTGGTCAGTTTAATAAAACGTGGATGAGTTTCTACAAACAAGGAATGTTACAAGTTACTGGTATTGATACAAAAGTAGAGGTGGGGGGTTGTCACTGTGAGAACGGTTAAAGCTATGGAACTGTCTTCCAGTGGACGTTTTATGGCAGGTTCATTGGTCAGTTTAATAAAAAGCTGGATGAGTTTCTACAAACAAGGAATGTTACAAGTTACTGGTATTATACATAAAGTAGAGTTGATCCAGGGAAATTTCCGATTGCCACTTGGAGTCAGGAAGGAATTTTTTTCCCCCTTCATAAATTTGGTGGGTTTTTTTTTTTCCTCCTTGGATCAACAGTTAGGCAGGAAAATGAGGATATTGCTAGATGGGTTGGACTGGATGGATGTATGTCTTTATTCAACCTCAAATACTATACTATACTATACTATACTATACTAATACCAAAATCATTAATAAATAGATTAAATAGAATTGGCCCCAAAATGGAACCCTGGGGTACCCCACTTAGAAGTTAAGTCCGTATTGACAAACCACTCTCTGTATTTGATCCATCAACCAATTTTTTATCCATGTACAGACCTTAGCTTATATATTAGTCACTTACGGTTCAACTTTCTACTCACTTCCTCATAAAAACCAAGAAAATTTGTTTGACAAGATCTATTGCTTGATCTAATCCATGCTGAACTACTTTATGTCAGTCCTTGAAAACATACTCTATAATAGTTCTTGTATCAAACTTTCCTAGTCTTCCCCACCACTGTTAAAACTCACAAGGTCTGTAATTACCCAGTGACTCAAATGGACACAATATGTACCGTTCATGTAATAATACATTAAGTATACAGTATATTTATATAATACAAGATACAGCATATATATAATAATCAGTTATACACGTATATATAATAATAGAGTAGTACAGTATAATATAATAATACAGTATACAGTATATATCAATATGACAGTAATACAGTATTATAATAATACAGTAATACAGTATATATACAATACAGCAATACGTATATTAATAATACAGTAATACAGTAATACAGTATATATAATAATACAGTACATACAGTATATATATAATATACATATATTATATTATATATATATATATAATATATACTAATTAAATAAATAATACAGTAATACAGTATATTTAATAATACAGTATATATAGTAATACAGTGTATATAACAATACAGTAATACAGTATATATCATAAATACTAATACAGTAATAATAAACAGTATATATAAAATTAAGAAATACGGATTGATTAATAATGACCGTATATAAAACAATACAGAATATTAATTTCATATAAACATTTTTCGTAGGTATCCTTATTATCCTTCTTTAACACTAACGCGTTTCATGGGAACACACCAGAGGGCGGTTATTTAAGGCTGCACATAGCTCACACTTATCAGCCTCTGATGAAGTGGGTGTTCCCATGAACGCGTTAGGCTGTTCCTTTCTAGCCCTAGTATCCTGTTGGATTTTTGATTTTATGTATTTGAAAAATCAAGACTTTTATTCTCCCCTGGTTGCGTGTCCTGACTATTAGTGGAAGTTGCCTATATTGTTCGTGCCGGTGCGGGGAGGCACCATTTAGGAACACAGCACCAGGGGATTGGGGCCAGAGTGCCGCCAGAGGGATCCATGAGTGAAACTGTGCTTTTACTGTATACATTTCGAAATTGTGTAGTTGTGTGTATTTGTGTAGTTCCATGTGTGTGTGTAGTTGTGTGTGTTTGTGTCAAAGAAACATAGGGCCGTATTATAAATGGCTGTTATTACCGCCTAAAAGTTTCCGCCGCACATCGCCGCTGTGAAAAAAACGCTTTCACCATATTTACAAAGGCAAGCACGATACTGTAATTAGCGCAATGCTGCTGTGCAAGGATTGCGGCTAGGGTGGTCTATCCACTGCCACAGGGGGGCGGGCAGAAGATGGCGAAGTGAAACGGGTAAGATTTACTCCGCGATTAGTTACCGCCACTTGATAAATAGAAGCGAGCAGTAAACTGAGCGATGTTAGTGAGGCATTAACTTTTCGTGGCCGGGTTTCACCCTTTAAAATTCGGTTAATAGCGATTTTGGCGAAAACGGACTCGAAAAGTTAACGGCCGTTTATAAAATATGCCCATAGGTGTAGTTAGTGTAGTTAGTATAGTCTCAGACCCAGGTGCGTTTCATACAGAAAGTGATATGATCACATGACCTGAAACCTTGGACTGTCCATAATTGAGATTTGGACCTATTACAGTTAATGTAATCCTTGTAATTTCGAAAATTTTCGAAAATGCGGTTCGGAAAAGTTCGGAAGGCGGAAAACCGGAAAATCCGCGATATCCGCCGTTTGCGAACGAGGTAAATCCGCCGCGGATCTGGGTTCGGATCCGCAAACTGGGCCGTCATAACCAATGTCTTTCTCCTCCTCCACAAAGATTTGTTCAACCGAATAGCTGCTGGCCTGGGATGTTGCTTTCTACAGAACAGAAGGTAGCTTGGGGGGTTTAAATTAAGGTGGGAATAGGGCCAAGGCTAGAATTTAAAATGTGAATGGGGGGAAGGAATCATATATTTGATACACTGGGAAACTGAGTGTTTTCCAGAATTGAGAACCCATTCTGGGGAGATAATTGGAATTAGCACTAGTAATCCCATAACTATTTGTAATTGATGAAAATCTGATGAAAATGACCTGATAAAATGGTCACTATCTATTTATAGCTTAATTAATTAGGCTTGGAAGAGCAAGCATTTCTTCTCTCCCCCCCCCCCCACATTAACTGTAATAGGTCCAAATCTCAATTATGGACAGTCCAAGGTTTCAGGGTCATGTGATCATATCACTTTCTGTATGAAACGCACCTGGGTCTGAGACTATACTAACTACACTAACTACACACTATAGGGCATATTTATAAACGGCCGTTAACTTTTCGAGTCCGTTTTCGCCAAAATCGCTATTAACGCGAATTATTAAAGGGTGAAACCCGGCCACGAAAAGTTAATGCCTCACTAACATCGCATCAGTTACTGCTCGCTTCTATTTATCAAGTGGCGGTAACTAATGCGCGGAGTAAATCTTACCCGTTTCACTTCGCCATCTTCTGCCCGCCCCCTGTGGCAGTGGATATGACCACCCTAGCCGCAATCCTTGCACAGCAGCATTGCGCTAATTACAGTATCGTGCTTAGCCTTTATAAATATGGTGAAAGCGTTATTTTCACAGCGGCGATGTGCGGCGGAAACTTTTAGGCGGTAATAACAGCCATTTATAAATACGGCCCTATGTTTCTTTGACACAAACACACACAACTACACACACACATGGAACTACACAAATACACACAACTACACAATTTCGAAATGTATACAGTAAAAGCACAGTTTCACTCATGGATCCCTCTGGCGGCACTCTGGTCCCAATCCCCTGGTGCTGTGTTCCTAAATGGTGCCTCCCCGCACCGGCACGAACAATATAGGCAACTTCCACTAATAGTCAGGACACGCAACTCAGGGGAGAATAAAAGTCTTGATTTATTTCAAATACATAAAATCAAAAATCCAACAGGATACTAGGGCTAAGAAAGGAACAGCCTAACGCGTTTCATGGGAACACCCACTTCATCAGAGGCTGATAAGTGTGAGCTATGTGCAGCCTTAAATAACCGCCCTCTGGTTGTTCCCATGAAACGCGTTAGGCTGTTAAAGAAGGATAATAAGGATACCTACGAAAAATGTTTATATGAAATTAATGATAGACTTAACAAAATGGAGCTTGAGTTGAAACAGGTTAAACATCGTAAGTTTATCAGGGATAAGAAAGATTATGAACTTAATAATGTATACAATTGGAGTCAACATATTACACCTCAGACACCAAGAAGACGACCTTATACTACTCCCAAGTCAGCTTTAAGAAACCGACAAACATCATGGGAATCATCATACACACCAGATTATAAATATGGATTGGATACCAACACTAGGAACGTCACTTCCAAAAAAGTACATTTCAGAAACATGAAGTACACCTATCAGGAACGAGGAAAGGCCGTATCCCCCATATCATCCCCTCCCCCCTCTTCCTCTTCTTATTCTTTTTTATCAGGAGCCGATCCATCGAGAACACACATGGGAAAGGCGACCATCAACACATCAGCGATACGAGAACACCCGAAACAGAGGAAGATCAGACGAGGAAGAAGATGGGGCCATAAGGGAACATTCAAGACGGATGAGGGTACCCATATACAACCGGCGGTGATGGAGGAACCAGGGGGTGAGAACAATGCAAAAACTTCAAATGTGATTAACTTATCTAATTATATCCTCAGTAAGGAGGAATTAAAGGTATTGGAACTGGGTCTGAACTTTATACCAGAATCCAGAATACGGATTTTTGATGTACTTGTGGACATAAATCGTTTCATTAGAAAACTCATCTTAAGGAGACACTTTACAAGTGTCGATGAAAATCGGACTGATACTGTAAATATTGGTAGAGATATGCATAATATAAATAAACATCTTAGCAACAATGATGAAATGTATGATGACCTGACATATGGTTTTGACTTTATGGATCAAATTAATGTTACCAACCTTATGGACCTTTTGTCTGTTGGCAGAGTATTCCCCGGAAATAAAACATGTTGAATTACGGGACAAATCTGAATTCTGCCCTATAAACAGCAAAGGCCCATATGTTGATATATTTCAAAAAATGGTTTATAGGGATGTTAAAAAACTCCAATATCTAGAGAATAAATGGATACCCAATAGGGAAGTTACAAAGGCCTTACAAAGCCTTTCCAATAATAAGGATATCGTATTTCGCCCCTCCGATAAAGGAGGATCTATTGTTGTAGTGGATACTATATTAAGGAGGCAAATAGACAGTTATCAGAAGGTGATACCTATATGAAATTGAATTTTGATCCTACGGACAAATATAAAAAGGCTCTATATGAACTAGTGGATCTGGGTATGGAATGGGGAGTGATAAATATTTCAGAGAGTAAATTCCTGAAGGTGAAATACCCTGTGGTTCCCGTTTTTCACATGTTCCCTAAGGTCCATAAATCGATCACAGATGTCAAATGCCGTCCCATAGTTTTGGGAATAGGCTCAGTAAATGAACACTTGGCTCAGTATATAGATAAACTGTTACTCCCCTTGGTTTTCAAACTCCCGTCATATATCAGAGACACAACGGATATCATTAATAAAATAAAAAAAGTCAAGTGGCAACATAATAACATATGGGTCACTATGGACGTCAATGCCCTTTACACCTCTATTGAACATAGTAAAGGAATTGAGGCAGTTAAATACTGGTTGGAATATTACAAACTATATCCACCTTTACAAAATGAGTTCATTATTAAAGCCATGGAACATCTTTTACACACTAATTACTTCCTATTCAATGGTACTCATTTTCTCCAGAGGAGGGGGGCTGGGATGGGGGCAGTTTTCTCGCCATCGTATGCCAACCTCCTCATGGGATATTGGGAGGTCAATTATATTTATACCCACAAAAATGTTTTCTGCAAGTACATAACTAGGTATTATAGGTATATAGATGATTTGATTTTAATTTGTACAGCGGATGAAAATATAATGCTTTCCTTTTTGGAATACTGCAATAATAATGAACTTGGTTTGACATTTACGATGGCCATGAATAGGGATTGTATAGATTTTTGGATATAACCTTTAGCAATGATGGCGATAATATCTGTACAGGATTGTATCGTAAGCCCATCTCACGTAACACACTTTTAAGGGGCCAATTCGAACCATCCCTCTAACACCATACGCAGTATACCGTATGGCCAATTTATACGTATTCGCAGAATATGTTCGACGTGGCAAACATTTCAAAATAGTGCTATGGAGCTATGGGACAGACTGTCAGAGCGAGGATACAGTACCTCCCTCATTAGAGTAGCCTATGAAAGAGCTATCTCCAAAAACAGAACAGAACTGTTAACCTATAACAATAAAAACAAGTTCAAGGGGAAGACAGGGGGAGTAATTGGCAATGCCTCCAATAAGAATTATAACAACACTCCCTATATGACTATGACATACACGAATGACACTACCAGAGTATGCCAAATAATCAGAAAACACTGGCATCACCTATTGGGAGACCCAATTCTGTGAGCAACAAAACTGGATTATACTATGATATTAGGACATATGGTAATTGTAGATCCACACATGTTGTATATCTGGCTACATGTGTGTGCGGAATCCAATATGTGGGTAAGACGATTCGAACTGCTAATATACGAATATCTGAACATATATATACCACGAGGAGGGGAGATATTACCTCAGCAATATCAAAACATGTGTTGGAAGTACACGGAGGTGTAATAAATGTCACATTTGCTGTGATAGATTGAGTATTAACTGGACCCAGAAAAGGGGACAAAAATAAACGTTTGCTACGTTTAGAAGCATTGTGGATACATAGACTGGGTACCATATATCCTGATGGCCTAAATCGGGAATTTGAGCTCAGTTGCTTTTTTGATCTATAAAACATATAATATATCATGTGGGACCTCTAGCGGTTAATGAAATAATCAATACATCCTGAATAGGGGTAGATTAATCTTCTCCCTGGCCACTTATCACCATATTCTATCATATGTTCTGCTATATATGTTATTTGTAATTGAGAGTTTCAACATAGTCAATAAATTTAATATGTTTATTACCTAATTAACACATGTATTTAAAGTAGATATATATTTATAAGCTTTTACATTTCTATACACTGTACTTACCGTGACCTAGTTTGTTTGTTTGAATACCTATCTATATATGTATTATAGTATCAATAGATATTTCTCCATGTATACATATTATTTGACCACTGTTTGCAGTAATACAGGCCCACCTCTAATTAACACATCAACCAGAGGGCGGTTATTTAAGGCTGCACATAGCTCACACTTATCAGCCTCTGATGAAGTGGGTGTTCCCATGAAACGCGTTGGGCTGTTCCTTTCTTAGCCCTAGTATCCTGTTGGATTTTTGATTTTATGTATTTGAAATAAATCAAGACTTTTATTCTCCCCTGAGTTGCGTGTCCTGACTATTAGTGGAAGTTGCCTATACAGTAAAAGCACACTAATAAATTTATAAATATATGTAAAGTACAATGTATGATTTATGTATTAAGAATTAAATTTGACATTTATTTTAATAGCAAAGATGTCAAACATATGATCCTCCAGGTGTTTGAAAAATACAACTCCCAGCATTCCACGCTGCAATCTGCTGTTGGTGAATTCAGAGATTTTTCGGGAGATTCAATAAAAGTTCTTATCGTTTAAAATGGTGCTAATTTTGCCCCAACCAATCAGATCTTATTTAACATTTGAAAGCTAACATCTGATTGGTTGGGGCAAAATTAGCACAATTTTTAACGATAAGAAATTTTATTGAATAACCCTGATAGTTTTTAAACATTTGTCAGGCAATAGGGAAGACACACGTACCCACACACCTACTGAAACGCCGACACATGCCAACCTTCCTTCCGTTTCCATGGCAACATACCTAAACCTAAAAGTCTAAAATGCAAAAACACCATGCAGACACAGGTACACACAACCCACTGATACAATGCCACAACAAACCCACCCTTATATTTCTATGACAACCGTACATAAACCATTTAAAAAAAATAGCTTTATACTCTTATGCACAAAAACATACCCCTAAAATCAAATAGGCACACACACTCCTGACACACCGCCATACCCAACCTACCCTAATGTTTCCATGGCAACCATACATAAACCATTCAAAAACTTAGTTTTATGCTTTAAAGCGCAATAACATACCCCTAACAACACAGACAGAGGAACACACACACACACTGAAACAAAAAACAATTAAACTACCTTTACTTTTCCTTGGCAACCATACATAAACCTGTGAAATGATAATATGTGCCCCACCCCTGACCTCTTACTAGGATCTTTGGCTGCCTGGCAGCACACTTTCTGCAACAATTAAAAGAGTTGGCAGAGAAAAGAAAGAATGAGGAGGAAAAGGGAGATGTGTAAGCAGTGTAGTGTCTGTGGTGAGGCTGTGCAGAACTTATAAGTGTCGCAGACACTACAAGAAGGCAGTGAGTAAGGGAGGGTGGGGCACTTAGGATCACTCGCTAAACAAATAATTGAATGAAAAAAGCATGCACAGGTAAATATGTGTACTATCATTTTACTTCTCTCAAATTGTATATTATAGTATAGTATAATATTTGAGGTTGACTTAAGACACATGTCCATCCAGTTCAACCCACTCTGTAATACCCGCAAAGAACCCAAGTGGCAGTCAGAAAAAGGTAGTTTTAGATAATGTAAAGTTGTTTAAATTAGTATAGTGACGCTTGTAATACTAAAAAGATAATCTCTTTTCCAGGAAAAAATGGAAACAATGCAAAATTCAACCAATCCACATCCTGAATTTTTCAAACTTGCATATGGCCAGCTCACGTCCATACGATATTTCTATGGTACATTACTTTTAATTGGCCTTCTATTGACGGTCCTGTCTAATGGTGTAATCGTTATTGCCGTGGTTAGTAATAAGACATTACATGAACCAATGTATGTCTTTATATGTGCTCTGTGTGTCAATGGAATCTTTGAAAGTATCTTTTTTTATCCCAGCATTTTGGTTACTCTGTTTAAAGAAGTCCCAACAATTTCCTACTCGTTTTGTCTGCTGCAGGTCTTTTTAGTTTATATCTATGGATTATTTGAGTTGATGACTCTAACAGCGATGGCATTGGATCGTTACCTGTGCATTTGTAAACCTCTGAGATACAATAACTTAATGACGCTTTCTACAGTGTTTAAAATACTAACTACAACTTGGCTGTATTCGATTATAATGTTTGGTACCCACTTATTATTAACCTACAGGCTTCCTTTATGTGATAATGAAATACTAAAAATCTACTGCGATAACTGGTCAATCGTAAGACTCTCTTGCATCGATACAACTGTAAATAATATATTTGGACTTTTCATTGTGTCAATATATATTTGTTTAGTCCTTGTGTTGATATTGTGCTCATATATTGCAATTCTCAGGGTATGTGTACGATCTAGCCAAACCATCTACAAAGCCTTTAAGACCTGTACTCCTCAAGTAATAACCACTATCAACTTCCTAACTGCTTCCCTATTCGATATATTCCTGTACAGGTATATACCTACCATTGTTCCATATGAATTCCGAGTGTTTGTTTCACTGGAGTTCCTTCTGGTTTCCCCCATTTTAAACGCATTTGTTTATGGGCTGAAAATGGCAGAACTTAAGGTGAAGGTATTACAACTCCTTCCTCAGAAAACTATTAAAACTCACCCATTACACATGTAAGTTCCAGTTATTTAAATACAAGAAGCAATGGTCAGTTATAAAAGTTATAGAAATACTGCACACTTCACAAATGCACCAACACTAAAGGTCACTTCCTATTTAGGACCTTAGATTCCTACAATCAACATTCCCAAATTTTGACTGTTATTTTTCATCAATCAAGGTAATTTGTTGATCTTGCTGAAAGTTAAAGGACAATTATACTCACCTTTTCCCCGATCCACTGCAGCATAGTACCCAGGGTGAGGACCTAAAATCGCTAAGTCCTAACCCTGGGTACTTTCCCTAACTCCTGCACTACTTACCGCAAATCTGCTTCGGCGATCCAGACTGTTCCACCTCTCTCCTACTGTCAGTGACAGTCGCGAGGCAGCCAATTGGAAGACACGCCTCCTTGCAGAGCGTATCTTCCTATTGGCTGCCTCGCGATCTGTCATTGAAGCAGGAAGAGCGGAGGAACGGAGCGATCGGCGAAGCAGATTTGGGGTAAGTAGTGCAGGAGTTAGAGAAAGAACCCAGGGTGAGGACTTAGCGATTTTAGGTCCTCACCCTGGGTACTATGCAGCTATGGAGGAAGAGGAGCGAGGGTGAGGTGAGTATACTTGTCCTTTAATGATCCCAGGAATAAATATCAGTACCGTACAGAAAATAACTGTAAAATTTAGAGATAAACAGATTATATCAATATTTTCATCTACATTGTGTTTTATTTTCTGTCCTCAAATACCTTTAACATAGCAACCATACACATAATAAAAACGACAGTATATATGAATATATATACTGTATATAATGAACAATAATACTACATTAACATATCAAATGTTTTAATATATGATTGTTTTTTCTTATAGAACTTATCCCTGTATTTGAAATAGGTGGTATTCAGGCACAAGTCCAGTAAGGAACACACCTGTTCTGGGTTGAGATCAGTTCTGCTGGTAAGAGTGCTGTCTTGGCCCAGCCGTTAAGTTCTATAAGCAAAAACACGGATTTGCTATGGGATCTCCAGTTTCACCTATTGTGGCCAACCTTTACATGGAGGAGGTAGAAACACAGGCGCTTAATACCTTTAAGGGCATAGCACCCAGCCACTGGTTCAGATATGTGGATGACACCTGGGTTATAATCCACCAGAAGGAAGTACAAGCTTTCACAGAACACATCAATGCGGTAGACCAAAACATCAAATTTACAAGGGAAGATACAAAACAACACACTGGCTTTCTTGGACTGTTTGGTAGAAGTCAGGGAGAATGGTAAACTGGAAGTAGAGGTTTACAGAAAACCAACACACACAGACAGATATTCACATCCATCCAGTCAATGGAAGTATATCTGTAATATTCATTCATCCAGGTCATGTGTATATCTGTAATTTTATCCATCCAGGTCATGGTAATCTGTAATATTTCATCCCATCCAGGTCATGGTATATCTGTAATATTCATTCCCCAGGTCATTGTATATATCTGTAATATCATCCATCCAGGTCACGGTATATCTTTAAATATTCATTCATCCAGGTCACGGTATATCTGTAATATTCATTCATCCAGGTCAACGGTATATCTGTAATATTCATCCATCCAGGTCATGGTATATCTGTAATATTCATCCATCCAGGTCATGGATATATGTATATCATTCATCATGTCGTATATCTGTAATATTCTTATCAGGTCATGTATATCTGAATTTCATTCATCCAGGTCATGGTATATCTGTAATATTCATTCATCCAGGTCATGTATTCTGTAATATTCAATCCAGGTCAGGTATATCTGTAATATTCATCATCCAGGTCATGGTATATCTGTAATATTTCATCCATCCAGGTCACGGTATATCTTATATTCATCCATCCAGTCATGGTATATCTGTAATATTCATCCATCCAGGTCATGGTATCTCTGTAATATTCATATCCCGTCATGGTATATCTATAATATTCATCCATCCAGGTCATGGTATATCTGTAATATTCATCCATCCAGGTCATGGTATATCTGTAATATTCATCCATCCAGTCACTGTATATCTGTATAATTCATTCATCCAGGCACGGTAATAATCTGTAATATTTTTCATCCAGGTCATGGTATATCTTTAATATTTTCATCCAGGTCACGGTATATCTGTAAGATTCATTCAATCCCAGGTCACGGTTATATCTGTAATATTGTTTCATCCAGGTCCGGTATATCTGTAATTTGTTTCATCGTCAGGAATCTGTATGCATCCAGGTCATGGTATATCTGTAATATTCATTCATCCAGGTCACAGTATATCTGTAATATTCATTCATCCAGGTCACGGTATATTTGTTGTATTCAATTAGATCAACTGGACTTGAAATGTAGTTCTTGAAGACGTTTCGCTAGTCATCCGACTGGCTTTCTCAATTCAGAATGACTTGTACAAGAATCTGTGGCAAGTATGTACCCTGGAAAATCCCAGAGTACAACAGAAAGAAAAGTACGACACCGCATCAACCGGGGTATACACAAGAGGAATCCGTACACATAAACGAGTGAATCCACAGCTTTATTTCAGTATGCCTGACGCGTTTCGGACCACACGGTCCTTAAACATAGGCAAACAAACAGTGTACGGTATCGACACACCCCTATATACTCCCCTATTACGTAACATCCACGTGATTTCCCACAACAGTGGCATGAATAACCTAAGGGTATTAACCCTTATTATACATGTAAATAAAAACATTTACGCAGTTTAAAAGTGCTTCTATAGTAGTAAGTTGAAACAGATGTATTGCATACATTAAGCAAGGTGATAAGAATCATATAACATTGTGAAACATAGTATATACCAATATAATGTATATATGTGCATAAATATAGATATGAAACAAAAGAATATTCAAGACATGATAAATAAGAGCAGAAAATGCTCTATATATATATCTATGTAATGGAAAATCCCAATTAGCATATCACAGCCAGGTGTTAAGGGCGTGATTGGATAGTGGCTAAGAGGTGTTATAGGAACGCCCAGAGTAAGGTGTTAAAACAGCATTGTACATGGCAGACAGTTGGTGTCGAACCCCCCACCTCTATTTAGGCTTTTCACATAAATGGCCTCTTTAACACTTATCTTGAACCAGTCACGTTCCTTTGCCAATATGTTAAAATTACAATCTTCAAAGGTGTGTCCTTTATCCTTGAGAGTCCTGACCCGACGAATTGGCTCTTCTGTGCTGGGCCATACGTTGATGCAGTTGCTGTTTGGTCTCCCCCACATACAAACCAGAGCATTCTTCACTGCACTGCACTGCGTATATGATGTCGCTTTTCTTGTGTTTTGGTATTGTTCTTTCGGATGTACCAATTGCTGCCTCATGTGTGTTCGGTTTAAAGCAGACGGGATACAGTGTTTATTGAAAATTCTTCTTAATTTCTCGGAGACCCCTGCTACATATGGGATAACCATGTTCTTCCTCCTGTCTTGCTTTTCCCTTCTCACTGTTGGTATTCGTGTTCTTTTCTTTCCTTCTACTTCTTTTACAAAGGTCCAGTCTGGATTCCACAAGTTTTAAGGGCTCCTCTGAGATGTTTCATTTCTTTAGCCTTCGCCTCTGTGCTAGTGGGATGTTCTCGGCTCTGTGTTGCAGGGTTCTGATGACACCCAGCTTGTGATCTAAAGGGTGTGGTGGGAGTCAACATCAAATACTGATATATATGTAATATGCTTCATGCCAGTCACTGGATAGCTGTATAGCAGCCATCAGGTCTGGTATATATGTAATATGCATCCATCCAGTTTCATGATATCGGTATATTCATTCAAATCTCCGGTCTGTAATCTGTAATATGCTCATTCCAGTCATTGTATAGCGTAATCTTCATCCCTCCATGCAACTGTATAATTCGGTAAGATTCCACTAGTCCCTCCAGCGTCCTGTGTAGATCGGTAATAGTCTCCTCCGGGCATTGGGGATATCGGTAGTCAGGCAGATCCAGGTCATGGTATGCTTTAATTTGGATCCATCTCAGGTCATGTATATCGTAATATTCCATGCTTCCAGCCAGTCATGGGAGAGCATGGAGAGTCATCAAGCCAGTCTGTAGTAGCTGTAATAGCAGGCCATCCAGGGCTCGTATAACAGGGATATCTCATGTCAGCCAGGGCACAGTAGAGGCTGGAGAGCTCGAGCAGCAGCCAGGGGCACCGGGTAGGCGGGAGATGCAGCCAGCCAGGGCAGGGTAGAGTTGCTGAAGAGGCATCCTCATACAGGAGCGTGATATATGTAAGCTTCATTCACTACACCAGGCGAGGAGTCTGGATAGGCAGTCAGCCGGCATGGTGACAGATATCTTGACTTTCATTCAGCCGGTCATGTATATCTGTATATGCAGGCATCCGGGCATGGGAAAGGGCCTTAAAGTCACCAGCCAGGGCACGTGTAGGAGCGGGAAGTGCATCTTCCGGGCCTGGTAATTCTGTAATATTCATCCATTCCAGGGTACGGGCAAGATCATCGGAATATTCAGTGCCAGCCAGGGCAGGGGAGAGCGGGAAGTGCGGCATCCCTCCAGGTCATGGTTATTATCTGTGAATATCATTACCAGGTCAGGGTAAGATCTATAATATTCACCACCAGGCTGTAATACTCTTAAGATATCGATTCCATCACAGGCATGGTATATCTGTATATTCATCCATCCAGGTCACGGGTATATCTGTAATGATTCATCATCTCATGGTCACGGTATATCTAGTAAAAATGTTTTCACCAGGTCTGGTATGAATGGCGTGTAAGATTGTGTCATGCCATGGCAGGTAATGCTGTAATATTGCATTCATCCGCGGTCACGGTCTAATATGGCTGTAATAGATGTTTCAATCCAGGCGTACGCCTGAATGGTGCGTATTCCAGGTACATGGTATCTGTATATTGTTTCATCCAGTCATGGTATAAAAATCTGTAAATATTCATTCATCCAGGCACGTATATCTGTAATATTCATGCATCCAGGTCACGGTATATTTTGTTGTATTCAATTAGATAGCAACTGGACTTGAACATTTAGTTCTCGTGAAGACGCTTGCGCTATGTCCAGGTCACGGTATATCTGTAATATACATCCATCCAGGTCATGGTATATCTGTAATATTCATCCATCCAGGTCATGGTATATCTGTAATATTCATCCATCCAGGTCATGGTATATCTGTAATATTCATCCATCCAGGTCACGTAATAATGAATATTACAGATATACCATGACCTGGATGGATGAATATTACAGATATACCATGACCGTGGATGAATGAAATTACAGATATACCATGACCTGGTGGAATGATATTACAGAATACCTGACCTGGATGAATATTACAGATTACCTGACCTGATGAATGAATATTACAGATATACCATGACCTGGATGAATGAATATACAGATATACCATGACCTGTATGATGAATATTACAGATATACCATGACCTGGATGAATGAATATTACAGATATACCGTGACCTGGATGAAAAATATTACAGATATACCATGACCGGATGGATGATGAATATACGATTACCAGCCTGGATGATAATATTACAGATACCTGACCTGATGAATGATTTAACGATATACCATGACCTGGATGAATGAATATTACAGATATACCATGACCTGGATGAATGAATATTACAGATATCCTGACCAGTGACCTGGATGAATGAATATTACAGATATACCATGACCATGGATGATGAATATTAACAGATATACCATGACCTTGGATGAAATATTACAGATATAACCGTGACCCTGGATGATGAATATTACAGATATACCGTGACCTGGATGAATGAATATTACAGATATACCATGACCCCCTGGATGAATGAATATTACAGAATACCATACCTGGATGAATGAATATTACAGATATACCATGACCGGATGAATGAATATTACAACGATATACCAGGACCTGGATGGATGAATATTACAGATATACCAGACCTGATGATGAATATTACAGTATATACCATGACCTGGATGAATGAATATACAGATATATCCCATGACCTGGATGGATGAATATTACAGATTATACCATGACCTGGATGGATAAATTACAGATATCCGTACCTGATGGATGAATTACAGATTACCTGCCTGGATAATGAATATTACAGATATACCTGACCTGATGGATGAATATTACAGATTACCATGACCTGGATGGATGAATATTACAGATATACCTGACCTGGAATGGATGAATATTACAGTATTACTGACCTGGATGAATGAATATTCCAGATATACCGTGACCTGGAGATGAATATACAGATATACCGTGACCTGATGAATGAATATTAACAGATATCCGTGACCCTGGATGGTGAATATTCAGATATACCGTGACCTGGATGAATGAATATTACAGATAAATACCGTGACCTGGATGAATGAATATTACAGATATACCATGACCTATGGATGAATATTACAGATATACCATGACCTGTATGGATGAATATTACAGATATACCAGTGACCTGGATGAATATACAGATATACCTGACCTGGAGATGAATATTACAGATATACCGTGACCTGTATGATAATATTACAGATATACCATACCTGTATGGATGAATATTAACAGATATAAAATATATACATATAGGATGCGATGACATGAACAAGGATATAAGAACCATGACCTGGATGAATGAATATTACAGATATACCGTGACCTGGATGGATGAATATTACAGATATACCATGACCTGGATGAATGAATATTACAGATATACCATGACCTGTAATGGATGAATATTACAGATATACATGACCTGATGAATGAATATTACAGATATACCATGACCTGGATGAATGAATATTACAGATATACCATGACCTGATGGATAATATTACAGATATACCATGACCTGATGGATGAATATAAGATATACCATACCTGGATGATGAATATTACAGATATACCATGACCTGGATGGATGAATATACAGATATACCATGACCTGGATGAATGAATTTACAGATATACCGTGACCTGGATGAATGAATATTACAGATATACCATGACCTGGATGAATGAATATTACAGATATACCATGACCTGTGAAGAAATTACAGATATACCATGACCTGGATGAATGAATATTACAGATATACCATGACCTGGAGATGAATATTACAGATATACCATGACCTGATAAGGAATTTACAGATATACCGTGACCGAGATGATAATATTACAGATATACCATGACCTGGATGGATGAATATACAGATATACCATGACCTGGATGAATGAATATTACAGATATACCATGACCTGGATGGATGAATATTACAGATATACAATGACCTGGATGGATAATATTACAGATTTACCGTGACCTGGATGATGAATATTACAGATATACCATGACCTGGATGGATGAATATTACAGATATACCGTGACCTAATGGATGAATATTACAGATATACCATGACCTGGATGATGAATATTACGAATATACCATGACCTGGATGGATGAATATTACAGATATACCATGACCAGGATGAATGAATATTACAGATATACCGTGACCTGGAAGAATTAATACTACAGATATACCATGATCTGGATGAATGAATATTACAGATATACCATGACCTGGATGGATGAATATTACAGTTATACCGTGACCTGGATGGATGAATATTACAGATATACCATGACCTGTATGGATGAATATTACAGATATACCGTGACCTGGATGGATGAATATTACAGATATACCATGACCTGGATGGATGAATATTACAGATATACCGTGACCTGGATGAATGAATATTACAGATATACCTTGACCTGGATGGATGAATATTACAGATATACCATGACCTGATGAATGAATATTACAGATATACATGACCTGGATGAAGAATATTACAGATATACCGTGACCTGGATAATGATATTACAGATATACCGTGACCTGGATGAATGAATATTACAGATATACCATGACCTGGATGAATGAATATTACAGATATACCTGACCTGGATGAATGAATATTACAGATTACCATGACCTGGATGAATGAATATTACAGTATACCATGACCGGATGGATGAATATTACAGATATACCCTGACCTGGATGGAATGAATATTACAGATATACCATGACTGGATGGATGAATTAACAGATATACCATGACCTGGATGGATGAATATTACAGATATACCATGACCTGGATGGATTGAATATTACAGATATACCATGACCTGGATGATGAATATTACAGATATACCATGACCTGGATGAGGAATATTACAGATAACCATGACCGGATGGATGAATATTACAGATAAACTGACCTGGATGAATAATATTACAGAATACCATGACCTGGATGGATGAATTACAGATATACCATGACCTGGATGGAGAATATTACAGATATACCATGACCTGGATGAATGAATATTACAGATATACCATGAACCTGATGAGGAATTTACAGATATACCATCACCTGGATGGATGAATATTACAGATATACCATGACCTGGATGGATGAATATTACAGATATACCATGACCTGGATGGATGAATATTACAGATATACCATGACCTGGATTAATGAATATTACAGATATACCGTGACCTGGATGAATGAATATTACAGATATACCATGACCTGGATGAATGAATATTACAGATATACCATGACCTGGATGAATGAATATTACAGATATACCATGACCTGGATGAATGAATATCAGATATACCATGACCGATGAATGAAATTACAGATATACCATGACCTGATGGATGAATATTACAGATATACCATGACTGTATGGATGAATATTCCAGATATACCATGACCTGGATGAATGATATTACAGATATACCAGGACCTGGATAATGATATTACAGATATACCATTGACCTGATATGAATATTACAGATATACCATGACCTGTATGGATGAATTTCAGATATACCATGACCTGATGATGAATATTACAGATATACCATGACCTGGATGAATGAAATTACAGATATACCATGACCTGATGAAGAATATTACAGATATACCATGACCTGGATGATGAATATTACATATACCATGACCTGGATGATGAATATTACAGATATACCATACCTGGATGGATAATATTACAGATATACCATGACCTGGATGGAATGAATATTACAGATTAACCGTGACCTGGATGAATGATATTACAGATATACCATGACTGGCTGAATGAATATTACAGATACCATGCCTGGATGAATGATTACAATATACCATAACCTGGATGAATATATTACAGATATACCATGACCTGGATGGATGAATATTACAGATATACCATGACCTGGATGAATGAATTTTACAGATATACCGTGACCTGATGATAAATATTACAGATATACCTGACCTGATGTGAATATTACAGATATACCATGACCTGGATGATGAATATTCAGATATACATGACCTGATGGTGAATATTACAGATATACCATGACCTGGATGGATGAATATTACAGATATACCATGACCTGGATGGATGAATATTAGATATCCATACCGGATGATATATTACAGATATACCTGACCTGGATAATGAATATTACAGATATACCGACCTGGATGATGAATATTACAGATATCCCATGACCTGTGAATGAATATACAGATATACCATGACCTGGTATGAATGAATATTACAGATATACCATGACCTGGATAGGATGAATATTACAGATATACCATGACCTGGATGGATGAATATTACAGATATACCATGACCTGGATGAATGAATTTTACAGATATACCGTGACCTAGATGGATAAATATTACAGATATACCATGACCTGGATGGATGATATACAGATATCATGACCTGGATAATGAATATTACAGATAAACCATGACCTGGATGATGAATATTACATATACCATGACCTGTGGATGAATATTACAGATTTACCGTGACCTGGATGATATATTACAGATATACCATGACCTGATGGATAATATTACAGATATACCGTGACCTGATGGATGAATATTACAGATATACCATGACCTGGATGAATGAATATTACAGATATACCATGACCTGGATGATGAATATTACAGATATACCATGACCATGGATGAATGAATATTACAGATATACCGTGACCTGGAGAATTAATATACAGATATACCTGACTGGATGAATGAATATTACAGATTACCATGACCTGGATGGATGAATATTACAGTAATCCTGACCTGGATGGATGATATTACAGATATACCATACCTGATGAATGAATATTACAGATTACCTGACCTGGTGGATGAATATTACAGATATAACCATGACCTGGATGGATGAATATTACAGATATACTGTACCTGGATGAATGAATATTACAGATATACCTGACCTGGATGGTGAAATTACAGATTACCATGACCTGGATGAATAAATATGACAGAATAACATACCTGATGAATGAATATTACGATAACCTGACCTGGATGTATGAATATTACAGATATACCTGACCTGGATGGAATGAATATTACAGATATACCATGACCTGGATGAATAATATTACAGATATACCTGACCTGGATGAATAAATATTACAATATACCATGACCTGGTAATGAATATTACAGATATACCATGACCTGGATGGATGAATATTACAGATACCTGACCTGGATGATGAATATTACAGATATACCATGACCTGATGATGAATATTACAGATATACCATGACCTGGATGATGAATATTACAGATATACCATGACCTGATGGATGATATTACAGATATCCATGACCTGGATGAATGAATATTACAGATATACCATGACCTGGAGAATTGAATATTACAGATATACCATGACCTGGATGGATGAATTTACAGATATACCATGACCTGGATGATATATTACAGATATACCATGACCTGGATGAATGAATATTAAACATATATCCCATGACCTGGATGAATGAATATACAGATATACCATGACCTGGATGGATGAATATTACAGATATACCATGACCTGGATGGATGAATATACAGATATACCATGACCTGGATGAATGAATATTACAGATATACCTGACCTGGATGGATGAATATTACAGATATACCATGACCTGGATTGATGAATATTACAGATATACCATGACCTGGATAATGAATATTACAGATATACCATGACCTGATAAATGAATATTACAGATATAACCATGACCTGGATGGATGAATATTACAGATATACCATGACCTGGATGAATGAATATTACAGATATACCATGACCGGATGGATAATATTACAATATACCATGACCTGGATGATGAATATTACAGATATACCATGACCTGGAGGGATGAATATACAGATATACCATGACCTGGATGAATGAATATTACAGATATACCATGACCTGGATGATGAATATTACAGATTTACCATGACCTGGATGAATGAATATTACAGATATACCATGACCTGGATGAATGAATTACAGATATACCATGACCTGGATGGATGAATATTACAGATATACCTGACCTGATGGATGAATTTACAGATTACCATGACCTGGATGAATGAATATTACAGATATACCGTGACCTGGATAAATGAATATTACGATATACCATGACCTGGATGGGATGAATATTACAGATAGACCACAATGACCGCCTGGATGAATGAATATTACAGAAAACAAAAAGATTAGGCAAACCCAGCCCAAAGCCAAGGGGAACTGGCTAGGACCTAAAAAAGAGGATTGGGATGCCAAGCTTGTAGGGTTATGCTAATTGGCTCAGATTTCCCACATCTCCAAACAGGCAAGAGAATTCCAATTAAAGGAAGGTTCACATGAACCCGTTCACACATCATCTATTTCATCACATGCCCTTGTGGCAAATATTACATTCGAAAAACAACTACATCTATCGACAATCTGTAAAAAAAAAGTCTTGGAATGAGGGCCCTAGACAAATGGTGAGATTTGGGCCTCCTTTGTTTATAATGTTTTAATCATCCACCAATCAGCTTCCCTTTATTAAAGGCAATGCCTCATTAAGTTTCCGTAAAACAGTTTACTCCTGTATTGGTAGCTCCAGCCCGCGGTAGTGACAGGAGCGTCTGACCTGAGGCGGGCGGGGTCATCGGGGGATGCTGGGAGGTGTAGTCGCGGCCGCCTCCTGGCGAGTTCCACGCGAGAGTCCGGTTGCGGTGTGCGTATGACGTCATCACGTCATTACGCGAGCCTGGATTGGCCGCGGCCGGTCTTGTGAGAGGCGGGATGATGACATCAACTGTGATGTCATCAAATCTATAAGAAGGGGCAGAGCACGAGGCACAGGCGCCATTTTGTTGAGTGCTGGAAGGGAGAAGGATCTTCTCCCACTCAGAGCAACACAACAGGCAAACTTTTAGCGTTATCGAACTATGGAGACCACTGAGCAGCTGCTGGACAGGGTAAGGGAGAGGGTCAGTGCTGAGGGGGCGGGTTGGCTGCAGGAAATGTTGGAGAGGGGTTCACCAGCTGGGAACCCTGAGATTAGGGCTAGGCCCAATTCCAGATCTGCCATCTGGCGGGCTGGCAGACCTGTACGCCGACCCATCGCCCCCGTACGCTTGAGCCCCATTCCTCCACACTCCTATCGTAGGCCACGGGGGGCACAGGTGGTGAGAGCGGCCACCCCTAGGCGCAGGGCATCTACTGAAGGCTTATTAAGAGCCTTCCACACCATCCATCCCTGTTAGCTCAGACTGAACCCCGTAGAGCCCCCCTTGCGGTGGTGACAGAGGAGGTTGTGCCCCCCGCTGCCGCCGAATCAGCAGCTAATAGAGGGAGAACTTGGGGCAGGGGAGGCCGTGCCCCTTGGTAGCAGAGAACCGCCTGCCCAGCTGTCGCAGCAGCATCGTCGGGGGAAGTGGCCCGAGACGCCCTACCACGTAGTCAGGTTTACGCGTCAGATGACGTCGAACTGAAATTCGTGGACGCTAGGTGCACTATCAGAGGGATGACCCCAGCACCAACCAGGTTGAGGGACGTAGAGGAGAGATGTGGGTCCAGAGCCAGGAGCCCTCCCAGAAGCCCTTCTAGAAGGGAGAGGAATAGTCCTGAGCATAGGAGAAGGAGGAGCAGATACTCCTCTTCGGAGGAGAGCAGTGAGGACTCTCACAGGCGGAGGCGCAGGGAAAAGCGCAGGAGGGATCGTTGCCGATACCGTTTCCCATCCTGGGAGTGCAGCAGGTGACGCAGGTCCCATTCTGGAGGCAGGAGATCTAGGGCCTCCTACTTCTCTACATCAGGCAGGAGCAGGAGATCTTCGGCAGCCCCACCGGACAGAGAACCCAGGAGGGACTTATCATCTGCACGTGAGGGGTCCAGCACGTGATGTCAGAAGGGCCAAGAGGGGCAGCTACCGCTGCAGTCCTGTCTCAGGAGTCTACTTGTGCTGGGGATTGGGGTACAACAACGGGGAGTGAAGAGAGTGAGCTGGTGCAGGTCTTGCGAGCTTTAATGGGCAAGATTGACACCATGCCATCTGGCTCGGTAGCGAGTCCAGTCCCAGGGGGAGCGTCTGCACTCCCGCCTGTGCCTAATGTTCCTTCAGTTGAGGCGATGAAGGATACTTATTTTTGTGGGGTTAGCCCCTTGGGGGTTCACCTGTCGGGGGACATAAAGGAAAAGATTTGGAAAAATGAGTACATCGACATATGGTTACTGGTAACAACTGACATGGTGACGGTTGATAAGGAGTTGGCCAAAACGGAAAAGGGGGAGAAAAAACCCAAGGTTGCAAAAACCTTTGGTAACTGGCTTCAAGCCTTTTGTGTTCTGGCCGGGGTTATTGGCCAGAAATCGCCTCATAGATGCTCGGAATTATTTGTGTATTTGGACATGATATTCGGAGCATAAGTCACATGGGGGTACAGCTTGGCGCCAGTATGATGAGGATTTTAGGAGGCGCATGGTGGTTAGGCCGGAAATTGGGTGGGACACAAAAGCCATGGATTCCTGGTTGCGAATCATGCTAGCCCACCGGGCTGCAGCAGGCCCTTCCACCAGTCAAAGCGGCCTATCGGCCTCAACTACTTTTCAGGCCTCAAGGGCCAGAAAAGCCGGCTCCTGCTGGCTATTTAATGAGGGGAACTGCAAGTTTGGTGCAGCTTGCAGATTCAAGCATGAATGCTCCTTTTGCGGCGGGAGCGGTCATTCGGCCGCCCAATGTTTTCGTAAATCCCGCCCTGCCGCAAAGAGAGGAGGGAGCAGTAGGTCAGCGAACACCGTTGACCGTGGAAGCGATGGAGCCCTGGCTAGAAATTTACCCGGAGAGGGCAGCGGCAGGGCTCATCAGGGAGGGGTTTAAGGAAGGTTTTAAATAAATGCCTCCCTATGGGTTGCGCTATATCATGTTCCCTATTTGAGATCTTTAGCTCCTTTTTAGAATGGACTATATCCTATGAGACCAATTCAACCAACATAATACACTACCTTGACGATTTCTTGTTTGTTGGCCCGGGAAACTCGGCCCATTGACAGTACTATCCTTCTTAGGTATCGAGATTGACACGGTTAAAATGGAATTTAGGCTTCCAGCTGGTAAAGTTCAGGAAATGCTAGACTCAATTTCAATGTTTACCCAGGTTAGGAAAGTTACGCTTAGGCAGCTACAATCAGTGCTGGGTTCGTTGAATTTTGAATGTAGAGTCATGCCCATGGGTAGAGTCTTCTCCAGAAGACTATCGTTGGCCTCCAGAGGAGTTCCATCCCCTCATCATCATATCAGGATCACTAGGGAGTTGCGCAACGATTTGGTGGTATAGCAGACATTTTTGTCCGGGTATAACGGCAGGACCTGCTTTCAAGGAAGAGGAGAGTAATGAGGAGTTACAGCTGTATACGGATGCGGCAGGATCCGTAGTTTTTGGGGCCATTTTGGGTAAGGAATGGTGCGCCGCAGGTTGGCCACTAGATTGGGTTGAAAAAGGTTATACCAAAAATCTCACTCTCCTTGAACTCTTCCCCATAGTAGTGTCGGTTGAACTTTGGGGTTATTTTGATGCAAAATAAAAAGATCCGTTTCTGGACCGATAATGTGTACTGTATAGTAGTGTAGTGTAGTGTACGCCATTAATAACCTTACTAGTTCATCACTACCGGTTTTGTCATTACTCAGGCAATTAGTACTTAGATGCCTGGACTTCAACATATCCTTTAGAGCTAGACATGTATCTGGTGTACTTAACTGTGTTGCGGACGGTTTATCTCATTTTCAGTGGGAAGAATTTCATCGCCTTCGTCCGGATGCCAACTTGATGCAGCTGGTCCAGTCTTCGGTCGCTCCAGCTACATGGTCCAGCCACGGTAAGGCATGGTCTGAATGGTTAAATTTCTCCATAGGGAAGGAGATTAACAAAAATTCTCAAGCCAGGTTGGATACCATCTTGGACTATCTAGAACACTTACGTTCTGCGGGGGCGTCGGGCCTGGTGGCCCAACGCAGGTTGGCAGGACTGTCTTTATTCTTCAGATTGTTGGGGTGGAAGGACATAACCAAAGAGTTCATTATAAGGTCCATACTGAAAGGTTGAAAAAAGGACAGGTGCCCAGTAAGACCAGACGGCCTATTAATTATAGACTGTTAATGAGTTTAATAGGAACGTTACCTGTAGTCTGTAGCTCAGCATATGAGGCTAAGCTATTTGAAGCCAGCTTTGCGCTGGCCTTTTTTTGGGGCAATGAGAATAGGGGAATTAGTGTCAACTAGTTCTAAGCGCCCAGGAGATTTAAAGATGGAAGATGTTTTTACTTCCCAGCCATCTGTTAGGGTTAGGATAAGCCGCTCAAAAACAGAACCATTTGGGGAAGGGGAAAGGTTTTCTATATTTCCTCTTTCCTCTTCTTGGTGCCCAGTTCAAGCGATTGGTGGTTTCGCAGCAGTTAGAGCGGATTCCCCGGTTTTTCTATCACATGCAGATGGAAAACCTCTTTCCAGATACCAATTTGAGGCAGTACTACGTAAGGCCCTTGTGCAGTTAGGCCTCCATCCTCATGAGTTTGAAACACATTCCTTTAGAATAGGAGCAGCGACTGAAGCCCATTCTTTAAGTTTTTGAGATGAAAGGGTTCGTAGGTTAGGGCGCTGGCGATCCAACTGTGTGGCGCGTTACATACGCATTGAACTGGCCATTAATTAATTTTTCTTTTTTAGGAACACGTCAACCTTCTGTCTGACTAGTAGGACACTCCTACCTTTTCTGGGTGGCCCAAAGAGCGGATGTGCGACCAGGAGGACGTAACCTTGGATTTCAAACAGCGTCACTGTACTGGAAGGGAATTAGGGGGTTGGCTTGGGGGAAAGTACTAGTCTAAGTAGTTCAGATTAGTAGGGCTGACCCAGGTCCCACAGTGCTGGTAATCCACGCTTCTGGCAATGACTTCTGTCGGAATCGGCTGTTGGACCTGTTATTTTTAATGAAAGCGGACTTTCTGCGCTTTTGATCCTTCTTTAAGGAGGTAGTGATAGTTTGGTCGGAAGTCGTTCCCAGGGTACAGTGGCAAAGGGCGAGAGATCAAGGGGCAGTGGGGAAGGCTAGGAGAGTCCTTAACACTAGGATCTCCAGATTTGTCAGGTCGCAAGGTGGGGTAGTCATCAGGCATCGCCGGCTGGAAGGCGATAATAGGTCCCTCATTAGGCAGGATGGGGTCCACTTAAATGATATTGGGCTGGACATTTCTCTGACAGGTTTATAGGAAGGTATAGAACAGGCACTATACTTGTTGGGTGGTGGACGGAGTTCCTTGTAGGCTTACAGCAACTCCTTGGTGGAAGATGCATCCTTGCGAAGGTTATGTTTGGAGCCGTTACATGCCCTCTGGGGATCCAGAGGCGTGGCATTTAGCATTGGCTACGGCTCGGGGACTTATGGTTAATTAACATGCAAGGATGCATAAATTATGTTTTGAATATTTAAAATTGATCACATGTTGTAATGTGTCAATTAATAAAAGCTGTGGCCTTATGTTTCACCCAACCAGTGTGTTTGACTGTTCTTTAACACAAAGTAAGTGTTTGTAAAGGGGTTTAATTTCCTGTAAACAGCCACGATGGCCCAGCCTTAGGTCTATTTATTTTTGTACATACTATACACACCTCATTGCTTATTTATTCAATTTGTACTGTGCCCCAGCTAAAAAAGTAGATGTGGCTTGTGGATGTGGTGGGCTAACTGGCTGGTGAATTGGAGGGCTGGGTTTACATTGGCTGGTGAACTGGAGGGCTGTACTAACAGTGGCTGCTGAACCATACAGTCCTCCAGTTCACAGACACTTTTAGATACTGTTAGGTGAATGAACAAAGATATGGAAACAATCAGTAGCTTGACATTTCCAGGAAACAGGAAATTTCTTAGCCACATAATAATGGATGACCATTAATTTTGAGCCAAAGCATGATAGCAAGGACTGAAACAATGCCCTACTCCAACAAGAAGTTTGATGGATCAAATGCTTACAAACATTATCCCCCAAGGGGCAAAGTGAGCAATTTATATTATCTTGTTTTTATAAGGGACTTTTAGACCAGAGTGAAGCCTTCCCATATTAATATATAAACTTCATCATAATGTGTCAAATTAGGAAATGACTCTCCTGAGAAATAGCCATTAGTTCCTACTCTTATTCTAATCTACTGCATATAGAAAAGAAAGGGAACAGAATAGGATGTGGAGACAGGGAGCAGAATAGGATGTGGAGAAAGGGAGCAGAATAGGATGTAGAGAAAGGGAGCAGAATAGGATGTGGAGAAAGGGAGCAGATTAGGATGTGGAGAAAGGGAGCAGAATAGGATGTAGAGAAAGGGAGCAGATTAGGATGTGAAGAAAGGGAGCAGAATAGGATGTGGAGACAGGGAGCAGAATAGGATGTACAGAAAGGGAGCAGAATAGGATGTGGAGAAAGGGAGCGAATAGGATGTGGAGAAAGGGAGCAGAATAGGATGTGGAGAAAGGGAGCAGAATGATGTAAAGAGAAGGAGCAGAATAGGATGTGGAGACAGGGAGCAGAATAGTATGTAGAGAAAGGAAGCAGATTAGGATATTAGGATGTGGAGAGAAAGGAGCAGAATAGGATGTAGAGAAAGGAGCAGATTAGGATTGTAGAGAAAGGGAGCAATAGGATGTGAGAAAGGAGACAGAATAGGATGGGAGAAAGGGAGCAGAATGATGTAGAGAAAGGGAGCAATTAGGATGTGGAGAAGGGAGCAGATAGATGTGAGAAAAGAGGAGCAGATTAGGATGGGAGAAAGAAAGGAGCAGAATAGGATGTGAGAAGAGGGAGCAGAATAGGATGTAGAGAAAGGGGCAGATAGGATGTAGAGAAAGGGAAGCAGATTAGGATGTAGAGAAAGGGAGCAGAAAGGATGAAGAGGAAGGGAGCAGAATAGGATGTAGAGAAAGGGAGCAGATTAGGATTGTGGAGAAAGGGAGCAGAATAGGGTGGAGAAGGGAGCAGAATAGGATGTAGGAAAGGGAGGCAGATTAGGATGTGGAGAAAGGGAGCAGATTAGGATGTAGAGAAAGGGAGCAGATAGGATGTGGAGAAAGGAGCAGAATAGGATGTGGAGAAAGGGAGCAGAATAGGATGTAGAGAAAAGGGAGCAGATTAGGATGTGGGAGAAAGGGAGCAGAATAGGATGTAGAGAAAGGGAGCAGAATAGGATGTAGAGAAAGGGAGCAGAATAGGATGTAGAGAAAGGGAGCAGAATAGGATGTAGAGAAAGGAGCAGAATAGGATGTGAGAGAAAGGGAGCAGAATAGGATGTAGAGAAAGGGAGCAGAATAGGATGTGGAGAAAGGGAGCAGAATAGGATGTAGAGAAAGGGAGCAGAATAGGATGTGGAGAAAGGAGCAGAATAGGATGTAGAGAAATGGAGCAGATTAGGATGTGGAGAGAGAGAGCAGAATAGGATGTAGGAGAAAGGGAGCAGAATAGGATGGGAGAAGGAGACAGATAGGATGTAGAGAAAGGGAACAGATTAGGATGTGGAGAGAGAGAGCAGAATAGGATATAGAGAAAGGGAGCAGAATAGGATGTAGAGAAAGGGAGCAAGAATAGGATGTGGAGAAAGGGAGCAGAATAGCGTGGAGAAAGGGAGCAAATTAGGATGTGGAGAAAGAGGAGCAGAATAGGATGTGGGGAGAGGAGCAGATTAGGATGTGAAAGGAGCAGAATGATGTGGAGAAAGGGGAAGGGAGCAGAATAGGATGTGGAGAGAGAGAGCAGAATAGGATGTAGAGAAAGGGAGAGAATAGGATGTGGAGAAAGGGAGCAGATTAGGATGTGGCGAAAGGGAGCAGAATAGGATGTGGAGAAAGGGAGCAGAATAGGATGTAGAGAAAGGGAGCAGAATAGGATGTGGAGAAAGGGAGCAGAATAGGATGATAAAGAAAGGATAAGCAGAATAGGATGTAGAGAAAGGGAGCAGAATAGGATGTGGAGAGAGAGACAGAATAGGATGTAGAGAAAGGGAGCAGATTAGGAAGTGGCGAAAGGGAGTAGAATAGGATGTAGAGAAGGGAGCAGATTAGATGTGGCGAAGGGAGCAGAATAGGATGTGGAGAAAGGGAGCAGAATAGGATGTAAAGAAAGGGAGCAGAATAGGATGTGGAAAGGGCAGAATAGGATGTAGAGAGAGGGAGCAGAATAGATGTGGAGAAAGGGAGCAGAATGGATGTGGAGAAAGGGAGCAGATAGGATGTGGAGAAAGGAGAGATAAGATGTGGAGAAAGGAGCAGAATAGATGTTAAAGAAAGGAGCAGAATAGGATGTAAAGAAAGAAGCAGAAATAGGATGTAAAGAAAGGAGCAGAATGGATGTAGATAAAGGGAGCAGAATAGGAGAAAGAAAGGGAGAATGAGGATGTAAAGAAAGGAAGCAGAATAGGATGTAAAGAAAGGGAGCAGAATAGGATGTAGATAAAGGGAGCAGAATAGGATGTAGAGAAAGGGAGCAGAATAGGATGTAAAGAAAGGAAGCAGAGAAAAAAAGGATGTAAAGAAAGGGAGCAGAATAGGAGGTAGAGAAAGGGAGCAGAATAGGATGTGAAAGAAAGGAAGCAGAATAGGATGTAAAGAAAGGGAGCAGAATAGGATGTAGAGAAAGGGAGCAAAATAGGATGTGGAGAAGGGAGCAGAATAGGATGTAAAGAAAGGGAGCAGAATAGGAGTAGAGAAAGGAAGCAGAATAGGATGTGGAGAAGGGAGCAGAATAGGATGCAGAGAAAGGAGCAGAATAGGATGTAAAGAAGGGAGCGAATAGGATGTAGAGAAAGGGAGCAGAATAGGATGTAGAGAAAGGGAGCAGATTAGGATGTTGAGAAAGGGAGCAGATTAGGATGTGGAGAAAGGGAGCAGAATAGGATGTAAAGAAAGGGAGCAGAAATAGGATGTAGAGAAAGGGAGCAGAATAGGATGTGGAGAAAGGGAGCAGAATAGGATGTAGAGAAAGGAGCAGAATAGGATGTAGAGAAAGGGAGCAGAATAGGATGTAGAGAAAGGGAGCAGAATAGATGTGGAGAAAGGGAGCAGAATAGGATGTAGAGAAAGGGAGCAGAATAGGATGTGAGAGAAAGGGAGCAGAATTGGATGTAAAGAAAGGGAGCAGAATAGAATGTAGAGAAGGAAGCAGAATAGGATGTAGAGAAAGGAAGCAGAATAGATGTAGAGAAAGGGAGCAGAATAGGATGTAGAGAAAGGAAGCAGAATAGGATGTAGAGAAAGGAGCAGATAGGATGTAAGAAAGGGAGCAGAATAGGATGTGAGAAAGGAAGCAGAATAGGATGTAGAGAAAGGAAGCAGAATAGGAGTGTAGAGAAAGGGAGCAGAATAGGATGTGGAGAAAGGGAGCAGAATAGGATGTAAAGAAAGGGAGCAGAATAGGATGTGAAGAGAGAGAGCAGAATAGGATGTGGAGAAGGGAGCAGAAATAGGATGTGGAGAAAGGGAGCAGAATAGGATGGGAGAGGAGAGCAGAATAGGATGGAGCAGAAAGGGAGAAAGAATAGGATGTGGAGAAAGGGAGCAGATAGGATGTGGAGAAGGGAGCAGATTAGGATGTGGAGAAAGGGAGCAGAATAGGATGTGGAGAGAGAGGAGCAGATTAGGATGTGGAGAAAGGGAGCAGAATAGGATGTGGAGAAAGGGAGCAGATAGAATGTAGAGAAAGGGAGCAGAATAGGAATGTGGAGAAAGGGAGCAGATTAGGATGTGGAGAAAGGGAGCAGAATAGAATGTGGAGGAGGGAGCAGAATAGGATGTGGAGAAGGGAGCAGAATAGGATGTGGAGAAAGGGAGCAGAATAGAATGTGGAGAAGGGAGCAGAATAGGATGTGGAGAAAGGAGCAGAATAGGATGTGGAGAAAGGGAGCAGAATAGGATGTAAAGAAAGGAAGCAGAATAGGATGTAGAGAAAGGGACCAGAATAGGATGTAGAGAAAGGGAGCAGATTAGGATGTGGAGAAAGGGAGCAGAATAGGATGTAAAGAAAGGGAGCAGAATAGGATGTAAGAAAGGAGCAGAATAGGATGTAGAAGAAAGGGAGCAGAATAGGATGTGGAGAAGGAGCAGAAAATAGGATGTAAAGAAAGGGAGCAGAATAGGATGTAGAGAACAGGGGAGCAGAAATAGGATGTGGAGAAGGGAGAAGAATAGGATGTAAAGAAAGGAGCAGAATAGGAGTAGAAGAAGGAAGCAGAATAGGATGTGGAGAAAGGGAGCAGATAGATCAGAGAAAGGGAGCAGAATAGGATGTAAGAAGGGAGCAGAATAGGATGTAGAGAAAGGGAGCAGAATAGGATGTAGAGAAAGGGAGCAGATAGGATGTGGAGAAAGGGAGCAGATTAGGATGTGGAGAAAGGGAGCAGAATAGGATGTAAAGAAGGGAGCAGAATAGGATGTAAAGAAAGGAGCAGATAGAGTAGAGAAAGGGAGCAGAATAGGATGTGAGAAAGAGGCAGAATAGGATGTAAGAAAGGGAGCAGAAGGATGTAGAGAAAGGGAGCAGAATAGGATGTAGAGAAAGGGCAGAATAGGATGTGAGAAAGGAGCAGAATAGGATGTTAGAAGAAAGGGAGAGCAGAATAGGATGTGGAGAAAGGGAGCAGAATGGATGTAAAGAAAGGAGCGAAAAGAAGTAGAGAAGAGAAGGAAGCAGAATAGATGTAGAAAGGAGCAGAAAGATGTTAGAGAACGGAGCAGAATAGGATGTAGAGAAAGGAGCAGAAATAGGATGTAGAGAAAGGAGCAGAATAGGATGATAGAAAGGGAGAAGAATAGGATGTAAGAAGAGGAGCAGAATAGGATGTAGAGAAAGGAGCAGACAGAATAGGATGTAGAGAAAGGGACAGAATAGGATGTGGAGAAAGGGAGCAGAATAGGATGTGGAGAAAGGGAGCAGAATAGATGTGGAGAGAAGAGCAGAATAGAGATGTGGAGAAAGGAGCAGAATAGGATGTGGAGAAAGGGAGCAGAAGGATGTGGAGAGAAGAGCAGAATAGATGTAGAGAAAGGGAGCAGAATAGGATGTGGAGAAAGGAGCAGAATAGAGGTGCAGAAAGGGAGCAGAATAGAGTGAAAGGAGAGCGAATAGATGTGGAGAAAGGGAGCAGAATAGGATGTGGAGAGAGAGAGCAGAATAGGATGTAGAGAAAGGGAGCAGAAAAGAAAGTAGGGGGGGGGATGTAGAGAAAGGAAGCAGAATAGGATGTGGAGAAGGGAGCAGATTAGAAATGTGGAGAAAGGGAGCAGATAGATGTGAGAAAGGGAGCAGAATAGGATGTGAGGATGAGAGCGATTAGATGGAGAAAGGGAGCAGAAATAGGATGTGGAGAAAGGGAGCAGAATAGATGTGCGAAAGGAGCAGAATAGATGTAGAGAAAGGGAGCAGAATAGGATGTGAGAGAAAGGGAGCAGATATAGGAGTGGGAAGAAAGGGAGCAGAATAGAATGTAATGGAGAAAGGGAGGCAGAATAGGATGTGAGAAAGGGAGCAGAATAGGATTGAGAAGAAGGGAGCAGATAGAATGATGGAGAAGGGAGCAGAATAGGATGTAGAGAAAGGGAGCAATAGGAGTGAGAAAGGGAGCAAATAGATTAGGATGTAAAGAAAGGAAGCAGAATAGGATGTAGAGAAAGGGACCAGAATAGGATGTAGAGAAAGGAGCAGATTAGGATGTGGAGAAAGGGAGCAGAATAGAATGTGGAGAAGGAGCAGAATAGGATGTAGAGAAAGGGAGCAGAATAGGATGTGGAGAAAGGGAGCAGAATAGGATGTAGAGAAAGGAAGCAGAATAGGATTAGAGAAAGGGAGCAGAATAGGATGTAAAGAAAGGGAGCAGAATAGGATTGAGAGAAAGGGAGCAGAATAGGATGTAGAGAAAGGGAGCAGAATAGAATGTGGAGAAGGGAGCAGAATAGAGTGGAGAAAGGGAGCAGATAGGATGTAGATAAAGGGAGCAGAATAGGATGTAAAGAAAGGGAGTAGAATAGGATGTAAAGAAAGGAAGCAGAATAGGATGTAAAGAAAGGGAGCAGAAATAGGATGTAGTATAAAGGGAGCAGAATAGGATGTAAAGAAAGGGAGCAGAATAGGATGTAAAGAAAGGAAGCAGAAAGATTGTGGTAAAGAAAGGAAGCAGAATAGGATTGTAGGAGAAAGGGAGCAGAATAGGAGGAAGAAAGGAGCAGATAGGATGGTAAGAAAGGGAGCAGAATAGGATGTAGAGAAAGGAGCAGAATAGGATGTGGAGAAGGAGCAGAATAGGATGTAAAGAAAGGGAGCAGAATAGGATGTAGAGAAAGGGAGCAGAATAGGATGTGGAGAAGGGTGGGAGCAGAATAGGATGTAAAGAAAGGGAGCAGAATGGATTGTAGAGAAAGGAGCAGAATAGGATGTGAGAAAGGGAGCAGAATGGATGAGAGAAAGGGAGCAGAAAGATGTAAGAAAGGGAGCAGAATAGGATGTAGAAGAAAGGGAGCAGAATAGGATGTAGAGAAAGGGAGCAGATAGGATGTGGAGAAAGAGAGAGATAAGCAGATAGATGTGGAGAAGGAGCAGAATAGGATGTAAGAAAGGGAGCAGAATAGGATGTAGAAAGGGAGAAGATAGGATGTAGAGAAAGGGCAGCAGAATAGGATGATGAGAGAAAGGGGAGCAGATAGGATGTAGAAGAAAGGAGCAGAATAGTGAGTAAGAAAGGGAGCAGAATAGGATGTGAGGGAAAGGGAGCGAATAGGATGTAGATGTAGAGATAAGGGAAGCAGAATAGGATGTGAGAAAGGGAGCAGAATAGGCATGTGGAGAAGGGAGCAGAATAGGATGTGGAGAAAGGGAGCAGAATGAATGTAAGAAAGGGAGCAGAATAGGATGTAGAGAAAGGAGAGAGCAGATAGGATGTGGAGAAAGGGAGCAGAATAGGATGCAGAGAAAGGGAGCAGAATAGGATATGTAAAGAAGGAGCAGAATAGGAGTAGTAGAGAAAGGGAGCAGAATAGATGGTGTAGAGAAAGAGAGCAGATATAGGATGTGGAGAAAGGGAGCAAGAGATTAGGATGTGGAGAAAGGGAGCAGAATAGGATGTAAAGAAAGGGAGCAGAATAGGATGTAAAGAAGGGAGCAGAATAGGATGTAGAGAAAGGGAGCAGAATAGGATGTGGAGAAAGGGAGCAGAATAGGATGTAAAGAAAGGGAGGAGCAGAATGGATGTAAAGAAAAGGGAGCAGAATAGGATGTAGAGAAAGGGAGCAGATAGGATGTAGAGAAAGGGAGCAGAATAGGATGTGGAAAGGGAGCAGAATAGGATGTGAGAAAGGGAGCAGAATAGGAATGTAGAGAAAGGGAGCAGAATAGAAGTAGAGAAAGGAAGCAGAATAGGATGTAGAGAAAGGAGCAGAATAGGATGTAGGAAGGGGCAGAATAGGATGTGAGAGAAGGAGAGCAAGAATAGGATGTTAGAGAAAGGGAGCAGAATAGGATGTAGGAGAAAGGGAGCAGAATAGGATGTAGAGGAAAGGGAAGCAGAATAGGATGTAGAGAAAGGAACAGAATAGGATTGTAGAGAAAGGGAGCGAAGATAGGATGTGGAGAAAGGGAGAGCAGAATAGGATGTGAGAGAAAGGGAGAAGAAGAAAATAGGATGGAAGAAGAGAGGGAGAAGCAGAAATAGGATGTGGAAGAAAGGGAGCAGATAGGAGTGGAGAAAGGGGCAGCAGAATAGGATGTGGAGAGAAGAGAGACAGAATAGGATGGTAGAGAAAGGGAGCAGAATAGGATGTGGAGAAAGGAGCGAATAGGATGTGGAGAAAAGGGAGCAGAGAATAGGATGTGAAGAGATGAAAGAGAGGGAAGAGCAGAGGGGAGGGAGAATAGGATGTGGAGAAAGGAGCAGAATAGGATGGGGAGAGAGAGCAGAATAGGATGTAGAGAAAGGGAGCAAAAGTAGGGATGTGGAGAAGGGAGCAGATAGGATTAGATGGGAGAAAGGGGAGCAGAAAGGATGTGGAGAAAGGGAGCAGAAAGGATGTGAGAGAAGAGAGAGCAGATTAGGATGTGGAGAAGGAGAGCAAGAATCAGAATAGGATGTGAGAAGGAGAGCAGAAGGGAGCAGAATAGAATGTAGAGAAAGGGAGCAGAATAGGATGTGGAGAAAGGGAGCAGATTAGGATGTGGAGAAAGGGAAGCAGAATAGAATGTGGAGAAGGGAGCAGAATAGGATGTGGAGAAAGGGGCAGAATAGGATGTGGAGAAAGGGAGCAGAATAGATGTGGAGAAGGGAGCAGAATAGGATGTAGAGAAAGGGAGCAGAATAGGATGTAGAGAAAGGGAGCAGAATAGGATGTAAAGAAAGGAAGCAGAATAGGATGTAGAGAAAGGGACCGAATAGGGAGTAGAGAAAGGGAGCAGATTAGGATGTGGAAAGGAGCAGAATAGAAGTGGAGAGAATGGAGCGAATAGGATGTAGAGAAAGGGAGCAGAAATAGGATGTGGAGAAAGGGAGCAGAATAGATGTAGAGAAGGAGCAGATAGGATGTAGAGGGAAAGGGAGCAGAATAGGATGTAAAGAAAGGGAGCAGAATAGGATGTAGAGAAAGGAGCGAATAGATATGAGAAGGGAGCAGAATAGGATGTAAGAAAGGGAGCAGAATAGGATGTGGAGAAAGGAGCAGAATAGGATTGTAAAGAAAGGGAGCAGAATAGGATGTGAAAAGGGAGCAGAATAGGATGTTAAAGAAAGGGAGCAGAATAGGATGATGGAGAAAAGGGAGCAGAATAGGATGTAGAGAGAATGGAAGCAGATAGATGTGGAGCAGAGAGAGCAGGAATAGGATGTAAAGAAAGGGAGCAGAATAGGAGTGGAGAAAGGGAGCAGAATAGGATGTAGAGAAAGGGGAACAGATAGGATGGTAGAGAGGAGCGCGAGAGAAGCAGAATAGGAATAGAGAAAGGGAGCAGAATAGGATGTAGAGAAAGGGAGCAGAAAGGATGTGAGAAAAGGGAGCAGAATAATAGATGTGGAGAAAGGAGCAATTAGGATGTGGAAGAAAGGGAGCAGAATAGGATGGGGGAGAGAGAGCAGATAGGAGTGAGAGAAAGGGAGCAGAATAGGATGTGGAGAGAAAGAAAGAAAGGGGAGCAGAATAGGATGTGGAATGAGAGGAGCAGAATAGGATGTAGAGAAAGGGAGCAGAATAGGATGATGGAGAAAGGGAGCAGATTGGATGTGGCGAAAAGGGAGCAGAGAATAGGATGTGGAGAAAGGGAGCGAATAGTAATAGGATGTAGAGAAAGGGAGGGGAGCAGAATAGGATGTGGAGAAAGGGAGCAGATAGGATGTAAAGAAAGGAGCGAATAGGATGTAGAGAAAGGGAGCAGAATAGGATGTGGGGAGAGGAGAGCAGAATAGGATGTAGAGAAAGGGAGCAGATAGGAAAGGTGGCGAAAGGGAGTAGAAATAGGTGTAGAGAAAGGGAGCAGAATAGGATGTAAGAAAGGGAGCAGAAATAGGATGTGCGAAAAGGAAAGGGAGCAGAATCAGGATGTGAAAGAAGGAAAGGGAGCAGAATAGGATGTGGAGAAAGGGAGCACAAGATAGGTTGTGGAGAAAGGGGAGCAGAATAGGATGTGGAGAAAGGAGAGCAGAAACGGATGTGAGAAGGGAGCAGTAGGATGTGGAGAAAGGGAGCAAGAATAGGATGTGAAGAAAGGAGGAAGCAGAATAGGATGTAAAGAAAGGAAGCAGATAGGATTGTAAAGAAAGGAGCAGAATAGGATGTAGAGAAAGGGAGCAGAATAGGATGTAGAGAAAGGAGTAGAATAGGAGTAAAGAAGGAAGCAGATAGGATGTCAAGAAAAGGGAGCAGAATAGGAGTAGATAAAGGGTAGCAGAATAGGATGTAGAGAAAGGGAGCAGAATAGGATGTAAAGAAAGGAAGCAGAAAAGGATGTAAAGAAAGGAAGCAGAATAGGATGTAGAGAAAGGGAGCAGAATAGGATGTAAAGAAAGGAAGCAGAATAGGATGTAAAAGAAAGGGAGCAGAATAGGATGTAGAGAAAGGGAGCAGAATAGGATGTGGAGAAGGGAGCAGAATAGGATGTAAAGAAAGGGAGCAGAATAGGATGTAGCAGAAAGGGAGCAGAATAGGATGTGGAGAAGGGAGCAGAATAGGATGTAAAGAAAGGGAGCAGAATAGGATGTAGAGAAAGGAAGCAGAATAGGAGTGAGAGAAAGGAGAGAGAATAGAGAAAGGGAGAGGAATAGGATGAGAGAAAGGGAGCAGAATAGGATGTAAAGAAGGGAGCAGAATAGGATGTGAGAAAGGGAGCAGAATGGATGTAGAGAAAGGGGAGAATAGGATGTAGGAGAAAGGGAAGGAGAAATAGGAGTAGAGAAAGGAGACAGAATAGGATGTGAGAAAGGGAGCAGAATTGGATGTAAAGAAAGGGAGCAGAAAATAGAATGTAGAGAAAGAAGCAGAATAGGATGTAGAAAAGGAGCAGAATAGGATTGTAAGAAAGGGAGCAGAATAGGTGTAAGAAAGGAAGCAGCAGAATAGGATGTAGAGAAAGGGAGCAGATTAGGATGTAAAGAAAGGGAGCAGAATAGGATGTAGAGAAAGGAAGCAGAATAGGATGTAGAGAAAGGAAGCAGAATAGAATAGGTGTTAGAGAAAGGGAGCAGACAGAATAGATGGAGAAAGGGAGCAGAATAGGATGTGAGAAGAAAGGGCAGAAATAGGATGTAGAGAGAGGAGAACAGAATAGGATGTGGAGAAAGGGAGCAGAATAGGTGTGGAGAAAGGTGAGCAGAATAGGATGTGAGAGAGATGGAGCAGAATAGATAGGATGTAGAGAAGGAGCAGAATAGGATGTGGAGAACAGGAGCAGAATAGGATGAGAAAGGGAGCAGAATAGATGTGAAGAGGAGAGCAGAATAGGAGTGGAGAAAGGGGAGCAGATAGATGTGGAGAAGGAGGCAGAATAGGATGTAAAGAAGGGAGCGAGAATAGGATGTGAGAAGAAGGGAGCACGATAGGATGTGGAGAAAGGGAGCAGATTAGGATGTGAGAAAGAAAGAAAGGGCAGATTAGGATGTGGAGAGAAGAGCAGATTAGATTGTGGAGAAGGAGCAGAATAGGAGTGGAGAAGAAGGGAGCAAATAGAAGTAGAGAATAGGAGAAGAGAAGGATGTGGGAGCAAGGGAGAATAGATGTGGAGAGCGAAGGAGGAGAAATAGGATGTGAGAAAGGGAGCAGAATAGGATGGAGAAAGGAAGAATGGATGTGAGAAGGGAGCAGAATAGGTGTAGAGAAAGGGAGCAGAATAGGATGTAGAGAAAGGGAGAGAGAAGAATAGGATGTAAAGAAAGGAAGCAGAATAGGATGTAGGAAGGGACAGAATAGGATGTAGAGAAAGGGAGCAGATTAGGATGTGGAGAAAGGAAAAAGAGCAGAATAGAATGTGGAGAAGAATGGAGCAGATAGGATGTTAGAGAAAGGGGAGCAGAATAGGATGTGGAGAAGGGAGCAGAATAGATGTAGAGAAAGGAAGCAGAATAGGATGTAGAGAAGGGAGCAGATAGGATGTAAAGAAGAAGAGGAGCAGAATAGGATGTAGAGAAAGGGAGCAGAATCAGGATGTAGAGAAGGGAGGCAGAATAGGATGTAAAGAAAGGGACAGAAATAGGATGGGAGAAGGGGAGCAGAATAGGATGTAAGAAAGGGAGCAGGATTAGGATGTAGAGAAAGGAAGCAGAATAGGATTGTAGAGAAAGGAGCAAATAGGATGTATGTAGAGAAAGGGAGCAGAATAGGATGTGGAGAAAGGAGCAGAATAGGAGTAAGAGAAAGGGAGCAGAATAGGATGTGTAAAAGAAAGGGAGCAGGAATAGGATGTAGAGAAAGGAGCAGAATAGATGTAGAGAAGGGAGCAGAATAGGATGTAGAGATAGAGAAAGGAGCAGAAGAAAATAGTAGATTAGGAAGGAGCAGAATCAGGATTTGTTAAGAAAGGGCAGAATAGAGAGAATAGGTGTGCAGAAAGGTGTAGGAAGAATAGGATGTTAAAGAAAGGGAGCAGAGGAATATAGGATGTAGAGAAAGGGAGCAGATTAGGATTGTAAAGAACGAGGAGCCAGAATAGATGGAGAGAAAAGGGAGACAGATATAGGATGTAGAAAGGGAGCAGAATAGGATGTAAAGAACGGGAGAAATAGGTAGTTGAGGAAAGGAGAGCAGAGGGAGCTAGGATTGAAGAGCATTAGGATGTAAGAAGGGAGCAGAATAGGTAATAGAGGTTGACAGAGAGAGAAGGGAGCAGATAGGAAATGTGAGAGAAGAGGAAAGCGAGCAATAGGATGTAAAGAAAGGGGAAGCAGGAATAGGATGTAGAGAAGGAGAGAGAGACAGAATAGGATGTATAGCGAAAAGGGAGCGAATAGGATGTAGAGAAAGGGAGCAGAAAGAATAAGCGATTAGATTAAGAAAGTGAGGCAGAATGGATGTAAGAAAGGGAGCAGAATAGGATGTAGAGAAAGAAAGGAAGCAGATAGGATGGTAGAGAAAGGGAGCAGAATAGGATGTAGAGAAAGGGAAGCAGAATAGAATAGGATGTAGAGAAAGGAGCAGTAATGGGATAGTTTGTATAGAAAGGGAGCGAATAGGATGTAAGAGAGAAAGGGGAGATATAGGGATTTGTAAAGAAAGGGAAAGCAGAAATAGGATGTAAAGAAAGGAGCAGATAGATAGTAGAGAAAGGAGAGAATAGTGTATTTAGAGAAAGGGAGCAAATTAGGATGTAAGAAAGGGAGCAGAGTGGAGGATATGTAGAGAAAGTGGAGCAGAAATAGGATGTAAGAAAAGGGAGCATAGATTGGATTTAGGATAGTGGAGAGAAAGGAAATGAGAGAAATAGGATAGTAGGACGAAAGGAGCAGATAGATGTGGAAAGGGAGCGTAATAGGAATAGAGAAGTAGAGAAAAGGAGCAGAATAGGATGTAGAGAAAGGGAGCAGATTAGGATGTAAAGGAAAGAAGAAGTATTAGGGATGTGGGAAAAGGAGCGAATAGGATGTGAAGAGAAAGGGAAGCAAGATTAGGTATGTGAGGAAAGGAGAGAATAGGATTGTGAGAGCGGAGCAGATTAGGATGATTAGAGAAGGGAGCAGAATAGGATGTAGAGAAAGGAGAGCAGAATAGGTTGTAGAAAGAGAAAATAGGATGTAGAGAAAGGGAAGCAATAGGATGTAGGGAGCAAATGGGAGCAGATAGGATGATAAGATAGGAAAGAAAATGGATATTGTGAGAAGGGAGCAGAATAGGATTTGGGAGAAGGGAGCAGATATGAGGATGTAGAGAAAGGGAAGCAGAATAGATGTAAAGAAAGGGAGCAGAATAGATGTGGAGAAGGGAGAAGATAGGATGTAGAGAAAGGAAGTAGCAGAATAGGATGTGGCAAAGATGTAAAGGAGCAGAACTAGGATGTAAGGAGAGAATAGGATAAGAAGACAGAATCAGTGATGTAGACGCGAGAAAGGAAGCAGAATAGGATCGTAGAGAAGAAGACCGAAAGGAGCAGAATAGGAGTGGAGAACAGGGAGCAGATAGGATGTATAAGACGAAAGGGAGCGAATAGGATGTAGAGAAAGGAGCAGAATAGGATGTGAGAAAGGGAGCAGATAGGATGTAGAGAAAGGAAGCAGAATAGGACTGTGGAGAAAGGGAGCAGAATTAGGATGTAAAAAAGGGAGAAGATTAAGGATTGTAGAGAAGAGGAGCAGAATAGGATGTAGAGAAAGAAGGAGAGCAGAAAGGATGTAGAGAAAGGGGTCAGAATAGGATGTAGAGAAAGGGAGCAGATTAGGATGTAAGAAAGGGAGCAGATAGGATGTAAGAAAGGGGCAGTATTAGGATGTAGAGGTAAAGGGAAGCAGAATAGGATGTAGAAGGGAGCAGATTTAGAATAATGAAGAGAAAAGAAGCAGAATGATGTAGAAGGGAGCAAGAATAGGATGTAGAGAAAGGGAGAGAAGAATAGGATGTAGAGAAAAGGGAGCAGAAAGGAGAGATGATAAAGAAGGGAGCAAGAATAAGGTTAAAAAGGAGCAGATAGGATGTAAAGAAAGGGAGCAAATAGGATGCTAGAGAAAGAGTCAGAATAGGTTGGAGGTGAGAAAGGGAGCAGAATAGGAGTGAAGAAAGGGAGCAGAATAGGATTGTAGAGAAAGGAGAGAATAGGAGGTGAGAAGAAAGGAGCAGATAGGATGTAGAGAAAGGGAGCAGAATAGGATGTAAAGAAAGGGAGAGAATAGGAGAGAAAAGGAGCGAGATAGGATGTAGAGAAAGGAGAGCAGAATAGGATGTAGAGAAAGGAGAAGAAGATGTAGGGAAAGGGAGCAGAATCGGAGTAGAGAAAGGGAGCAGAATAGATGTAAGAAAAGGGAGCAGAATAGGATTTGTGAGAAGGGAGCAGATTAGGATGTGAAAGGGAGCAGAATAGGATTTAGAAAAGGGAGCAGAAGGATTGTGGAAGGAGAGAGATAGGATGTGAGATAAGGAGCAGATAGGATGTAAAGAATAGGGAGCAGATAGGATGTAGAGAAAGAGAGAGAAGAATAGGATGTAAGAGAAAGGGAGCAGAATAGGATGTAAGAAAGAGAGCATAATAGGATGTGGAGAAAGAAGCAGAAAAATATGAGAAATATCGATAATGGCAAATAGGAGTAAGAGAAGTGGAGCAGAAGCAGAATAGGATGTAGAGAAAAGAGGAAGCGAATAGGATGTAAGAGAAAAGGGAGCAGAATAGGAGTGTAGGAAAGGGAGCAGAATAGGATGTGGAGAGAAAGGGCAGCAGAATAGGATTGTAAAGAAAAAGGGAGCAGAATAGATGTAGAGAAAGGAAGAGAATAGGATGTGAGAAGGGACAGAATTAGGAGATGAGCGAGAAAGAGATGAAAGAGGGATGTGGAGAAAGGGAGTAGAGGCAGAATTGTGATGTGGAAAGGGAGCAGAATAGGATATGTAAGAGAAAGGGAGCAGAATAGGATGTAGAGAAAGGGAGACAGAATAGGATGTGAAAGAAAGGGACGCAGAATAGATGTAGAGAAAGGAAGCAGAATAGGATATATGAAGAGAAAGGAAGCAGAAAAGGAGTGTAGAGAAAGGGAGCAGAATAGATGTGGAGAAAGGGAGCAGAATAGGTGATGTGAGGAAAGGGAGCAGAATTAGGATGTGGAGAAGAGAGCAGAATAGGATGTGGAGAAAGGAGCAGAAATAGGATGTGGAGAACGGGAGCAGATAGGAGTGGAGAAGAGGAGCAGAATGGATGTAGAGAAAGGGAGAAGCAGAATAGGATTGTGTGAGAAAGGGAGCAGACTAGGATGTGAGAAAGGGAGCAGAATAGGAGTTTGTGAAGAGAGATGAAGGCAGAATAGGAGTGGAGAAAGGGGCAGAAAGCAGAATAGGATTGGATGAGAGAGAGCAGAATAGGATTGTAGAGAAAGGGAGCAGATAGGATGAGGTGAAAGAAAGGGAGCAGATTAGGAGTGTGAGGAAAGGGAGCAGATTAGGATGTGAGTAGGAGAGAAAGGGAGCAGAAAGGGAGCAGAAATAGGATGTGGGGGGGAGATAAGGAAAGGGAGCAGAATAGATGTGGAGAAAGGGGCAGAATAGATGGTAGAGAAAGGGAAGCAGAATTAGGATGTGAGAAAGGGAGCAGGATAGGATGGAGAAAGGGGAGCAGAATAGGTTAGAAGGGGAGAAGGAGCAGAAAGGATGTGGTGAGAAAGGGAGCAGAGAATAGGATTGTGGGAGAAAGGGAGCAGAATAGATGTGGAGAAGGGAGCAGAATTAGGATTGTAGAGCAAGGAGCAGAATAGGATGTGAGAAAGGGACAGCATAGAAAGATGATGGAGAAAGAAGGAGCAGAATAGGAGTGTAGAGAAAGGAGACCAGAATAGGTGTAGAGAAAAGGGGAGCAGATTAGGATGTGGGAGAAAGGGAGCCAGAATAGAGATGTGGAGAAGGAGCAGAATAGGATGTGGAGAAAGGGAGCAGATAGGATGTGGAGAAAGAAAGGGCAGCAGAATAGGATGTAGCGAGAAAGGAGAGCAGTAAGAGGAGACTGTAGAGAAGGGAAGCAGAATAGGATGTAAAGAAAGGGACAGAATAGAGAAAGGAAAGATATGAGAGAAAGGAAGCAGAATAGGATGTGGAGAAGGAGCGCAGAATAGGATGTAAAGAAAAGAGAAGGGGAAAGAAGAGGATGTGGAGAACGGAGCAGAATAGGTGTAAGAAAGGGGCAGAAAGGATGTAGGAATAGGAAGCAGAATAGGTAGAGAAAGGGAAGAGAAATAGGATGTAGGGAAAGGGAGCAGAATGGATGTGGAGAAAATGGAGAAGAATCATGTAGAGAAAGGAAGAGAAAGGGAGCAGAATAGGATGTAGAGAAGAACGGGAGCAGAATCAGGAGATAGAGAGAAGGGAGCAGAATAGGATGTAGGAATGTAGAGCAAAGGAAGAGAAGGAGCACAGAATAGGATGTAGAGAAAGGAGCAGAATAGGAGTGGAGAAAGGGACAGAATAGGATGTGAGAAGGGAGGCAGAATAGGATGTAGAAAGGGACAGAATAGGATGTAGAGAATAGAGAAAGGGCAGCAGAATTAGGATTGTAAAGGAACGGCAGAATAGGATGTAGAGAAGGGAGAGATAGGATGTAAAGAAGGAGCGAAATAGGATGAGAAAGGGAGCAGAATAGGATGTGTGTAAAGGGAGAAGATTAGGGTGAAGAAAGGAGAGAAATAGGAATGTAGAGAAGAAAGGGGCAGAATAGGATGTAGAGAAAGGGAGCAGAAAGGATGAAAGAGAAAGGGAGCAGAATAGGATGTTAGAGAAAGGGAGAGCAGAATAGGATGTGGAGAAGGAGGAAGAGAAGAGAAGAGGAGAGAATAGGATGTAGTAGTAGAAGAGAAGCAGGACAAAAAATAGGATGTAAGAAAGGGAGCAGAATAGGATGTAGAGAAAGGGAGCAGATTAGGATGTAGAGAAAGGGAGCAGATAGGATGTAGAGAACGGGAGCAGATAGAATGTATGAAGGGAAAAGAAGCAGAATAGGATGTAGAGAAAAGGGAGCATGAATAGGATGTAGAGAAAGGGAGAGGAGGAGCAGATGGATGGAGAAAGGGTAGAGAATAGGATGTAAAGGAAAGGGAAGCAGAATAGGAGTGTAGAGAAAGGGAAGCAGATTAGGATGTAAGAAAGGGAGCAGAATAGGAGGTAGAGGAAAGGGATGCAGAATAGGAGTTAGAGAAAGGGAGCAAATAGGATGGTAGAAGAAAGGGAGCAGAATAGGATTTGATAAGAGAGAAAGGGAGAGAGAAGGAAGACATAAGGGATTATTGGAAGTAGCAATAGATATACCTAGAATGGATTGAAAGGATCAAATAGATACATAAAGTGGATCGTAGTTGAAAGGAGCAAAAATAGGAGTGAGAGGGCAGAATAGATGTGAGAAGGGATTAGTGCTGATTATGAAGAAGAATATTTAGTTAGAGAATGGGTCATATGAGAGATCGGGACAGTAATGTGATTAATTGGGATAGGATTGTGAGAAAGACAGAATGTGTTTATCGAATGAGAGTCAATAGGAATGTAGAAAGGGAAGATAGGATGTAAATGTAAGAAAGGAGCAGAATAGGAGTAGGAGAAAGGGAGCAGAGTAGATGTGAGAAAAGGCGAGCAGAATTGAATGGAGAAGATCAGGATGGAGCAGAAAATAGGATGTAGAGAAGGGAAGCAGATAGGATGTGGAAAGGGAGCAGAATGGATGTGAGAAAGATGTAGGTGCGAGCAATAGATTGGAGTGTGAGGCGATAGAGGAGGAGAGGAGAATAGGATGTAAAGAACAGGGAGCAGAATAGGATTGGGGAGAAGAGGCAGAATACGAAGTGAAGAGGAGCATAATAGGATGTAAAGAAATGGAGCAGATGAGGAGTGTGGAGAAGGGAGCAGAAAATGAAAGGGAGATAGGATGAAAGGAGGCAATAGGCGGAAGGAGCAGATTAGGATGTAAGAAAGGGAGCAGATTGGATGTAGAGAAGGAGCGAATAGGATGTAAAGAAAGGGAGCAGATTAGCAGATATTAAGTAACAGATTAGGATGTGAGAAAGGAGCGAATAGTGTAGGAGAAAGGGAGCAGAATAGAGTAGAGAGAGAAATGCGAGGATTAAGAAGGAGCAGATTCGGATGTTAAAAGCAGGGAGCAGAGAGGTATGAGAGAAGGTAAGCAGATTAGGATGTAGAGAAAGGGACAGAACTACTGTAAAGGGATGTAGGAGTAAGAAAGGGATGCAGAATAGCATGTAGGAAGGAAAAGGAGCAATAGGATGTGGAGAGGGAGAGATTGGATGAGAGAGAGAACAGGGACGGCAGAGCAATTAGGATTTGGAAGGGAGAAGGATGAACGGGAGCATACTAGGATGATAAGATCCGAATGATGGAGAAGGAGCAAATAGATATAGAGGGATGCATAAATATTAGAAAGGGAGCAGTCAGATAGGAGTAGTGGGAAAGGATGCAGAATAGGATGTGAGAAAGGAGGCAGAATAGGATGTAAGAAAGGGAGCAGAATAGATAGGATTTGGAGAAAGGGTAGCAGAATGAATGTGAGAAAGGGAGAGGAATAGGATGTGAGAAAGGGAGGATTAGAGATGTTGGAGGGAAAGGGAAGCAGAATAGAATGTGGAGAAGGGAGCAGGAATAGGATGTGGCGAAAGGAGAAAGCAGATAGGATGTGGAGACCGGGAGCAGAATAAGTATGTAGAGAAAGGAAGCAGAATAGGATGTGAGAAGGGAAGCAGAGCAGAATAGGATGTGGAAAAAGGGAGCAGATAGATGTAGAGAAAGGAGCAGAATAGGGAGTGGAGAAAAGGAGAGGAATAGGGTGGAGAAAGGGAGAAGATAGAGATAGGAGGTAGAGAAAGGGAGCAGGCTGAATAGGAGTGGGAAAAGAGAGCAGATTAGGAGTGAGCAAGGGAGCAGAATAGTATTGTAGAGAAAGGAGCAGAATAGGATGTAGAGAAAGGGAGCAGAATATGGATAGAGAGTGGAGAAGAGGAGCAGGATGTATAGGATGTAAGAAAGGGAAGCAGAATAGGATGTGGAGTGAAGAAAGAGAGCAGAATAGGATGGAGAAAGGGAGATTAGGATGTGAGAAAGGAGCAGAATAGGATGTGAGAAAGGGAGCCGAATAGGATTGTAGAGAGAAGAGAGAGAAGGAAGCAGAAAGGTGTGAGAGAAAGGGAGAAATAGGATGTAGAGAAAGGGAGACAGAATAGGATGTAAGAGAAAGGAGCAAGAAGCAGAGCTAGGATGTAGAGAGAAAGGGAGCAGAATAGGATTATGGAGATAGTAGAAGGAGCAGAATAGGATGTAGAGAAAGGGAGTAGCAGATAGAATATGAGAAAGGGAGAGAAGGAGCAGCATAGGAGAAGAGAAAGGGAGAGAATAGGATTGTAGAGAAAGGGGAGCAGAATAGGTATTTGTAGAGAAAGGGAGCAGAATAGGAGGTAGAGAAGGGAGCAGAATAGGATGTAGAGAAAGGAGCTAAAGAAAGGGGTATGTAGAGAAGGAGAGCAGAATAGGATGTAGAGAAAGGGAGCAGAATAGGATGTAGAGAAAGAGTAGCAGAATGGATTAGAGAAAGGGAGCAGAATAGGATGTAGAGAAAGGGAGGAGAATAGGATGTGGAGGGAGAACAGGAGCAATAAGCAGAGGAAGTGAGCATAGTAAGGATGTAGGAAAGATCATAAATAGGATGTGGCAGAAAGGGAGCAATAGGATGGTACCAAAGGAGAGCAGATTAGAGATTAGCAAAGGGAGCAGAATAGGAGTGAAGGAAGGAAGCGAATAGATGTAGAGAACGGGAGCAGAAAGGAGTTAAAGGAGCAAATAGAGTAGAGAAAGGAGCATAGGAGGTGAGAAACGAGAAGCAGAAAAGAATCAGGAGTGGCGGAGAGAGGCAGAATAAGGTGAGAGAAAGGAGCATAGGAATGAAAGGGAGCAGATCGAAGTGACGAACATAGGATGAGCGCAGAATAGAGAGTAGGTCGAAAGGAAGAGCCGAGGCGCAGAATGGGAGTTTAAGGGAGCGAAAGATGTAGAGAAAGGAGGAATAGATAAGATTGAGCAGATGGAGTAGAAGAAAGAGATAGAAGAATAGGAGTGATGAGAAAGGGAGCAGAATAGATTTAGAGAAAGGGAGCAAATAAGGATGTGAGGGATCGATAATGTAGAGTCAGAATAGGTGGTGGAGAGGCGCAGTTAGGAAAGAGGAGCAGAATAGAATTGGAGAAAGGGATAGAGAAAGACAATAGAAATTTGTGGCGACAGAGAGGCAGATTAGGATGTGGATTGGAGACAGGGATCAGAATAGTATGGAGAGAAAGGAAGCAGAATCGTATGAGAGAAAGGGAGCAGAATAGGATGTGGAGAAGAAAGGGAAGACAGAATTGGATGTGGAGAAAGGGAGCAGATTGGATGGTGGAGAAAGGGAAGCAGATAGAGAATAGGATGTGGAGAAAGGAGCAGAATAGGATTGTGGAGAAGGGGAGAAGATTAGGATTGGTAGAGAAAGGGAGCAGAATAGGATGTAAGAAAAGGGAGCAGATTAGGATGTGGAGAGAAAGCGGGAGCCAATAATTGGATGTGGAGAAAGTAAAGGAGCAGAATGGGGCTGTGGAGAAAGCGAAGCAGAAGTAGGAGTATGTGGGAGAAAGGAGGAGATTAGGTGTAGAGATAGGAGATAGCAGAGACAGAAGAATAGGAGAGGAAGAAAGGGAGCAGATGGAGTGTGTACGAGAAAGGGAGAGAGAATACGGAGTGTAGAGAAAGGGAGCGATTAGGGATGTAGAAGAAAGGGAAGCCAGGAATAGGATGTAGGACAGGGAGCAGATAGGATGGTACAGAAAGGGGAGGCAGAATAGGATGGGAGGAGAAAGGGAGCAGATAGCAATTAGGAGGTGTAGAGAAAGGGATGCAGACATAGGTTGTGTGAGGAAAGGGAGCAGAATAGATTGTAAGGAAAGGGAGCAGAATAGGATGTGGAGAACGGGAGCACGAATTAGGATGTAGAGAAAACGGAGAGAAAGGAGTGGAACGAAGGGGAGCAGACAGAATAGGATCGAGAGAAAGGGAGCGCAAGATGTAGGAAGGAGATGTAGGAGTCCGAAGGGACAGCAGCAGATTAGGATGTGAAAAGAAAAACGGGAGGCAGAATAGGATTGTAAGGAAAGGGAGCAGGATAGGTTTGGATGTGGAGAACAGGGAGCAGATTAGAAGTAGAGAAAGGGAGCAGAGCAATAGGATGTGGAGGAAAGTGATCGCGGAGCAGATATGTTTTTGGTAATAAAACTTGTAGAACTTTAGAAAAAAGTTTTACATGTAATAGCGATATTATTATGCTGTTAAAGCTGTGTGTGATATTCTTTCCCCTTTCTTCTTTTCTCCTTTCATCTACCCTTAACAGACTGTTGTAGGTAAATCTATGTTTATCTCGGATTGTCTTTTCCTATCGGTCATCTTCGACAGCTGCGGTTAGTATCCTTTCTATTTTTTATCCTTTTAATCTTTATTCTTCTTCCTTTCTATTTCTTTTCTCTTTTCTTTCTTTGCGTCCCTTTTTGTGAGAATGCATTCTTCTCATACTATGATTCGGCATCCTCCCTCTCTGTCTTGAGATCGCTCATCTTGATGTATCCTTCTTTTTCCTCTTTTTTTCCCCCCCACCTCTCACCACTCTCTCGCCCACAGTTCACCTCCCTACCTTCCTTCCACATTCTTTTTTTCTTATCCCTTTTTCATCTACTCTCTTTTCCTTTCTCCTCCTTCTTTCCCCCCCCCTCTCCTAACAACCACCCCCCCCCCCTATGTCTCATTCTGTTCTCTTCCAGCAGAATAGGATGTAGAGAAAGGGAGCAGAATAGGATGTAGAAAAAGGGAGCAGAATAGGATGTAGAGAAAGGGAGCAGAATAGGATGTAGAGAAAGGGAGCAGAATAGGATATAGAGAAAGGGAGCAGAATAGTATTGGGAGAAAGGTTATCAGAATAGGATGTGGAGAAAGGAGCAGAAAGGAGAAAGAGGAGCAGATGGGATGGCCGGATCATGAAAGGATGTAGAGAAAGGGAGCAGATTATGATGTGATGAAAGGGAGCAGCTAGTTAAGAAAGGAATGGATGTGAGAAAGGGAGCGATATCATGAGGTAGAGAAAGGAAGCAGAATTATGAATTAGAAGATCAGATGGAAAGAGGCAGCTATTGGTGGGAAAGCAGATTAGGATGTAGAAGAGAAAGGAATGGAGGGCAGAATAGGATTGAAAGTCAGATGGAAAGAGGAGCAGAATAGGATGTAGAGAAAGAGGGATCAGATAGTGAGAAAGGTAATGTGAGAGAGGGAGATTAGATGTGGAGAGGCAGATAGATGTGGAAATGGCTAGTGGAGAAAGATCATAGGTGAGAAGGAGAATAGTGATTGTGGAGAAAGTGGGAGTTCATATAGGATGTATAGGAGGTATGAGGAGTCGCGAAAAGGGAGCGATGGGAGAAAGGGAGCAGAAGTAGGATGTAAAAGATCAGATTAGGTGAGAGGAGGGCAGAATAGGAATGTGGATAGGGGCAGAATAGGATGTAAGGAAATGGAGCAGATAACTAGGATGTAGATAAAGGAGCAGAATAGATGTATAGAGGGAGCATAATAGGATGTGGAGTAAAGGGAGCAGAATAGTATGTATGAGAAAGGGCAATTAGGATGTGGAGAAGAGGAGCAGAATAGGAATAGTAGAAGGGCAAATAGGAGGTTTGAGAAGGGAGCAATAGGATGTAGAGAAGGAGCAAGGAGTAGCAGAATCAAGATGTGAAGAAAGGGCCAAATAGTAGTGTGAGAAGGGAGCAGAATAGGATTGGTAAGAGATGGACAGATTAGGATGTGGAGAGAGGAGCAGAATATGAATTTGAAGAAAGGGAGCAGATGGATTGAGATAAGGGCATCCGAATAGGATTGAGAAGGAAGCAGAATAGGCATGTGGAGAAAGGGAGCAAATTAAGATGTGGAGAAAGGGAGCAGAATAGTGGGGAGCAGTAGTTTGAGAAGGGGCAAAGGGGAAGGGCAGAATAGATGTAGAGTAGATAGATTGAGAAAGGGAGCAAAGGATAGAAGCGATAGATGTGCGAACTAGGATGAAAAGCAGATGGATGGGACGCCGAATAGGTTTAGAAGGAGGCAGATGAGAAAAACAGAATATGGATGTAGAGAAGGGAGCAGAAATAGATGTGGAGGAGAGGCAAATAGGATGTGAGAAAGTGGCAGATTAGGGAATGTGGCGAAAGGGAGTAGATAGGATGTATGAGAAAGGAGACAGATTAGATGTGGCGAATGGCGAGTCAGAATAGGATGTTGGATAAAGGAGGCCATAATAATGTAAAGAAGGGAGGCAGAATAGATGTGGCAGAAAGGTAGCAGAATAGGATGTGGAGATGAGGAGATAGATGGAAAATGAGCAGAATCGGATGGGAAAGGGAGCGAATAGGTAGATGTGGATGAAGGTGATGCAGATAAGGATGTGGAGAAAGGGTGCAGGAATAGAGTAAAGAAAGGAAGCGAATAGATGTAAAGACAAGGAGCAGAATAGGATTAAAAGAAAGGGATCAGAATAGATGTAGATAAAGGGAGCGAAATAGGATGTAAAGAAAAGGGCGTAAATATGGATTGTAAAGAAAGAAGCAGAATAGGATTTAAAGAAAGGGCATAAATCGATACAGTAAAGGGAGAATAAGGATGACAGAAAGGAGAGAGAATAGCAATAGTGTAAATGAAAGGAAGCCGAAAAGGATGTAAAGAAAGGAAGCCAGATAAGAGTAGAGAAGTGGACAGAAGTGATGTAAAGAAGTAAGCAGAATGGATGTAAATAAGGGAGCAGAACATAGGATTGTAGAGAAGGGATCAGAATAGGATGTGGATAAGGGAGCAAATTGATGTAAGACGGGATCGAGAATAGGAGTACGGAAGGAAGCAGAATAGATGTGGAAAGGGATGCAGAATAGGGATGTAAGAAAGGGAGGCAGATAGATGTAACAGTCAAGAGGCAATAGGATTGTGAGAAAGGGAGAGAATGTCATAGAGGATCAGAATTAAGAAAAAAGGGAGCAGATTAGGATGTAGAAAAGGGAGCAGATTAGGTGGGAGAGAGAGTAGTGAAGAAGGGAGCATATTAGGTGTGAGAAGGCAAAGATGGGACAGGGAGCATAGATTAGGATACGAAGGGAGCAGACAGTAAGAATGTATATGAGTAAAGAGGAGCAGAATTATTGAGTAAGGGAAATGTGGAGAATGGATGCTGAATAGTACAGATCGATGTCAAGAAAAGTGAGCAGAATAGGATTTAAGAAGGGAGCAGAATGGATGTAAAAGGAGCAAATGAGGAGCGCAGAATAGATGTAGAGAAAGGGAGCAGAATAGGATGCTGAATGAGCAGAAAGGAGAGAAGAACGAATATGATGCGAGGCGACGCAGAATAGGATTGAGAAAGGGGCAGATATAGTGAATGTAAGAATGAGAGCAAATCGGAATTTAGAGAGAAGAGATGGAGAATAGGAAGCGATTGATGTAGAGAACGCATGTGTAGAGAAAGGAATGCAATAGGATAAAGTAGCAGAAAGGTTGAGCAGAAATGGAAGCAAAAGTGATAAATAGTTGTAGAGAGGAATGCATAATAGGATGTGAGAAGGAAAAGGAGAAGAAGGGGCGATAGGATGGGAGAAAGGAGCAGAATAGTGAGAGGAGAGAAGGAGGGAGAAAGCAGAATAGGATTGGAGGAGGACATAATGGATGCGACGGGATAAATATGGGATAGAAGCGATGATGTAGAGAGGAGCAGATTAGGATGTGAGAAAGGGAGCAGATTGGATTGTGAGAGAAGGGAGCAGAATTAGGAATGTGAACAGAGAGAGCAGAATTAGGCATGTGGAGAAAGGGACAGAATAGATGTGGAGAGACAGAGAAGGAGTAGAAAGTGAGAAGTAGGAGGGATAAGTGGAGTGGGATACAAGGATGTGAGAGACATGAATTGGAGAAAGGGAGCAGAATAGATGTGAGAGAGAAGGAGCAGATAGGATGTGGAGAAAGGAGCGAATGATTGAGGAAGAATGTTAGAAAAGGGAGCGAATAGATGTAGAAGGGAGCAGAATGATGATGTAAGAAAGAGCAAATGGTAGAAGAAAGCAGAATTAGGATGTAGAGAAGGGAGCAGAATAGAATGTGGAAAGGGAGCAGATAGGATGTAGAAGAGCAAATAAGGATGCTAGAAGGGAGCGAATGGAGAAGACGGGAGCAGAATAGTATGTGGAGAAGGGAGCGATAGGTAAGAGACAGAATAGGATGTAGAGAAAGGGAGTCAAATAGGATGTGGAGAAAGGAGCAATAGGCTGTACAAGAAGGAAGCAGAATAGGATGTAGAAAAGGCCAATAGATGAAGATAGTGAGAATGATTTGGAGAAAGGTAGCAGAATAGATGTGAAGGAGGCAGAACTAAGGATGTAAGAAGGGAGCAGTAATAGTATGTTAGAGAAAGGTGAAGGCAGTAATAGGAGTAAGAAAGCAGAAGAATTGTGAGAGAGGTTATATGTGGAGAAATGGAGCAAGAATAGATGTAAAGAAAGGGAGCAGAATAGGATGTAGAGAAAGGAGCAGATAGGATGTTAGAAAGGGAGGCAGAATAAGATGTGGAAAGGAAAGAATAGGATGCGAATAGAAGTGGGAATAGGTAAGAAAGGGAGCAGAATAGGATGTAAAGAAGGAGCAAATAGGATGTAGGAAAAGGGGCTAGAATAGGATGTAAAGAAAGGAAGCAGAATAGTATTGATCAGTGATTAGAAAAGGGACGGAAATTGATTTAGAAGAAAGGGAGCAGAATGCATTAGAAAAGTGAAGCGAAATAGGAATGTAAGAAAGTAAGCAAATAGGATATGAGAAAGGGAGGGCAAAGGTGATAGAACGAATCTAAGTAGGAATGTAGATAAAGGGAGCAGAATAGGATGTAAAGAATGGGAGCAGAATCGGATGTAGAAAGGAAGCAGATAGATGCGAAATGAAGAGAATGGAGAAGGGAATGATTTGAGAAAGGGACAGCGATAGGATCGGAGAAAGGAGAATAGGATGTAGAGAAGAGAGAGCAGAATAGGATGTGGAAGGAGCATAGAGAGTGGTAGTAAGGGAGAAGTGAGCATATAGGTATGTTGAGAAGGCGAGGCAGACAAATAGTATGTAGAAAGGGAGCAGAAAGGAATGTGAGAAAGGGAGCAGAATAGGATGTGCAGAGGGCAGGAGTGAAGAGAAAGAGAATAGATGGAGAAAGGGAGCAGAATAGGAATGTCGAGAGAGAGGAGCATAATAGATTATGAAATAAGGGAGCAGAATAGTGATGTAAAATCAGAAAGGGATGTGGAGAATAGGATGTCGATTGATGAAGGGAGCAGATTAGGATGTGGAAGAAAGGGAGCAGAATAGGATGTAGCAGAAGAGGGAGCAGAATAGGATGTAGAGAAAGGGAGCAGAATGGATGTAGAGAAAGAGCAGATAGGATGGAGAAAGGCAGCAATAGGATGTAGAGAAAGGGAGCGATCTAGATGTAGAGAAATGTGAGCAGAATAGGATGTGGATAGATATAGCAGAATAGGATGTAGAAAGGGAGCAGAATAGGTGTAGAGAAAGGGAGCAGAATAGGATGTGGAGAAAGGAGAGCATACTAGGATGTAAAGAAAGGGAGCAGAATAGGATGTAGAAAAAGGGAGCATATAGGATGTAGAAAAGGGAGCAGAAAGATGATAGAAAGGAGCGAATAGAATGTGGAGAAAGGGCGCAAATAGGATGTAGAGAAAAGAGCAGAATAGGATGTTGATGAAAGTATGCAGAATAGGAGTAAGAGAAGGAGCAGAATAGAGATGCAGAGAAAGGAATGCAGAATAGATGTAAGAAAGAAGCAGAATACGATGTAGAGAAAGGTGAGCAGAAATAGGAATTGAGAAGGACCAAATGATGGTAAGAACGGAGAGATAGGATTAGGAGAAAGGGACATATTATGTAAAAGAAAGTAGGAGCATAATAGATGTAGAAGAAGGAGTAGAATAGATGTAAGAAGGAACAGAATGGAGAAAGAGGGAGGAATCGGATGTATAAAATTGGTAGCAGAATAGGATGTGAGAAAAGGGTCAGAATAGGATTAGGAACAAGGTGTATAAGAGTGAAGCAGAATAGGATTCGATGAGAGATAATAAAGCAAAGGAGCTAGTATGGATGTAGAAAGGAAGCAGAATGTGTAGTGCAATGAGCAAAATATGATTGTTGGAGAGGGAGATGTGAAGAAGGACAGACTATTGATGTATAGATAAGAGGGGGCCGATAGTGAGAAAATGGAGCAGAATAGGAATGTGTAGAAGAAGTGGGAGCAGATAGATGGTAGCCAGAAATGTGAGCAGAAGGATTTGGAGATAAGGAGCAAATAGGATGTGGAGAGAATAGGGACAGAATAGACTGTAGTAATAGAGAGCAGAATAGGATGTGAGAGAAAGTGGATGGCAGAAATAGTGAGTTGAGAGAAAGGAGCAGAGATTGGAATTGTGGAGAGAAAGGGAGCAGATTAGGATGTGGAAAAGGGAGGCAGAATAGATAATGTAGGAGAAAGGCAGATTAGGATGTTGAAAATGAGAGAATATGATGTGGAAAGGGAGCAAATAATGTAAGAAAGGGACAGAAATAGGATGTGATGAGAAGGGAGCAGATGGTGAGAGGAGATGCATGTAGAAGAAAGGGAGCAGAATAGGTAGCTGTGAGAGAAAGGAGCAGAATAGGATGTTGGAAAGAGGAGCAGAATAGGATTGTAGTGTAAGAAAGGGCGCAGATTAGAATGTGGGAGAAGGGAGCAAATAGGATGAGAGAACTGGATCAGTATTGAGGAAAGGAGCAGAATATATTGTAAGAAAGGGCAGAATAGAGGAGTAGAGGAAGGGAGCAGAATAGGATGTAGAGAAGGGAGCATTGAGGAATAGTGGAGAAAGGGAGCAGATTAGATGTGAGAAGGAGCGATAGGATAGAAGGAGCAGAATAGGATGTGGAGAAGGGGCAATAGGAATGTAGAAAGGAAGCAGAAAGGATGTAGATAAGGGAAGCAGATAGGATGTAGAAGAAGGGAGCAGAATAGGATGTGATAAGAAGAAAGGAGTAGCAGAATAGGATGTAGAAAGGGAGCAGATAAGGAATAGAAGGAGCAGAATAGGATGTGAGAAGGGAGCAGAATAGGATGTAGAGAAAGGGAGCAGAATAGGAATGGGGAAGAACGGGAGCAGAATAGGATGTAAGAAAGGCAGAGAATCGGATTGTGGAGAAAGGGAGCAGAATAGGTGTATAGATGGAGCAGATAGGATGTGGAAGAGAGAGAGCAGAATAGGATGTAAAGAAAGGGAGCAGAATGGATGGGAGAAAGGGAGCAGATAGGATGTAGAGAAATGGAAGAGATTAGGATTGTGGAGAGAGAGAGCGAATAGGATATAGAGAAAGGGAGCAGAATAGATGTAGAAAGGGAGCAGAATAGGATGGAGAAGTAGCAGAATGCAGTGGAGAAAGGGAGCAAATAGGATGTGGAAAAGAGGAGCAGAATAGGATGTGGGAGAGAGAGCAGATTAGGATGTTGGAGAAGGGAGCAAATAGGATGGTGGAGAAAGGGGCAGAAGATAGGATGTTGAAGAGAGAGCAGAATAGGATGTTAGAAAAGGGAGCAGAATAGGATGTGGAGAAAGGGCAGATTAGGATGTGGCGAAAGGAGGAGCAGAATAGGATGTGGAAAAGGGAGCGAATAGGATGTAGAGAAAGGAAGCAGAAAGGATGTGAAAGGGAGCGAATAGGAGTAAAGAAGGAAGCAGAATAGGATGTAGAGAAAGGGAGCAGAATAGGATGTGGAGAGAGAGAGCAAATAGTAATGTAGAGAAAAGGAGCAGATTAGGAAGTGGCAAAGGGAGTAGAAGTAGATGGATGAGAAAGGAGCAGATTATGGTATGGGGCGAAAGGGAGAGAATAGGATGTGGAAGAAAAGGAGCAGAATAGGATGTAAGAAAGGGAGCAGAATAGATGTGGAGAATGAGCAGAATAGGATGTGGAGAGAAGGGATGGCAGAATAGGTTGTGGAGAAAGGGACGAATAAGGATGTGAGAAAGGAGCAGATAAGGATTGTGAGAAAGGAGCAGAATAGGATGTAAAGAAAGGAAGCAGAATGAGAGGTACAGAAGGTAAGCAGAATGGATGTAAAGAAAGGGGCAGAATAGATGTAGATAAAGGGAGCAGAATAGGATGTAAAGGAAAGGGAGAATAGGATGTAAGAGAAAGGAAGCAGAATAGGATGTAAAGAAGGAGAAGAATAGGATGTAGATAAGGTAAAGGAGCAGTAATAGGATGTAGAGAAAGAGCAGGAATAGGATGTAAAGAAAGGAAAGCAGAAAAGGATGTAAAGAAAGGAAGCAGAATATGATAAGAATGGATCAGAGAAGGAGTAAAGAAAGGAACAGCAATAGGATGTAAAGAAAGGGAGCAGAATAGGATGTAAGAAAGGGAGCAGAATAGGATGTGGAGAGGGAGCAGAATAGATGTAAAGAAAGGGGCAGAATAGGATGTAGAGAAAGGGAGCATAGATGTGGAAGGAGCAGATATGATGTTAAGAAGGGAGCAGAAATAGGATGTAGATAAATTAAGCAGAATAGGATGTAGAGAAAGGGAGCAGAATAGAGATAGAAGGACGATAGGATGTAAAGAAGGGAGCAGAAATAGGATGTGGAGAAAGGGAGCATAATCGGATGTAGAGAAAGGGAGCAGATTGGATGTGGAGAAGGAGGCAGATTAGGATGTGGAAAAGGGAGCAGAATAGTGATGTAGAGAGAAAGGGAGCAGAATAGGATGTAAAGAAAGGGCGCAGAATAGGATGTGGATGTGAGAGAAAGGGAGCAGAATAGTGAAAATGTGAGAAAGGGAGCATAATAAGGATGTGGAGAAGGGAGCAGAATATGATGTAGAGAAAGGAGCAAGATAGAATGTGGAGAAAGGGAGCAGAATAGGATGTAAAGAAGGGCAGCAGATAGAATGTAAGAAAGGAAGGCATAATAGGATGTAAGAAAGGGGCAGAATAGATGTAAGGAAAGGGTACAGAAATGTATGTGAGAAGGAGCCGAATAGTGATGTAGTAGAAAGGGAGCAGAATAGGATGTGGAGAAAGGGGAAGCAAATATGGATGTAAAGAAAGGGAGCAGAAGAATTAAGAAGGAAGCATAATAGGATGTATAGAAAGGGAAGCAGATAGGATTGTAGAGAAAGGGAGCAGAATAGGATGTAAGAAGAGGAAGCAGAATAGGATTGTAGAAAGGGAGGCAGAATAGGCGTAAGAGAAGGGAGCAGAATAGGATGTGGAGAAGGGATCAGAATAGATGTAGAGAAAGGAAGCAGAATAGATTGCTAGAAAGAGAGATGTGGATGTGGGAAAGGGAGCAGAATAGGATGTCGGTGTAAGAAAGGGAGCAGAATAGATGTGGAGACGAGAGCGAATAGATGTGGAGAAAAGGGGGAGCAGAATAGGATGTTGGATGTAAAAGGGAGCAGAAGGAGACAAGTAGGATGTAGGAAGTAGAAGAGGAGCAGAATAGGATGTAGAGAAAGGAGCAAATAGGATGTGGAGAAAGGGAGGCAGCAATAGTATCTAGCAAAGGAAGCAGAATAGGATGTAAGAGAGGAGCAGAATAGGATGTGAGAAAGGGAGCAGAATAGGATGTGGAGAGGAGAGGATGGAAGAGAGACAGAATAGGATGTGGAGAAAGGGAGCATATAGGATGTGGGAAAGGGAGGCAGATAGGAGTGGAAGACGAGGAGAGAGAGAACAATAGGATGTGGAGAAAGGGAGCCGAATAGGATGTGGAGAAAGGAGCAGAATAGATGTAGAGAAGGGAGCAGAATAGGAATGTGGAGAAAGGGAGCAGATTAGGATGTGGAAAAGAGCAGAATAGAATGTGGAGCGGAGCAGGATATGATGTGGAGAAAGGGAGCAGAATAGGGTCGAGAAAGGGAGTCGTGAATGAATGTGGAGAAGGATCGCATAATAGGATGTTAGAGAAGGGAGCAGAATGGTGTGAAAGGGAGCAGAATAGGATGTAAAGACGGAGCAGAATAGGAATGTAATATAGAAAGGAGAACCAGATAGGAGTAGAGAAAGGGAGCAGATTAGGATGTGGAAGAAGGGAGTCAGAATAGAATTGTGGAAATGGAGCGGAATAGGATTAGAGAAAGGCAGAATAGATTGAGAAAGGGAGCAGAATAGGATGTAGTAGAAAGGAAGCAGAATAGGATGTAGAGAAGGGAGCTAAATGATGTAAAAAAGGGAGCATAGAATGAGAGAGAAGTAGGAGACAGGAAGTGAGAAGGGAGCAGAATAGATGTAGAAGGGAGCAGAATAGGATGTTGAGAAAGGGAGCAGAATAGGATGTAAAGAAAGGAGCAGAATAGATGTAGAGAAAGGAAGCAGAATAGGATGTTAAGAGGAAGCAGAATAGGATGTAGAGAAAGGAGCGAATAGGAATGTAGGAGAAAGGAAGCAAATAGGATGTAAAGAAAGGAGCAGAATAGATGTAAAGAAAGGGAGCGAATAGGAATGTAGAAAGGGAGAGCAGAATAGGGATGTAGACAGAAAGGGAGCAGAATAGGATGTAGAGAAAGGATGCGAATAGATGTAGAGAACAGAAGCGATAGGATGAGAAGGGACAAATAGATTGAGAAAGGGAGCAGAATAGATGTAAGAAAGGTGGCAGAATAGTATTAGAGAAGGAGCAATTAGATGTAAAGAAGGGAGCAGAATAGGAATGTGAGTAAAGGGGCAAGAGTAGGATTAGAAGGAGCAGAATAGATGTAAAGAAGGGAGCAGAAAATAGGATGTCAGATAAAGGGAGCAGATTAGGATGTAAGAAAGGGAGCAGAATAGGATGTGAGAAAGGGAGCAAATATGATGTAGAGAAAGGGAGCAGAATAGGATGTAAACATAAGGGGCAGAATAGGATGTAAAAGGGACAGAATGGATTAGAGAAAGGAGCAGAAATAGATGTGAAAGGGAGCAGAATAGGATGTAAAGAAATGAGCAGAATAGGATGTAAGAAAGGGAGCAAATAGGATGTAGAGAAGGAGCAGAATAGGAGGTAGAGCAGGAGCAGAATAGGATGTAGAAAGGGAGCAGATAGGATTAGAGTAAAGGGACGAATTGGATGTAAAGAAAGGGAGTCACATATGTGAGATAAAGGGAGCAGATGGATGTAGATAAGGGGCAAATAGGATGAAAGAGGAGCAGAATTAGGTAAGAAAGGAAGCAGAATAGGATGTAGAGAAAGGGAGCAAATTAGGATGTAAAGAACAGTGAGCAGATTAGAGTAGAGAGGGAGCAGAATAGGATGTTAAAGAAGGGAGCAGATTAGATGTTAGAGAAAGGAAGCAGAATAGGATGTAGAGAAGGGAGCATGATAGGATGTAGAGAAGGGAGCAGAATAGGATTTAGAGAAAGGAAGCAAATAGATGTAGAGAAAGGGAGCAATTAGGATGTAAAGAAAGGGAGGCAGATTGGATGTGAAAGGGAGCAGAATAGATGTAAAAAGAAGGGAGGATGGATGTAAGAAAGGAGCAGAATAGGATGTGGAGAAGGGAGCAGATTAGGATGTAGAGAAAGGGAGGCAGAATAGGATTGTAGAAAGGAGCAGAATAGGATGTAAAGAAGGACAGAATAGGATGTAGAGAAAGGAGCAAATTAAGGATTTAAGAAAGGGAGCGATTAGGGTGTAGAGAAGGGAGCAGAATAGGATGTAGAGAAAGAGCAGAATAGGATGTGGAGAGGGAGCAGATTGGATGTGAGAAAGGGACGATAGATTAAGAAAGGGAGCAATAGGGAGAATGGATAGATTAGATGTAGAGAAAGGACAAATAGGATGTGGCAAAGAGAGCAGATAGGATGTGGAGACGGGAGCAGAATGTAATTTAGAGAAAGGAAGCACGAAATAGGATGGTTAGAGAAAGGGAGCAGATAGGATGTGGAGAAAGGAAGCGAATAGGATGTAGAGGGGAGCAATAGGATTGTGGAGAAAGGGCAGAATAGGATTGAGACGGGAGAAATAGGATGTAGAGAAGGAGCAGAATAGTATGTAGGATAAAGGGAGCAGAATAGGATGTGAGAGAAGTAGAATATTAGGATGTAGAGAAGGGAGCAGAAATGGATGTAGATAAAGGAGCAGAAATAGGATGTAGAGGCAAGGGAGCAGAAAAGGATGTAGGAAAGGGGCAAATGGATGTAGAGAAGGGAGCAGATAGGATTTAGAGAAAGGTAGCAGATATAATGATGTAGAGAAAGGGACAGAATAGGCTGTAGAGAAGGAGCAGTGAATATGAAGAAAAGGGAGCAGAATAGGATGTAAGAAAGGGAGCAGAATAGGATGTAGAGAAAGGAGCGTAGATACGATGTAGAGAAGGAGCAGAATGGATGTAAAGAAAAGAGCAGAATAGGATGTAGAAAAGGAGCAAAAGGATGTAAGAAAGGAGAAAAGAGAGAGAAGTAAGCCAGATAGGATGTGAAAATGGGCAAATAGATGTAAAGAAGGGCAGAATAGGACTGTAGAGAAAGGGAGAAGAATAGGATGTAGAGAAAGGGAGCAGAATAGGATTGTAGAGAAAGGGGAGCAGAATAGGATGTAAAGAAAGGGAGTCAGAATAGATGTAAAGAAAAGCACAGAATAGGATGTAAGAGAAAGGAGCAGAATGATATGTGAGAGAAGGTACAGAATAGGAGTAGAGAAGGGAGCAAATGATAAGTAGAAGAAAGGCGCCAAATAGATGTAAGAAAGGGAGCATAATAGGATGTAGAGAGGGAGCAGATCGGATAAAACAGGAGCAAATAAGGGATGTAAAGAAAGGCGACAGATTAGGATGTAGAGAAGGACAGCGGATAGGATGTAGAGAAGGGAGCAGATAGGTATGTAGAATGAGAATGGATGTAAGAAGAGCAGATAGGATGTAGAAAGGGAGCAGAATTATGATGTAGAAAAGGTTAACAGAATAGGATTGTAAGAAAGGATCAATAGATATGAAGAAAAGAGACAGAATAGGATGTGAAAAAATGGACAAATATCGTGTAGAAAGGGAGCAGAATAGGATGTTTGAAAAGGGACAGAAATAGATGTAGAAAGGGACAATAGAATGTAGAGAAAGGAAGCAGACTATAGGATTTAGTAGAGAAGGAAGCAGAATAGGATGTGAGAAGAAAGGGAGGCAGAATAGGATGTTTAGAAGAGGAGCAGATAGGATGTAGAGAAGCAGAAGATAGGATGTAGAGAGAAGGAGCAGAATAGATGTAAAGAAAGGGAGCAAATAGGATCTAGAAGGAAGCAGAATAGATGTAGAAGAAGGAGCAAATAGATGTAGAGAAGGGAGCAGAATAGGATGTGAGACTGAGCATAATAGGATGTGAAGAGCAGAATAGATGTGGAGAGAAGAGCAGAATAGGATATTGGATAAAGGACAGAAAGGATGTGGAGAAAGGGAGCATATAGATGTGGAGAAGAGAGAGTCAGAATATTGTAGTAGTAAAGGGAGCAGAATAGGATGTGGAGACAAGGGAGCAGAATAAGTATGTGAGACAGGGAGCAGAATAGGATGTGTAAAAGAGCAGAATAGAATGTGGAACGAAGGATAGAAAGAGGAGTGTAGATGGGAGAATAGGAGCAGAATAGATGTAGAGAAAGGGAGCAGAATAGGATGTGGAGAAAGGGAGCAGATAGGATGTGGAGAGGGAGCATAGTAGGATAGGTGGAGAAGGGAGCAGAATAAGGATGTGATAGAGAGGCAGATTAGGATGTGGAGAAGGATGCAGAATAGGAGTGGAGAAAGTGAAGCAAATAGGAATGTAAGAAAGGGAGCAGAATAGGATGTGGAGAAAAGGGAGCAGATTAGGATGTGGAGAAAGGACAGAATAAGGTTGAGAGGCAGATATAGTATGTGGAGAAGGTAGTAGGAATGGATGTAGAAACGGGAAGCAGAATAGGAATGTGAGAAGGGAGCAGAATAGGATGTAGAGAAAGGGGAACAGAGGAGGGAGCAGAGGAGGGAGATAGAAGAGAATGGGAGAAAGGTTGAGAGAACGAGAATAGATGTGGAAAGGAACAGAAATGTTGAGAGCAGCAATATGGACTGTGGAAGACAGAAAGGAGATAGGATGGGGAAAGGGAGCAGATTAGGTAGTGGAGAAAGGGAGCAGAATAGGATGTGAAGAAGGATGAGAAGGAGTGATGAGACGAGAATAGGATGTAGAGAAAGGGAGCAGGAATAGGTATTGATGGAGAAAGGTAGCAGATGGATGTGGCAGAAAAGGAAGCAGACAGATGAAAGCCAGTAGGATGTGAAGAAAGGGAGCAGAATAGTAGATGTAGAGAAAGGAGGGGAGCAGAAATAGGATGTGGAGAAAGGGAAGCAAATAATGAAGAAGGCCGAGGATGTAAGGAAAGGGCAGCAGAATAGGATGTGGAGAGAGAGCAGAAGATGTCAGAAAGGGAGAGAAAGGCGAATAGGTTGGCGAAAAAGGGATCAGAATAGGCTAGTAGAGAAAGGGCATCAGAATAGGATGTAAGAAAGGGAGCCAGAATAGGATGTGTCGAAAGGAAAGGGACAGAATGGATGTAACAAGAAAGGGAGCAGAATAGGATGTGGAAAGAAAGGGAGCACAATAAGGATGAGCAGAAATAGTGGTAGAGAAGGGAAGCGAATACGGATGTGGGAAAAGAGCAGTAATCAGGATGTGGAGAACGGAGCAGAATATGGATGTGGCAGAAAGAAGGAGCATAATGAATTTAGATAAGAAGCTTAATGTATAGAAAGGATGTGTAGCAAATAGGATGTAAAGAAAGGAGCAGATTAGGATGTAAAGAAAGGGAGCCATAGATGGATGTAAAAGGGAGCAGTAAAGGATGTAAGAAAGGAGTAAGCAATAGGAGTAAAAGAAGGAGCAGACGGCAAGAAAAGGGAATAGATGTAGAAAAGGGAGCAGAATAGGATGTAGAAAAGGGAGCAGAATGGATTGTAAAGCGGAGCAAGAAGAAGATGTAAGAAGGTAGCAGAATAGCTGTAGCCTCAGACAAGTTGTAGCCGAATAGGTATGTCATGTAAGAGTGGTCGATAAAGGACAATGGAATAGGGCGACATAAGGATGTAAAAGAAGGGAGTCAGAAATAGGATGTAGAGAAAAGGGAGCAGAATAGGATGTGACGAAGGGAGCAGAATAGGATTAAGAGAGAGAAAGGATTAAGCGAAATGGCAGAGATGGTTGAGAGAAGGGACCAGATAGATGTAAAGAAAGGGAGTGCAGAATAGGATGTAGAGGAAGGAAGCATAGGAGTGAGAGGAGCAGAATAGAGAAAGAGGATAGGATGAGAGAAAGGGAGCAGAATTAGGATTGTAAAGAAGAGGAGCCAGATAGGATGTCGAGAAAGGGACGCTGAATGGATGTAGATGAAAGGAGGCAGAATTAAGGATGTGAGAGACAAGGGAGGAGAATAGAGAGTAGAGAAAGGGAAAGAATAGGATGTGAGAAAGGGAGCAGAATTAGGATGTAAAGAAAGGGAGCAGAAAATAGAATGTAGAGAAAGAGCGACATAATTAGAAAAAATGATGTAGAGAAAGGGAGCAGAATAGGATGTATGAGAAAGGAAGCAGCAGATAGGATGTAGAGAAAGGAGGCAGCATTAGGATGTAAAGAAAGGGAGCAGAATAGGATGTAGAGAAAGGAAGCAGTGAGGAAAGACAGAATAGATAGTTAGGAAGGGCAGATAGATAGAGGAGAAAGGGAGCAGAAGATGTGAGAAGAAAGGGGCAGAAATAGATTTGGAGAGGAGGAGCAGAAGATAGTGTAGAAGGCAATGTGAGAGAAAGGGAGCAGAATCGGAGTGAGAGATGGTAGCAGAATAGATAGGAGTAGCGCAGCAAATAGGATGTGAAAAGAAAGGGATGCAGAAAGGAAGATAGATGGAAGGAGCGGAGAGCAGAATAGGATGGAGAAAGGGAGCAGATTAGGTGTGAGAGCAGGAGAGCAAATAGGATGTAGAAGAAAGGGAGCAGAATAGGATGTGGAGAAGGGACAATAGTTAGAGAGACACGATAGGATTTAGAAAAGGGCATCATAATTGATGTGGAGAAGAGGAAGAGATTAGGATGTGGAGGAAGAGCAGATAGTATTTTGGAGAAGGAGCAGAATTAGGATGGAGAACAGGAGCAGAATAGATTAGGATGGGAAGAAAGAGATTTGGAGAAGGAGCAGCATAGAATGAGGCAGGAGGCAGAAATAGATGTGAGAGAAAGGGAGCAGAATAGGATGGGAGAAGATGATGTAGGAAGGGAGCAGAATTAGGCTTGTAAGAAAGGGAGCCAGATGGATGTGGAGAAAGAGGAAGACGATAGATGAAAAGGAAATGGATGTAGGAGAGGGAAGAAGGATGTAGAGAGAATAGGGTACAGAAGGATGGGAGAGCAAGTGTGAAAAAGAGAGCAGAATAGAACTGGTCGGAGAAGAATTGGAGCATGAAGGTGTTAGAGAAAGGACAGAATGATGAACAGGGAGCCAGAATAGAATGTAGAAGAAAGGAGCAGAATAGTGTAAACGAGTGGTAAGAAAGAGAGCAGAATAGGATGTAGAGAAAGGGAAGCAGAAATCGGATGTCGAGAAGGGAGCAGAATAGTATTGTAAGAAAGGTATCAGATAGTGGAGATTACGGGACATATAACAGAGTAGCAGGATTAGGATATGTAAGAAAAAGCAGAATCGATTGTCGAGAAAGGAGCAGAATAGGATTGGTAGAGAAAGGGAGCAGAATAGGATGTGAGAAAGGACGCAGATGGGTAAAAAGGGAGCAGAATAGGATGTTGTAAAGAAGGGAGCAGAATGGATTGTAGAGAAAGGCGCCAGATAGGCATGTAGAAGAAAGGGAGCAGAAATAGGATGTAGAGAAAGAAGATAAGTGTAAGCAGAATGAAAATAGAGATGTAAAGGAAGAGAACTAGGATGTTAGAGAAAGGGAGAATAGAAATAGGTGATGGCGAAAGGGAGGAAGAATAGGATTAAAGAAGGGAGCAGAGAATAGGATGTAGAGAAGAGGGCAGATTGATTGTAAAGAACGAGCGAGGATGAGAAAACAGATAGATTCGTAGAACGAAGGGAAGCAGAATAGGATGTAAAGAACGTGAAGGCAAATAGGATGTAGAGAAAGGGAGACAAGGAGATATGAGTATTAGGATGATAATAGAACAGGTTTAAATAGCAGATGGAGCGAATAGGATGTTAGAAGAAAGGGAGCGATAGGTGTAACGAAATGAGGAAGCAGAATAGGATGTAAAGAAAGGGGAACAGAATAGGATGTAGAGAAAGGGAGACAGGGAGATAGCAAAGGAATTAGGATGTGAGAAAGGTGAGCGAATATAGATGTAAGAAAGTGAGCAGATAGGATGTAAGAAAAGGGAGCAGAATAGGATGTAAAGAAAGGAGCGATAGGATTTAGAGAAAGCGGAAGCAGAATAGGAGTGAGAGAAAGGCGAGCAGAATAGAATAGGATGTAGAGAAAGGGATGGATGTTTCATAGAAGGAGTGGATCGTTAGAGGGAAAAGGGAGCAGATTAGGGATTGGTAAAGAAAGGGAAGCAGAATAGGATGTATAGAAAGGGCAGCATATGTAGAGAAGAAGGATGATGTAGAAAAGGGAGTCAAATTAGGATTATATAGAAAGTGCAGATGTAGGATTGTATAGAAGGGAGCAGAATAGGATGTAGAGAAGGGAGCAGAGATTATTTGGATGTAGAGAAAAAGAAACTAGGAGAAGAAAGAGATAGATAGAAAGGGAGCGAGAATAGGAGTAGTAGAAGAAGGAGCAGAATAGGATGTAGAGAAAGGGAGCAGATTAGTTAGAGAATGGGCAGATAATTAAGAGGACAGAAGTAAGCTATTAGGATGTAGAAGAAGCGAGATAGGAATGTGATAAAGGGAGGAGAAGAAGTGTATAGCAAGATTCAGAATGCTTGAGAGAAAGGGAGAGAATAGGATGTGGATATGGAGATGAGAGATTAGGTGTAGAGAAGCGGAGCAGTAATAGGATGTAAGAGAACGAAGGTTGTAGACGAGAAAATAGATGTAGAGAAGGACAAGGGGAGCAGAATGACAATTAGTTAGAGAAGGAGCAGAATATGGATTGTGATGCAAGGGTAGCAGAATAGGTATGTGGGAGAAGGGGCAGATTAGTGATGTAGAGAAAGGGAATGCAGAATAGAGTAATGTGGATGAAAGGGAGCAGAAATGGATGTGAGTAAGGGAGACGATTAGATGTAGAGAAAGGAAGGCAGAATAGGATGTTGGCGAAAGAAAGAGGACAGATTAGGATGTGAAACATGGACAGACCCTCACGAATAGTATGTGTACCCCGAGAAAGGAACAGAATAGGATCGCCTCAGCAGAAAGAGGAGCAGAATAGGAGTGTGGAGAACCCCGCGCAGCAGATTAGGATGTCAACATCGACACAAGGGAGCAATAGGATTGGAGAAAAGGAGCAGGAATATATGTGGGAAGGGAGAAGAGTTAGGATGTAGAAAGGAAGCAGAATGGACTGTGGAAAGGGAAGTGGATGAAAGTGTGAGAAGTATTAGGATGTAGAGAAGGGAGCGAATAATGAGGAGGGGAGCAAAAGATTTAGAGACAAGGGGCAGAATAGGATGTAGAGAAAGGGTAGCAGAATAGGATGATAAAAGGGAGCATAGGGATGAGAAGTCGCAGATAAGATGGAATGAGAGAATAGGAGTAAGAGTATAGGATGAGAGGTAAGGGACAAAATTGAGCAAGAAGGGCAGTAATAATGAAGAGTAAAGGGAGCAGAAATAGGATCTAGGAACGGGAGCAGAATAGGATGTAGAGAAAGGAGCAGAACAGAATAGAGAAATGTAGAGAAAGGGAGTAGCGTAAGAGTGTAACAGAAGGTAGCAAGAATAGGAGGTTAAGAAGGAGCAATTAGGAATGTAAGATAAGGAGCAGGTAATTAGATGTTAGAGAAAGGAGAGCAGAATAGGTGGAGTGTAGAGAAAGGTGAGCAAATAGGATCTGTCAGAGAAGGGAGCAGAATAGGATTGTAGGAGAAAGGGAGACAAATAGAGTAGTGAGAACGAGGAGGCAGAATAGATGTGAGAAAGGGCAGGATGGAGTAAAGAAGGATTGCGAAAGGATGATTAGATGTGGAAAAGGGAGCGAGATAGGATGGTAGAAAAGGAGACAAATAGGATGTAGAGAAAGTGAAGAATAGATTGTGGAAAGGAGCAGAATGGATGTAGAGAAAGGGAGCAGAATAGTGTAAATGCGGCAGAATGGATGGAAAAGGCAGATAATTAAAAAGGAGCAGGTATAGGTTAAACAGGAGCGATAGATTGAGAGATGAAGCAGATAAGGAGAAGGAGCAGATTAGGATGTAAGGAAAGGAGCACGATATGGATGTGACGAACAGAGTAGCAATGTATGATGTAAGAAAGAAAGGGAAGCAGATTAGGATGTGTAGAAAGAGAGCAAATAGGATTAGAGAGAAAGGAGAGCAGATATAGAATAGAGAAAGCAATAGGAGAAAGAGGAGCGAGCAGAATATTAGAGAGGGAATAGATGTGGAAGAGAAAGGAGCAGATATAGGATGGAAAGGGAGCAGAATAGGATGTTGGAGAAAGCAAGCAGAATAAGGATTGTAAGGACGACAGATCGGAGCAGTAGGATGTAGAGAGGAAGATAGGTGAGAGGGGACGATAGTATGCGTAGAAAGGAGAGCAAAGAGGTATGTGGAGAAAGGTAGTCAGAATGGATGTGGAAAGGGAGCAGAATAGGATTTAGAGAAAGGAGAGCAGAAAGATTAAAATTTGGGAGCGAAAGGATTGTAAAGAAAGGAGCAGAATAGGATTTGTAGGAAAGGAATGCAGAATGGATAGTGGAGAAAGGAAACAGATATTAAGGATGTAGAGAAGGAATAGATGTGAGAAGCAGATAGGTATGTGAGAAAGGGAGCGAATTAGGATTGTAGAGAGAAGTAGCAGTAATAGGATGTGAGAGAAAGGGAGCAGAATAGGATGATGGAGGAGTGAAGTTTAAAGAAAGGGAGCAGAATAGGATGTAGAGAAAGGGAGACAAGCAGATAGGATGTGTAGAGAAAAGGGACAGAAGGATGTAGAAAAGGGAGCAGAATAGGAATGTAGAGACAGGACAGAATAGGAGTGGAGAAGGGAGCAGATAGGATTAAGCGAAAGGGAGCAGAGAGCAAGAGGAGCAGAATAGGATTGTAGAAAAGGGAGCAGATTAGGATGAGAGAAAAGGGACGAATAGGATAAAAGAGGGAGCAGAATAGGTATTTAGAAATGGGAGCAGAAGAGGAGGAGAAAGGAGCAGAATATTGTAGAGAAAGGAGCAATGGATTGGAGAAAGGGAGCAGATAGGATGTGGAGGAGCAATGGAGCAGAATAGAATTGTAGAAAGGGAGCAGAAAGATGTGGCGAAAGGAGCAGTGATTAGGAGAGAGAACAGGGAGAGCAGAATATTAGATGAGAGAACAGGAAGCAGAATAGGATGTAGATGAAGGGAGGCAGTAATAGATGTGGAGAAGGGAATTAGGATTAAACAAGCAGATAGGATGTGGAGAAAGGAGCAGAAGAGATGTGGAGAAAGGGAGCAGAATAGGATGTAAAAAGGAGCGAATGAGGTGGGAAAGGAGCAGATTAGGATGTGGAGTAAGTAGGAAAAAGCAGAAAGGAATCGAATGGATGTAGAGAAAGGGAGCAGATAGGATGTGGAGAAAGGAGCAGATTAGGATGTGGAGAATAGAAAGGGAAGCAAATAGGATGTTGGAGAAAGAGCGCAGATAGGAGCTGTGGAGAAGGGAAGCAGAGATTAGGATGTAGAAAAGAAAGCAGAATAGGATGTATTAGAAAGGGAGCAGAATAGGATGTGAGAAGGGAGAATATTAGTGAGAGAAGGTAGAGAGATGTAGAGAACGGGAGCAGAATAGGATTGTAGAGAAAGGGACCGAATGATGGTAGAGAAAGGAAGCATAATAGGATGTAGAGAAAGGGGCAGAATAGGATGTGGAAGAAGGAGCAGAAGATGAGAGAAGGAGCAAATAGATGAAGAACGGAGCAGAATAGGATGTAAGAAGGGGAAGACATAAGGGATGCTAGAGATAAGGGAGCAGAATGATGTAGAGAAGGGAGCAGAATAGGATGTAGAGAAAATGGGTAGCAGAATAGGAATGTAGCGAAGGGGAAGCATAGGATGTAGAGCAGAGGAGCAGAATAGGATGTGGAGAAAGGGAGCAGAGTAGGATTATGAGAAGGGAGCAGAATAGGAATGTAGAGAAAGGGACGAATAGGATTGTAGAGCGAAGGATAGCAGATTAGGATGTAGGATACAGGGAGCAGACTAGGTATGTAAGAAAGAATAGAAAGGAGGGAAAGGTAGGCAGAATAGGATGTGAGAAGGAGAAGATAGGATGAAGAAGGAGCAAATAGGATGGAGAAAGGGAGCAGAATGGATGTGGAAAGGGAGAGAAATGGAGAGAGAAAGAAGCAGAGAATAGGATGTAGAGAAAGGGAGGCAGAATAGATAGGAAGTGTAGAGAAAGGGAGCAGAATAGGATGTAGAGAAAGGGAGCAGAATAGGATGTTAGAGAAAGGGAGCAGAATAGGATGTACGAAAGGGAGCAGAATAGATGTAGAGAAGGAGCTAGATATGATGAAGGACAGGACAGAATAGGATTGTAGAGAAGGGAGCAGAATAGGATGTAGAGAAAGGGAGCAGTAGATAGGATGTAGAGAAAGGGAGCAGAATAGGATGTAGAGAAAGGGAGCAGAATAGGATGTAAAGAAGGGCAGATAGGATGTAAGAAAGAGGAGCAGAATAGGAGTAGAGAAAGGGAGCAGAATAGGTGTGGAGAAAGGGAGAAATTAGACAGAATAGGATTGATAGGAGTAAAGATGTGAAAGACAAATAGGTGGGAGGAAGACGAAAGGAGGGAGAAAGGGAGCAGAGTAGGATGTGGAATAGAGAGAGAGCAGAATTAGGATGTAGAGAAAGGGAGCAGAATAGGATTATGGATAGAGGAGCAGAATAGGTGTGGAGAAAGGGAGCAGACTAAGGAATTTGAGAAGTGAGAAAGATTTGATATGTAGAGAATAGGATGTAAAGGAGCAGAATAGGATACAGATAGAAGGGACAGAATAGTGTTGGAAAGGGAGCAGATAGGATGTGAGAGAAGGGGCAGAATAGGAGGAGAAAGGGAGCAGATAGGATGTAGGAGTAGAGGAGCAGAATAGGATGAGAGAAAGGGACAGATAGGATGTAGAGAAGGGAGCAGAATAGGATGTAGAGAAAGGCAGAATAGGATGTGAGAAAGGGAGCAGAATAGGATTGTGAGAAAGGAGCGAATAGGAATTGGAGAAAGGGAGCAGAATAGGATGTATGAGAAAGGGAGCAGAATAGGATGATGGAGAAAGGAGCAGAGTAGATGTGGAAAAGGAGAGAATGAATGGGAAAGGGAGCAGATAGGATGTAAGAAGGGAAGCAATAGGATGTGGAGAAAGGGAGCAGAATAGGAATTGTGGAGAGAGAGACAGATAGGTGTAGAGAAAGGGAGCAAAGGATTAGGAGGAGGGAGAAGAGCAGAATAGGATGTGGAGAAGGAGAGCAGAATAGGATGTAAAGAAGGGAGCAGAATAGGAGAGAGAAGGGAACGAGGAGAGTAAGAGATATAGGAGAGAGAAAGGAGCAGATAGGATGTGGAGAACAGGGAGCAGAATAGGATGTGGAGAAAGGAGACGCAGAATAGGATTTGTGAAAGGGAGGCAAATAGGATGTAGAGAGAAGGTGAGGGAGCAGATTAGGATGTAAGAAAGGGACAGAATGGATGTAAGAGAAGGGAGCGAGAATAGGATGTAGAGAAAGGGAGCAGATTGAGAATATGTGAGAGAAAGGCAGATTAGGATGTGAGAAGGAGCAGAATATAATGTGGAGAAAGGGAGCAGAATAGGATGTGGCGAAAGAGAGCAGATTAGGATGTGGAGACAGGGAGCAGAATAGTATGTAGAGAAAGGTAAGCAGAATAGGATGTAGAGAAAGGGACAGAACTAGGATGTGGAGAAGGGAGCAGATAGGATGTAAGAAAGAGCAGAATAGGAGTGGAGAAAAGGAGCAAATAGGATGTGGAGAGGGAGAAATGATTGGATGTAGAGAAAGGAGAAGCAGAATGGATTGGCGAAAGAGAGCAGATTAGGATGTGGAGACAGGGAGCAGATAGGATGATATAAGTGGAGCATTAGATGTAAGAAGGGAGCAGAATAGGATGTAGAGAAAGGGAGCAGAATAGATATAGTAGAAGGGAGCAGTAATAGTATGAGAAAGGGAGCAGAATACGATGTGATGTGGGAAAGGAGCAGAATAGGATGGTGGAGGGAAAGGTAGAGATATAGATGTGAGGAAAGGAGAGCAGAATAGGATGTGAGAAAGCACCGATAGGAGAGAAGTAGAAGATTAGGAGAGAGAGAGCAGATAGGCTTTTTGAGAGAAGTAAAGGACAGAATAGGATGTATAGACAGTGGAGCAAGAATAGTGTAAGAGAAGAAGATGTAGAGAAAGGGGACAGAATAGGATTTATAGAAAGGGAGCAGAATAGGAATGTAGAGAAAGGGAAGCAGTAGAATAGAAAAAAGGGGATAGATAGAGAAGGGAGCAGAATAGGATTGAGAAAAGGGAGTCAGAATAGGATTGTGGAGAAAGGGAGCAGACGGATACGAGAGTAACAGAAGGACGAGAGGAGCTATTAGGATGTAGAGAAAGGACAGAAGGATGTAGAAGAAGGAGCAGAATAGGATGTGAGATAAAGGGAGCAGAATAGGATTAGAGAAAGAAACGCAATAGATTGAGTACGGATGGTAAAAGGAGAAAAAGGGCATTTGGTGCAGAAGGGAGAGAAAGGGATGTGAGAAAGGAGTCACTGATGAAGGCAAGAGCAGGATAGAGAGTAGCGAAAGGGAGCTCAGTAATAGGTGTGGAGAAAGGGAGTCAGCAGTAGGATGGTGACCAAAGGGAGCAGATATAGTGAGTGGAGAAGGATCAGAATGATGTAGAAAAGGGCAGAATAGAGTGTGAGAGAAGGAGCAGAATAGATGTAAGAAGGGACAGAACGGATGTAGAGAAAGGGGACAGCAACGATTAGAAAAAGTAGCAGAATAGGGGATGAAGAAAGGGAGCAACTATAGGATGCTGAGAAAGGGACAGAATTGAATGAGAACGGAGCAAATAGGACTGGCAGAAAGAGAGCCAGCGGAATAGACGGGAGAGATGTAGAGAAAGGTAGACGCATATAGGATGTGAGAGAAGAAAGGGAGAAACAGAATAGAGTGGAGAAAGGGAGCAGATATAGAATTGTGGAGAAAGGGAGCAGATAGATGTGGAAATGAGAGATAGGTGAGAAAGGGAGCAGAATAGATTGGAGAACAGGGATAGACGATTATGAGATTATAGAAATTGGGGAGCAGAAAGGCAGATATAATGTGATTGAGACAGTGGATCAGAATGAGCGATGGACTAGAAAGGAACAGAATCGATGATGAGAAAGGGAGCAGAATAGGATGTGAAAGAAGAAGCAGAATTGGATGAAAGGGAGATTGGATGGAGAAGGGAAGCAGATAGGAATAGTGGGAGAAACGTAGCAGAATAGGATGTGAGAAGGGATTAGATTAGAAAGGGAGCACGAATAGGATGTAACAGAGAAAGGGAGCAGCATAGGATGTACGTAGAAAGCGGGGCGCATAATGGATGTGGAGAAAGTAAGGAGGATGGCTTGAGAGAGGTGGATGGGGGAGGAATTGTATGTAGGAGAACGGGAGCAGAGCATAGGAGAAGAAGGGCAATGGATTCGAGAGAAAGGAAGCAGAATGTAGAGAAGAGCTTAGATTAGAGAAAGGGAGCAGGAATAGGATGTATAGAAGGAGCAGAATAGGATGGAAAGAAATGGAGTCAGAATAGGATGTAGAGAAGGGACAGATGATTAGGTTGAGAAGGGTAGATTATTTAGAGGAAGGGGAGCAGAAAGATGTAGAGAAAGGGAGCAGATAGGATTAGAACGGACGATTAGAGATGTAGAGAACGGAGCAAAAGGAGTAAGAAAGGACATAGAATAGGATGTGGAGAAAGGGAGCAAGATAGGATGTTAGAAAGGGAAGCAGAATAGGATGTATAAAAGGGAGCAGAATAGGATGATAGAAAGGGTAGAGAATAGGATGTGAGAAAGGGAGCAGAATAGAGAGTGAAAGGGAGCAAATAGGATGTAGAGAAAGGGAAGCAACTAGGATGTGGAGAAACGAGAAGCATAAAAGAATACAGGATGTGGAGAGAGAGAGGCAGAATAGGATGTGAGAAGGAGCAGATAGGAATGTAGAGCAGGGAGCAGAAGAATGTGACGGAAGAGCAAAATAGGATCGAAAAGGGCGCAGAATAGATTTCGAGAAAGGGATCAGAATAGGATTAGAGACAGGCAGGCAGAATAGGATTTATAGAGGGAGCTGAAATAGGATGTAGAAAAGGGAGGCATAATATGATAAGAATTGAGCAGAATAGGATATAGAGAAAGGGAGCAGAATAGGATGTAGAGAAAGGGAGCAGAATAGGATGTAGAGAAAGGGAGCAGAATAGGATGTAGAGAAAGGGAGCAGAATAGGATGTAAAGAAAGGGAGCAGAATAGGATGTGGAGAAAGGGAGCAGATTAGGATGTAGAGAAAGGGAGCAGAATAGGATGTTAGAGAAAGGGAGCAGAATAGGATATAGAGAAAGGGAGCAGAATAGGAATTACAGTATAAAGAATAAGAGAGAAGAGGAAGAAAAAGAAGAAGAAAAAAGAAGATAAAGACAAATGAATGAAAACTTACAAATTCTAATTTACAGGCTAATAATTAATGACAAGTTAATAAATATGTAAAGGGGAAATCGGTAATGAATTTGTGTCTAGTCTAGTCTATTCTGGAATGACAGTATCTTATAGTAATCACTGTAAAATAAACACAAAGCTTGTTTTTAAATACTAGCAAATACCTGCCGTTCGCAGTGGAATGTATTGAAATAACGTTTTAGGAAGAAAGCAATAATGTATCAAGATTGCTGTAATCACTCAGCACTTGATATATTAAAGAAAAGACAATTCAATAATCTTTACGATAATGCAACACTCATTACACTTTAATTTAATATTATATTTTTATTGAACTACGAAATTTGGTGAAATAACCCCCACCACCCTCCCCGTCCGCCCATAATACCCCCACTATTCCTCTCTGTCCACCTCCAAACCTTCCCCTTATACCTCATCCAGTCCCCGCACACACCCTGAAATTTTGGTAAAAAATCGGGTCCAGCCTTAATGTGGCAGGAGTTCAAAATTCTATTCCCCCCCATTCACCCCACCCTAAAAAAAATATTTTCGTTAATCTTTGACTGGTAAAGGAGTATATGCATACCAAATTTGGTTGAAATCGGACCCACCATATATTTTGTATAGCTGTCTTTTACCAAGTCTCTTTATAAACCTTCTTACAAAGCCCAAACCATCTCCTATGTTGGTTGCCTTTTACAAGTCTTTACAATACATACTTATGGAGCAAATGAGATAACATTCTCACGGTGATGGGGTTTGAGCGGTACTGAGTATCTGTAACCCTCTGAGATATAACACAATCATGTCCCCAACTACAGTCTACAACTCATTGCTGCCGCCTTGCTGTAGTTTTTTCTGGATAATTGTACACATTTACTGACCATCAGACTTCCATTATGTGACTCGGTCATCCTAAGATCTACTGTGACAACTTGTCAGTTGTGAGACTCTCCTGTGTTGATACAACTGTAAACAATATATATGGGATTTCCTCTATTGTTGCAATACTTGGTGGTAATGCCAATATGACCTTCATCTCTTATGTTAAAATTCTAAGAGTGGTGCAAGATCTTAAAGGACTTCAGATCCAAGGCCTTGCAGCCTGTGCTCCTCACCTCATCTCCATTACAAACTATCTCGTTGACGTGCTCTTGAATTGACCCTGTAAGATTACACCTACAAACTTCCTTACACCCTCAGGGTATTTAGTCAGTGAATTTTCTTGGGTTACCTCCATTCTTAATCCTCTGGTATATGGGTTTATTTAAAATACAGGCAATTAGAATTAAAATGGCCAACCTCCTTTTAGAAAAAATTATATCAATGATTGTCAAATTTCAAACCCAATTGTGCAGAAATAAGAAGTCACCTTAATGAGACAAATAGGACCCAATTATAGAATTATAAGAATTGAGAAAACTTGTTCTTTTCTAATAAACAAAGATATAAGTGGTATTGTCTACCTTTATGTATTTAAGAAGTAGAGAGGGGATGGATAAGTAGATCCTCAATCCAAGAGTGTTTAGAGGTATTACTATGTTAAATATAGACACCACAGTAATTGCATTAGAGTGTTTGTTTTTGAACTCACTAAAACAATTTGTTTGTTATATTTTTAAATCTGATCCTTTTAATATTTGTATTTTGCTTTGCTAAATCCCCAAATTTCCTACATATTTTTCATATGCAATATAGGTCAGACAAACATATCTTATAGCAGTAGGTCAAGAGTTCCCAACTACTTAATATGTGGGCCCCTCTAGCAGTGCCTAGTAAGTAACCAAGTTAATCCATATAACCTGCCCATAGTGTTGGAACTGTAGCAGGAGCCTAAACAATGGGAAGATTGGTCTGCACCGGAGGGATCTCATGCTCATGACATAAGGGGTGAGAAGAGTAGCAGGTTTAAGAAGAGAAGATGGGTGTGTGGTGCCTTATCCATTAATATAACTGTAAATTAATAAACTGTAAATTCATCGGGTATGTTACACTTTTAACTAAACAAGGAAATTCTGACAGAGTGACTAAAAACTTTTTAACATATCTATAGCTAAAAATACCAAGGGTGCAAAGCTGTTCTATTTAACAATGTACATTTCCTGTTTGTAATAGGCTATTCACACCACGGGGCCAGACTTTCCAGTAGGCACATGCATAGGAGCAACTGTGGTACATGGTAGTTGCCCCAAACTTGTAGGTTTATTTTCAAGCTGTTGGAACTTGTTTGTTTTACAAAAAAAAAAAATCAAGATTTTAATAAAAAGCATCTGATACCACCTGTGGTACAGTTACTGTATATTGGAAAACAGTTTGTATCAGATCATAAATTTAGCATTAATATAGTCTGTTCCCCCAGTAGTAAAGTAGTAAAGTAAAATTGTGTGTGGTTTGGGGATGTGGCCTGTTGTTAGGGTGGTGTTAAGGGCACCAAGTATTTTGGACTTAGGCACCTGAGATGTAAATCCAGTCCTGTTCCCTACTTTGAAAAGTCCCCAGTGTGTTACCTATTTGCCCTGTCCTGATGTGAAATACTTTTTTCAACCCTAATTACTATGTTACCATGTTCTGGGTATCAAATTTGTTGTATTAATATGACCATTTGATATTCTCAAGTTAGGAAAAAGAGAATTGGAGTTACACGGAACTGAGCAAAGGGTACCCATTATATAGGAATCATAGGGCCCATATATCTAATTGAGTGGTATCACAGATTTGCCATAGCGCACACTTTTACTGGCATTGTAAACTACTGATGATAGTGAATGAAAGTTACAAATGCATCCTTCAACATAAACCTAGACCGTGATGCAATGCACCAATACTGTGCAGAGTACTGCTACTACAAGGTTAAGTATTCATTTCAAATTTACCTGTTACAGTCTTATGTTTTGAGAGCAACCACAATCAAGAAACACTTCAGCACACCCTGTTGGCTTGCCAGACAAGTAGGTAGGTACCGTCCCCCTGCCCTCCACTCCAAGGGACAGAAGATTCTTAGCACAAGAAGATATAGGGGAGGCACACTACAATGGTGAATACAAGATGTTTATTCAAAAAAAAATGTCCTTCCTCAGGTACCAGGGCCCATCCAGGAACGTTTATTAGGTGAGAGCAACACAGTATGTGTTTTCATGTGTGTCTGTGTAGTACTTGAGTTTAAAAAACTCATTAACATTTGTGACCACAAGAGAAACGTGCAAAGTTTGTTCTGAGTAAAGGATAAATCATTATAAAATCTTTCAGAAAAAAAAATGCCACTTTTAAAAATGTTTGAGATATCCTACCTTCGACAGAATCATGGAATATTAAGCGTATATATTTGTTTATGCCCCCTTCAGCATTTAGTGAGCTGGTTATAAGCTTGAGCATGCTCAGATGAGGAGCTAGATGAACAGCATTCTGCCATTGCTGTAATGTCGACTGTCATTCACATGACTGAACCAGAAAGCAGAATAGAGGTTATAGACACCAGGCAGTATTTCCAATAACACTTACATGACATAGCTTTTATTATTGGAGTTTTGGTGGTTATGGGGGGTGATTAAAACTATTCCCAATTTTTTTATTTGAGGGGTGGTATTGCACCAAATGTTTTATTATTGTGTTTTTATTTTGCATTCTTATATTTTGAAATTATTAGTGTTTGAGCAGAGAAATTAATATGAGTGTGTTTCCTTAGCACGGTGTGCAGTTGATCATTCATTACATCATCGTTATATGTTCCAGTAGTTTTACACAGTTGTGATTAGTTAATAATATTCTTTAATGCAATAGGAACAGGATAAAAATCCCAGGCAAAGACATTGTCACTGAGAAGATTGCAGCTGTGTCTGCTTCTTACTCCATATTACCATCACACGGTGAGTCTATCTATTTGCCTTAGAGATCAATTCCTGGGAGGGTAACATTTTCTTCCTTCCTTGATATCGTTTTATCTCTATTAATTCAACGTACCTACAAGTACAGAATCTTCTAGAGCTTTACTATGTAACAGGCGTGAGGAATTCCATTACATGTCAACATCTGCTAAATGTTAGAGCTGTAGGGTTTATATAGTTTTCTAACGTTGGGGGGGGGGAAAGCAAAACCAGCAATAGTAGGTACAATGGGGGGATGTTTCAGTGTGCTCTGCCTTTTCTAAACAGAAGTATCTGGTCTACAGATCTGATATTTAATAGAATTACCTACAGTTCTTAAAGTTCCCACCTACCTTAACATAAAAATCAACCTACCTTGTCTTTCCTCTCCAATTCTCCACTTTGGCAGTGTCACCAGGAACTAGCAGGATCTCCTTATATCTCACCTGTCTCCTAAACCTCACATTAACTCATTTGTTTCCTAACTTATTTTATGGCCGTTACCTATAGGACAATGCAGATTCTCTTGTAGACGGAATATAAAGGGACCTCGCAAATTCTACTTTATAATTGTAATTGTTCTAACAAGTATATTTCTATTCAGCTAAACTCTCGTATGCAGCATGAGACATGTAGGCACATGTAGGGGATAACGATCTGTCTCCTCACAGTCTCTGTCTCGTCTCTCTCACCTGTAGGGATCGGCTGGATTTGGTGGGGATTGAGGGTCACTGCAAAGCACATGAACTTTGATATCATTGTTATCAACTATACTGTAAAAATTGACTTTGTAAAAATGAAAAGTAGCTGGGACACCTCCCAATGTTGTTTTGTTTAGTAACTGCAGTACGTACAGTTTTCATCTGCCAGGTTAGTGCCATGGGCCTTCATGTATTAATGATAGTGCTGAAGCACTCAGGAAACCTGGCAGAAGCAGTTTTCTTCGTGCTGCCGTACCTCATAGAAATGATATTGGGAAGTTGAAAGTACCAACCCTACCAACCAGGTACTTTTCATTTCAACAGTTTTTTTAAAAAACTTAATATGCCCCACTTTGGAACGCAGTGCTGTACAATATAGAATACAAAATGATACATCATACAAGGGGGACAATTAAAAATACATAAATAAGTATGTGCATAGTGAAATATACAAGTACTTGAAACATAGGACAGAGGTGCCTGCCCAGTAAGAGCTTACAATCTAGGTAGGTAACATACAGATACATAGGAAAGGATGGAAGTGCTATAGTAATAATTGGTGCAGTGTCAACAGTCCTATGCTTTGCTGTACTCAGAGAGATAGGATGAGAGGTTAGATTTAAACTTGTTTATTGAGGTTTTAATGATGGAGAGAGAGGGGAATAGAATTTCAGAGGATGGGAGCCACAAGAAAAAAATGTTTAAGGCGAGAGGAGTCAGTGGGGGGGGGTGTATGTGTGTCTGTATTAAAGAGATGGTTCTGTGATGAGCAGAGGGTACTGGTAGGGATATATGGAGATACAAGAGAGGAAATATAAGAAGGAGCAGGATTGCGAAGGGATTTAAATGTTAAGAGAAGGGTTTTGTAGATAACGAACTGTTTAATAAGGAGCCAGGTAGATGTGCGGCACAGAGGAGATTTAATTTCCAGATTGTTAGAGAGCCAATGCGTGCAGCATTGTATGGACTGAAGTGGAGAAAGATAGGAAGCAAGAAGACCAGAAAGCTGAAGGTTACAATAGTCCAGGCGTGATAGGATGAGAGCATGGATAAGCATAGCCGTAGTCGGAAGAGGAAGGAAGGAATATTACAGAGAAAAAAGCGACAGGTTTTAGCAACATAGTTAATGTGATTAGAAAAGGAGAGAGAGGAATCAATAATTACTTCTAAGCAACTTGCCAACTGAATAGGGTAAATGGGGGTATTGTCCACAGAAATGTAAAAAGGTGGGATAGGACCAGGTTTAGCTGGGAAAATGATTAGTTTAGGTTTAGTTTGAGGCATCGGTGCGCCATCCATGAGGAGACAGCACTATTGGGTGTCAGGACTATGCGTGGGGGGGGGGGGGAAATATATTTGACATCATCGGAAATCCAGATGGTAATTAAAAACCCATTAGCTGATGACTTTACCCATGGAAATAATATATATATAGTATATATACAAAACAATATTGTAGAGTTTAATATAAGTTTTTGGCAAGTTACATGTTTTCAAGGAATATTCTATTTTATTAAATATGTTTGTAATTACTATACCCACTATATATTATTCTTTGTTTTGTTAGGGGTAGGTTATTGCCTATCCTGTTTCTTGCAAGGTGTACCCCCTTGTGTAGTTAGGGTGTAATATACACAGTTAATATAGTAATCACTGTAAAATAAACACAAAGCTTGTTTATTAAATACTAGCAAAATACCTGCGCTTCGCAGTGGAGATGTATTGAAATAACGTTTTTAGTAAGAAAGCAATAATGTATCAAGATTGCTGTAATCACTCGGCACTTGATATATTAAAGAAAGACAATTCAATAATCTTTACGATAATGCAACACTCATTAACTTTAATTTAATATTATATTTTTTATTGAACTACGAAATTTTGGTGAAAATAACCCCCACCACCCCTCCCCGTCCGCCCATAATACCCCCCACTATTCCTCTCTGTCCACCCTCCAAACCCTTCCCCTTATACCTCATCCAGTCCCCGCACACACCCTGAAATTTTGGTAAAAATCGGTCCAGCCTTAAGTGTGCAGGAGTTCAAAATTCTATTCCCCCCCATTCACCCCCACCCTAAAAAAAATATTTCGTTAATCTTTGACTGGTAAAGGAGTATATGCATACCAAATTTGGTTGAAATCGGACCAACCATATATTTTGTATAGCTGTCTTTTACCCAAGTCTCTTTATAAACCTTCTTTACAAAGCCCAAACCATCTCCTATGTTGGTTGCCTTTTACAAGTCTTTACAATACATACTTATGGAGCAAATGAGATAACCATTCTCACGGTGATGGGGTTTGATCGGTACGTGAGTATCTGTAACCCTCTGAGATATAACACAATCATGTCCCCAACTACAGTCTACAAACTCATTGCTGCCGCCTTGCTGTATGTTTTTTCTGGATAATTGTACACATTATACTGACCATCAGACTTCCATTATGTGACTCGGTCATCCTAAAGATCTACTGTGACAACTTGTCAGTTGTGAGACTCTCCTGTGTTGATACAACTGTAAACAATATATATGGGATTTCCTCTATTGTTGCAATACTGGTGGTAATGCCAATATTGACCTTCATCTCTTATGTTAAAATTCTAAGAGTGTGTGCAAGATCTTCAAAGGACTTCAGATCCAAGGCCTTGCAGACCTGTGCTCCTCACCTCATCTCCATTACAAACTATCTCGTTGACGTGCTCTTTGAATTGACCCTGTACAGATTTACACCTACAAACCTTCCTTACACCCTCAGGGTATTTATGTCAGTGAATTTTCTTGTGGTACCTCCACTTCTTAATCCTCTGGTATATGGGTTTAAAATACAGGCAATTAGAATTAAAATGGCCAACCTCCTTTTAAGAAAATTATATCAATGATTGTCAAATTTCAAACCCAATTGTGCAGAAATAAGAAGTCACCTCAATGAGACAAATAGGACCCAATTATAGAATTATAAGAATTGAGAAAACTTGTTCTTTTCTAATAAACAAAGATATAAGTGTGTATTGTCTACCTTTATGTATTTAAGAAGTAGAGAGGGGATGGATAAGTAGATCCTCAATTCCAAGAGTGTTTAGAGGTCATCTACTATGTTAAATATAGACACCACAGTAATTGCATTAGAGTGTTTGTTTTTGAACTCACTAAAACAATTTGTTTTATATATTTTTTAAATCTGATCCTTTTAATATTTGTATTTTTGCTTTGCTAAATCCCCAAATTTCCTACATATTTTTCATATGCACATAAGGTCAGACAACATATCTTATAGCAGTAGGTCAAGAGTTCCCAACCTACTTAATATTGTGGGCCACTCTAGCAGTGCCTAGTAAGTAACCAAGTTAATCCATATAACCTGCCATAGTGTTGGACTGTAGCAGGGCTAAACAATGGGAAGATGTGGTCTGCACCGGAGGGATCATTCTGCTTCATGACATAAGGGGTGAGGAAGTAGCAGTTTAAGAAGAGAAGATGGGTGTGTGGTGCCTTATCCTATTAATATAACTGTAAATTAATATAACTGTAAATTCCCTGGGTATGTTACACTTTTAACTAAACAAGGAAATTCTGACAGAGTGACTAACACTTTTTAACATATCTATAGCTAAAAATACCAAGGGTGCAAAGCTGTTCTATTTAACAATGATACATTTCCTGTTTGTAATAGGCTATTTCACACCACCGGGGCCAGACTTTCCAGTAGGCACATGCATAGGAGCACCTGTGGTTACATGGTAGCTTGCCCCAAACTTGTAGGTTTATTTTCAAGCTGTTGGAACTTTGTTTTACAAAAAAAAAAAATCAAGATTTTAATAAAAAGCATCTGATACCACCTGTGGTACAGTTACTGTAATATTGGAAAACAGTTTGTATCAGATCATAAATTTTAGCATTAATATAGTCTGTTCCCCCAGTAGTAAAGTAGTAAAGTAAAATTGTGTGTGGTTTGGGGATGTGGCCTGTGTTTAGGGTGGTGTTAAGGGCACCAAGTATTTTGACTTTAGGCACCTGAGATGTAAATCCAGTCCTGTTCCCTACTTTGAAAAGTCCCCAGTGTGTTACCTATTTGCCCTGTCCTGATGTGGAAATACTTTTTTCAACCTTAATTACTATGTTACCATGTTCTGGTTATCAAATTTGTTGTATTAATATGACCATTTGATATTTCTCAAGTTAGGAAAAAGAGAATTGGAGATTACACGGAACTTGAGCAAAGGGTACCCATTATATAGGAATCATAGGGCCATATATCTAATTGCGTGGTATCACAGATTTGCCATAGCACACTTTTACTGGCATTGTAAACTACTGATGATAGTGAATGAAAGTTTACAATGCATCCTTCAACATAAACCTAGACCGTGATGCAATGCACCAATACTGTGCAGAGTACTGCTACTACAAGGTTAAGTATTCATTTCAAATTTACCTTGTACAGTCTCATGTTTGAGAGCAACACAATCCAAGAAACACTTCAGCACACCCTGTTGGCTTGCCAGACAAGTAGGTAGGTACAGTCCCCCTGCCCTCCACTCCAAGGGACAGAAGATTCTTTAGCACAAGAAGATATAGGGGAGCACACTACAATGGTGAATCCAAGAATGTTTATTCAAAAAACAAATGTCCCTTCCTCAGGTACCAGGGCCTCCCGGAACGTTATATTAGTTGAGAGCAACACAGTATGTGTTTCATGTGTGTCTGTGTGTACTTTGAGTTTAAAAACTCATTAACATTTGTGACCACAAGAGAACGTGCAAAGTTTGTTCTGAGTTAAAGGATAAATCATTATAAAATCTTTCAGAAAAAAAATGCCACTTTTAAAAAATGTTGAGATATCCTACCTTCGACAGAATCATGGAATTATTAGCGTATATATTTGTTCATGCCCCCTTCAGCAATTTAGTGAGCTGGTTATAAGCTTGAGCATGCTCAGATGAGGCAGCTAGATGAACAGCATTCTGCCATTGGCTGTAATGTCGACTGTCATTCACATGACTGAACCAGAAAGCAGAATAAGAGGTTATAGAACACCAGGCAGTATTTCCAATAACACTTACATGACATAGCTTTCTAATTATTGGAGTTTTGGGGTTATGGGGGGTGATTAAACTATTCCCAATTTTTTTATTTGAGGGGTGGTATTGCCCCAAAATGTTTTTATTATTGTGCTTTTATTTTGCATTCTTATATTTTGAAATTATTAGTGTTTGACAGAGAAATTCAATATGAGTGTGTTTCTAGCAGGTGTATCTGATCAATTATTAATGTCACATTGATAATTAGGTAAAGAGAACATGTATAACGTGTTTGTGTCTAGTCTATTCTGGAATGACAGTATCTGACCACATGGGATTAAAGACCAGAAGGATTCTATTCCACATAGAACTCACATTACATCATCGTTATATGTTCCAGTAGTTTTACGCAGTTGTGATTGGTTAATAATATTCTTTAATGCAATAGGAACAGGATAAAAATCCCAGGCAAAGACATTGTCACTGAGAAGATTGCAGCTGTGTCTGCTTCTTACTCCATATTACCATCACACGGTGAGTCTATCTATCTGCCTTAGAGATCAATTCCTGGGAGGGTAACAATTTCTTCCTTCCTTGAATTTTTTCATCTCTACTAATTCAACGTACCTACAGTACAGAATCTTCTAGAGCTTTACTATGTAACAGGTGAGAGGAATTCCATTACATATCAACATCTGCTAAATGTCTTCTCCTATGTCAGAGCTGTAGTGGTTTATATAGAATTCTCCTAAATCAGCAAAACCAGCAATATTAGGTACAATGGGGGATGTTCCATTGGATTAAATTCAAACCTCCAGTGTTTGTGTGCTCTGCCTTTTCTAAACAGAAGTATCTGGTCTACAGATCTGATATTTTTAGAATTACCTACAGTCCTTAAAGGTCCCATCTACCTTAACATAAAAATCTACCTACCTCTCCTTCCTCTGTGTAGAACTAATTCTCCATTTTGGCAGTTTTACCAGCAGGACCTTTTTACAACCACTCATGGGCGTCCGCACATCACCACATCCCCACAAAGTGTGCATGCTAATTACAGTTTACTGAATCTGTATCCTATATCAATAACTTGTATTCCATATCATTAACTTGTATCCCATATCAATAACCTGTATCCCATATCAATATCCCGTACCCATACCAATAATCTGTATACCAGTGACTGGTTATCACGTTTGCCCACAGTGACTGGTATCACGTTTGCCCACAGTGACTGGTATCACATTTGCCCACAGTGACTGGTATCAAGTTTCCTACTTTACAATTGTAATGTTTTTAATAAAATTGTTTTAACAAGTATATTTCTATTCAGCTAAGCTTTAATTATCTTTATATGCAGCATGAGATGTGTAGAGACGTGTAGTGGATAACGATCTGTCTCTCTGTCTCTCTCTCATCTCTCCCACCTGTTTGGATCAGCATTTGCCCTTTGATATAATTGTTATTAATGGAGAACACTGCTATATGTATATATCTACAGTGTGATGGTATTAAGTACAAAACAATATTGTAGTGTTAATATATGATTTCCTTGTTGACATTTTTAAAGGAATATTCTATTTAAATAAAATACATTTGTAATTATTTCACCCACTCTATATTATTCTTTGTATGTCAGGGGTAGGTTATTGTCTATCCTGAGTTCTTGCAAGCTGTGGGACCCCTTGTGGAATTGAGGTGTAATACACACAGTTTTTTATATTTATTCAATGGTAACCTATAATGAAAGCAATCTATTTTCTTTATACATATGTAATTTTTAAAAACATTTTTACAAAAGGCTCCTATAGTCTTTTGGAAAAGGAAACACAACATTTTTACTTTAATGTCAACTTCCTTCCAATAAAGTTTAAAGGTTGGACCTGTAGAAAGTATATTAGTAAAGGGCGTTTAGAGACATTTATTACTGAAATCACTGTAAAATAACACAATGCTCGGGGGAACTTTTAAATTAAACTTAAAATTCTAAAAAATTATTAAAAATCTAATTTCTTTCATTATACATAAATTAACAATATATGGAGATTGTAAGAAAGCTGATTATTGTTTGATTTAAAATTACTCCTTTCCTTAGGAAATAGAACATAAAGAACAAAATATGCAAAATTCCACTACTGTTTCCCATCCTTTAGTGATGAGTTTGACCTTTGGTGAGATGACATCCATTAAATATCTCTATTGTGTCTTTGTTTTAGTTGGTTATGTTCTGACTATTCTAGCCAATATCACTGTTATTGCTGTAATCACTTTACATCAGACACTACACAAACCAATGTACATCTTCATCTCTACACTGTGTTTCAATGGACTCTATGGTAGTTCTGCCTTTTACCCAAGTCTCTTTATAAACCTTCTTTACAAAGCCCAAACCATCTCCTATGTTGGTTGCCTTTTACAAGTCTATGCAATACATACTTATGGAACAAATGAGATAACCATTCTCACGGTGATGGGGTTTGATCGGTACGTGAGTATCTGTAACCCTCGAGATATACACCATCATGTCCCCAACTACAGTCTACAAACTCATTGCTGCAGCCTTTCTGTATACTTTTTTCTGGATAACTATTCACGTTATACTGACCAGCAGACTTCCATTATGTGACTCGGTCATCCTAAAAATCTACTGTGATAACTGGTCAGTTGTAAGACTCTCCTGTGTTGATACAACTGTGAACAATGCATATGGTATTTTAACTATTGTTGCAATACCAGTAGTAATGCCAATTTTAATCTTCATCTCCTATGTTGAAATTCTAAGGGTGTGTGCAAGATCTTCAAAGGACTTCAGATCCAAAGCCTTGCAGACCTGTGCTCCTCACCTCATCTCCATCACAAACTATCTTTTTGATGTGCTCTTTGAATTGACCCTGTACAGATATACACCTACAAACGTCCCTTATGGCTTCAGGGTATTTATGTCACTGAATTTTCTTGTGGTACCTCCACTTCTTAATCCTCTGGTATATGGGTTTAAAATACAGGAACTTAGAATAAAAATGGCCAAACACCTTTTAAGAAAATGATGTCAATGATTGTCAAGTCACCTCAATGAAACAAATAGGACCCAATTGTAAAATTCTAAGAATTTAGAAAAACTAGTTATTTTGTAATAAACAAATATATAAGTGTGTGTGGTCTATCTTTATATAAATGAATAAGTAGATCCTCAATTCCAAGAGTGTTCAGAGGTATCTTCAACTTTTTTAAAAAATACTGTTTAAACATCACAGTGATTGCATTACATGAGCCAGAGTTTCTCTTTGAACTCACCAAAGCCTTCTCTCATTAAGCAGAATGATCCCTCTAAAGCCGGTTTCTGAAAGTGGGCTCTGAACCTGCCTCTTCATTTCCAGGTTTTACACCAATGGGAAGACGCTTTCCTTGCAGATCGCGTCTGCTCATTGATCAGCCTTGCCATATTCTAAGACTATGGCAGCGGGGCCCTGGGGTCAGAACCTCCAATTAAAGGGTTGTGTTTTGGGTGTTATTATTACATGCTTGGTTAGAAATTAGGACCTGCCAGACTGGAGTTACCTTTATGTGGTTGGGAGGCTTTTCATTCATGTGATCACAGTAAAACCCCTTTGTTTATAATGTATGCCAGTGTGCAGATAATATGATGTTATATGGGGCCCAGGAATGTGCATTGATTATCTTTTTATTTGCTTGTATAAATGTTTGACCAGATCAGTAGCACTTCCACAAAATGTAATTGTAATTTAGCCTAAGGAGTTCTTTCACAATCATTCTATTGTATGTATGTATGTATATATATACAGTATATCACAGTATTAGAGGTGTCCAAACATCTTTAGCCTTGTGTCTGAATCTTATATAACATCAACACACTGACGTCTATAATAAAGATATTTAAATACGATTTAAAACATTTATTTTGGCTGTGAAATAGAGGGTATTCATAAAGAGGCAAAACATTAATTTACCACAAAAAATAATCTAAATAAGTCACATTCTGTTAATGCATTTTGGTGACTTTTTGGAGTGGCCATGTTGTAGTAATGTATTCATTTAACTATTGCTAAGAAATCACTGTGGTGTATTTTCCTATTAATATAACTGTTCTGTAAATTCAAAACAAAGAAAATCAGATAGGGTGAGACTTTTAAACATATCAATTGCCGGGTAACACTTTTTAACATATCTACAGTTAAAAATACCATGGGTTTAAAGTTGTTCTATATAACAATGATACATTTCCTGTTTGTAATAGGCTATTTCATACCACCGGGGCCAGACTTACCAGTAGGCACATGCATAGGGGCACCTGTGGTTACATGGTAGGTTGTCCCAAACTAGTAGCCTTAATCTCAAACTGTTGGCCCTTTGTTTTGTAAATCATCAAGATTTTAAAAAGCATCTGATACCATCTGTGGTACAGTTAATATCTGAAACAGTTTTATTACATCCTAAATTTCAGCATAAATATAGTTTGTTCCCCTAAAATAAAATTGGGCATGGTTTGGGGTGTTGCATGGGTTTAGGGTGGAGTTAAGGGCATCAACAGGAGTTCTTATTGTTTAAAATGGTGCTAATTTTGCCCCAGCCAATCAGATGTTAGCTTTCAAATGTTAAATAAGATCTGATTGGTTGGGGCAAAATTAGCACCATTTCGGAGAACGCTATGTCTCCTTCATCAGACATAGCGTTCTCCGAAACGTTGTGTGTTTGTGTGATGCAATAAACAGAAGTTTTCTGACAAACAGTGTGTGCTTCCTTCAACCCTTTTCTACTTGTGCTATAGCGTGGAGTCCTTGAGGTAGAGGACAGAGGGAAGCAGCACCTGGAATACACTGGCACATTGCCTGAAGGAGTGCCTAGGCCCACATCTATGCTATACGGATTTGCCCTCAGTATGTCCTGATCTGGAAATAGGGAATGTTCTGGTTATCTAATTTGTTGTATTAACTTGACCTTTTGAAGTTAGGAAAAAGAGAATTGGAGATTACATGGAACTTGAGCAAAAGGGTAACCATTAAATAGAAATCCTAGGGTCATATTTATAAATGCGCTGTGTCACAGATTTGCCATAGCACACTTTTACTGGCATCATAAACTACCGATAACCATCCATAGTTTACAATGCGTCCTTCATCTTAAACTTACACCGTGTGCAATACACCAATAATGTGTGGAATACTGTTACCACAAGGTATAGTATACATTTTTAATGTAGCTTGTACAGTGTCATGTTTGAAGGAACACACTGTGGTCTTATAAATGTGTGTCTATGTGTACTGTGAGTTTAAAAACTCAATGACATTTCTGATGAAAGAGAGCGTGCCAAGTTAAAGGACAACTCCATCGTCATAATAAAATCTTTCAGGTAAAATGTCCCCTAATTAAAGGGCATCTATACTAAAAAAAGGTTATTTTAGATTGATCATAACTGGAAACTATAATTCTTCCCAACCACCACTGTATCATTTTTTTGTTGATCTGACCCCTATTTCTTTAGATATCCAATCTAAAACATTTTACATATCAGCTGTCATTCACGCTAATTGGTGTGGGGGTTGGGGCCTATTAGTTAAATAGGATTCACAGCTTTCTCTTAAGGACCTTGATCTCAAGGACATAAAAAAAGAAGGACATTGAAACAAGAAGGACAATTAAACAAGGTTTGTGCGTCACTGTGTTGGTGTGGTGTATTAGAAGGGACAGTTTTGTCAGTACCATGCAATGTGCATCGTGCCACATGTATAGGAACCTGGAGCAGACGTTCCGGGGAACCTATGTCTGTGTCAGGTGTGAGTGGGTTGCCCGTTTGGAAGCCGAGGTGGAGAGTCTAAGGGGGCAGCTTGCAGCATTGCGGGGATTGGCAGAACTGGGGGGTCAGCAGGCACTGGCTGGGGCCAGTATAGAGGTGGGTGGAAGAGGGACAAGAAAGGATGAGGAAGGAGGTAGTTTTGTTAGGGTTACTAGGGGAAGTGGGGGACGGAAGAGTAGGGGGGCTTCTTCCCAGATTGTCCATCCCAACAGATTTGCCGTCTTAGGTAATGAAGTGGAGGAGGACACCTCGGAATTAGCGTGTATGGAGGGGGATAGTCCCTTGAGCACCCGGGGGACTGCCATCTCTGATACAAGGGAGGAGGAACGAAGGGTCAGGAATGCAAGGCAGGTGGTAGTGGTAGGGGACTCCATTATAAGGAAGGTAGATAGGGTAATCTGCCGCCAGGACCCTACATGCCGAACTGTGTGTTGCCTGCCTGGTGCTAGGGTTCGGCATGTGGTGGATCGTGTAGACAGATTATTGGGTGGGGCCGGGTGTGACCCGGCGGTCTTGGTTCACATTGGTGCCAATGACAAAGTTAGAGGTGGAGGTGAGGTCCTTAAACATGATTTCCGAGAACTAGGGGCCAAGATAAAAGCAAGGACCTCCAGGGTAGTGTTTTCAGAAATACTACCCCAGCCACGTGCTAAGCCAGGGAGACAGCGGGAGCTTAGGAGCATTAATGCGTGGCTAAGAGAGTGGTGTAAGGAAGAAGGGTTTGGGTTTATAGAGAACTGGGCAGACTTTGCTGTCGGCTACAGGCTCTTTAGTAGGGATGGGTTGCACCTCACTGATGGTGGTGCAGCTGTTTTAGGGGAGAAGATGGCTAGAGGGTTGGAGGAGATTTTAAACTAGGATTGGGGGGGGAGGGTATTAGCAGTCTCACTGGGATAGATTGTCCAGGAGGAAAGCAGGGTGTAGATAGGCCAGTGGTGGGTGGAAAGGGGGGTGGGGCTAGCATAGGGGATAGGGAGGAATGTGTATCAAAGTGTACGAATAAATTACAGGATCATAATCTAAAATGTATGTTTGCAAATGCGAGAAGCCTGGCTGACAAAATGGGTGAATTGGAAATGATGGCATTGAATGAAAAGTATGATGTAATAGGTATAGCAGAAACGTGGTTGAACAGTTCTCACGACTGGGCTGTAAATATAGAAGGATATGCCTTGTTTAGGCAGGACAGAAAAAAAAGGAAAGGGGGAGGAGTATGTGTATATGTTAAAAAAGAATTGAAGCCAAATTTAAAAGAAGAGATAGCTGGTGATATGGATGATAAAGTGGAGGCAATATGGGTGGAATTAGGCAACAGGAAAGGGGGTAATGTCATTGTTGGTGTCTGCTATAAGCCGCCAAATGCTAGCAGAGAGGAGGTGAGTCAACTTCATATGCAGTTGGCAAGGGCTGCAAGTTTGGGGAGTGTGCTCATTATGGGGGACTTCAATTACCCTGACATTGATTGGTGTGGTGGAACTGCCATCACAGAAAAAGGCGATGAGTTCCTGAATTTGCTGCAGGATAATTTTCTCTCACAGGTGGTTAAGGTTCCTACTAGAAAAGGAGCTCTGTTGGATCTGGTAATATCTAACATTGTGGAGCGCATTATAGATATAAAGGTAACTGGAGGCTTAGGGAATAGTGACCATGAAATAGTGGCATTTGGACTTTGTTATCGAAAGGAAAAGTGCGCTGGGTTAACAAAGACATTTAATTTCAGGAAAGCAAATTTTCCCAGGTTAAAAGCAGCTCTTCAGAATGTCAACTGGGATAATGTATTATCAGGTAAAGGTACTGAACAGAAGTGGACTGTGTTCAAGGGGATTTTAAGCCAGTTCACATCTAAATTTATACCCTTGGGAAATAAATGTAAAAAAAATAAATCCGCGCCTATGTGGCTGAATTCTGATGTAAAGAGGCAAATGGTAAGGAAGAAAAAGGCATTTAAAACCTTTAAGGCCGAGGGAACGGAAAGGGCCTTTAGGGAGTATAAAAACTGTAACAAGGAGTGTAAGAAAGCAATCAAACTAGCTAAAATTAATAATAAAGTTAGGATAGCTGAAGAAAGCATCACTAAGCCTAAACATTTTTTTAAGTATATTAATAGTAAGAAGATGAGGACTGAGAATGTGGCACCATTAATTAATGGGGATAAGTTAGTTACGGAGGATGGCGATAAAGCAAATGTCTTGAATAATTTTTTTTCCTCTGTATACACTATAGAAGATCCAAGTACAGATATCATAGAGTATAGTAGCAATAAAGGTATACAAGATTCAAGTTCACTTTGGTTAACCGAGGATATGGTACAGAAAGAACTAAATAAGGTTAATATTAGTAAATCTCCTGGATCGGATAAAATACATCCTAGGGTACTTAGGGAGCTAAGTTCAGTTTTATCTAGGCCATTGTTTCTTATTTTTGCTGATTCCCTCATGTCCGGTGGTGTGCCTCTGGATTGGAAAAAGGCTGATGTTATTCCAATATTCAAAAAGGGTAGTCGTTCACAGCCGGGTAATTACAGGCCTGTAAGTTTAACTTCAGTGGTGGGGAAGATCCTGGAAAGTTTAATAAGGGATCATGTTCTAGAGTATGTTTCAAGGACTGACATTATAAGTAGTAACCAGCATGGATTTAGGAGGAATAGATCTTGTCAAACTAACTTGCTTGGCTTTTATGAGGAAGTAAGTAGAAATTTAGACTCTGGTATAGCAGTAGATGTAGTTTACTTGGATTTTGCAAAGGCTTTTGATACTGTCCCCCATAGGCGACTAATGAATAAGCTAAGTTCTGTTGGTCTGGGGAGTCACATTTGTACATGGATAGAAAATTGGTTAAAGAATAGGATGCAGAGAGTAGTTGTTAATGGGGCTTCATCATTATGGACTAAAGTGCTAAGTGGGGTGCCACAGGGTTCTGTGTTGGGGCCGCTTCTATTTAATCTATTTATTAATGATTTGAGAGTGGGTATTGTCAGCAAGGTTTCTGTGTTTGCTGACGACACAAAACTTTGTCGACCATTAAAAACTTCAGAGGATGTGCAATCGTTCCAAGGGGATCTAGATAGATTATCACATTGGGCTGCTAAGTGGCAGATGAAATTCAATGTTGATAAATGTAAGGTGATGCATTTTGGACTTAAAAATACTTGTGCTACTTATACTATAAATGGCTCTGTGTTAAGTGAATCCCTGTTGGAAAGGGATCTTGGAGTTTTGGTGGATAACAAACTTAAAGGTAGCAAGCAGTGCCAGGTGGCAACAGCCAGAGCCAGCATGGTATTGTCTTGTATAAAGCGAGGTATGGATTCAAGGGAGGAAAATGTAATTCTCCCTCTTTACAAAGCATTGGTAAGGCCTCATTTGGAATATGCAGTGCAATTTTGGAATCCTGTGTACAAAAAGGACATCTTTGAAATGGAAAGGGTTCAGAGAAGGGCAACTAAATTAATAAGGGGATTGGGGGAGCTTGAATATGAAGAGAGACTGGAAAAGTTACAATTATGTACGCTGGAGAAAAGGCGCTTGCGTGGGGATATGATTACTGTGTATAAATACATTAACGGGCCATACAATAAACTATCTGGGGCATTGTTCACCAAGAGAACATGTCAAAGGACACGAGGACATCCCTTAAGACTTGAAGAAAAAAGGTTTAGGCTTCAAGCTCGGAAAGGGTTTTTCACTGTGAGAACGGTAAGGCTATGGAACTGTCTTCCAGTGGACGTTGTAATGGCAGGTTCATTGGTCAGTTTCAAAAAAAAGCTGGATGAGTTTCTACAAACAAGGAATGTTACAAGTTACTGGTTTTGATACATAAAGTAGAGTTGATCCAGGGAATTTCCGATTGCCACTTGGAGTCAGGAAGGAATTTTTTCCCCTTCATAATTTGGTGGGGGTTTTTTGCCTTCCTCTGGATCAACAGTTAGGCAGGAAATGAGGATATTGCTAGATGGGTTGGACTGGATGGACGTATGTCTTTATTCAACCTCAAATACTATACTATACTATACTATACGTTCTGTGAGCAGTTTTGCTGTAGCTGGAATGCTGTGTGCTGTGTGCAGGCTTGATAGTTGCTTTGTGGGAAAAAAGTCAGGTCGGATGGAAGTGGGAGTGGTTAAAAGAGGGAGGTGGGATACTGCTCCTAAACAAAATGTGTGCTGGATTGAAGGCATGCAGCAACACACTTCAGAGTAAGTGCTACTTACATGTATTCAATTATAGATTAAGATGAGGCAAAGTAATTTTTTCAGTATAGTGTCCCTTTAAATATTTTGAGATATCTTACCTTGTCCTCTGGAATCATTAGCATATACCTGCTATGATGCCTTGAGGAAACCAAGTGGTTGTGTGTGTTAGCACTGTATGCCCCTTTCAAGCATATGTGAGCTGTCTATAAGCTTAAGCACAATTCAGTGGGGGGATGGAGGAACAGCTTTCAGCTATTGGCTGTAATGTAAACTATCATATCAATGAGTGAACCAGAAAGCAGAAAGAGAGGTAAGAAACACCAGGCAGTATTCTATTGTGATTGTTTTTAAAAAAATGTTCTAACAAGTATATTTCTATTCAGCTAAGATTTATTCTCTTATATGCAGCGTGTGTGGCTCAGTGGTTAGCTCTGGGGTCCAAGGTTCATATCCAGGGTTAGCTTCCCATATTATAAAGACATATTGAAAGTTTCTTTTGGTGTGATAGATTGTAAGCTCTTTTGGACAGGACTTGATGTGAATGGTAAGCTAACTTTGCAGCCCTGTGCAATATGTTGTATGGTAAAAGAAAACAAACCACATAAATCGCAATACTACTAATAACAAAGCATTAGTAAGGTTGTCTGACATAATGCAAGTCTTACACTGTCACCTACCTGAACACTTTGTAAGCAGATACACATTCTTTTAAAAAATTTAAGGACAAATTAATAAATTCAAGTCTATTAGATGATCAGACTTTTCACATTGTATGTTCTCTGTCCATAAAAACTGCTTCATTGTCTGATGGTCAAGAGCTCAATGGAGGAAACCATTTGAAGATTAAATGTCTGCCCTGTAAATAAAATAATTTAAAAAATAGGCATTTTGAAAAGTTTAGTATTAAAATCACTGTAAAATCACGGTTAAAAAAAAAAACAATCTCGGGGGAATTTTTGAATGAAACTTACATTTATACAAATGATTAAAAATGTTATTTCTTTCATTACAAACAAATTGTCAATATATGGAGATTAAACTGCTTACTATTATTTATTTGAAAAGTTTGTTTATTCTACTGTACCTTTCCTTAGTAGGTGAACATAAGAACAAAATATGCAAAATTCCACTATGTTTCCCATCCTTTAGTGATGACTTTGACCTTTGGTGAGATGACATCCATTAAATATCTCTGTTGTGTCTTTGTTTTAGTTGGCTATATTCCGATTATTCTAGCCAATATCACTGTTATTGCTGTAATCACTTTATATCAGACACTACACAAACCAATGTACATCTTCTACTCTGTGTTTCAATGGTAGTTTTGCCTTTTACCCAAGTCTCATTATAAACCTTCTTCACAAGGCCCAAACTATCTCCTATGTTGGTTGCATTTTACAAGTCTTTACAATACATACTTATGGAGCAAATGAGATAACCATTCTCGCAGTGATGGGGTTTGATCGGTATGTGAGTATCTGTAACCCTCTGAGATATGAGATATAATAAATATCTGTTGTATTCAATTAGATCAACTGGACTTGAAGTTTAGTTCTTGAAGATGTTTCGCTACTTCTTCAAGAACTAAACTTCAAGTCCAGTTGATCTAATTGAATACAACAGATATACCATGACCTGGATGAATGAGAACCTTCACGAGATATAATAAAGAACACAAAAGTATCCCCCTCAGTGATACCCTCTCGGTTATGGTAAACCAAGGTTAGTAAGAATTAAAATGTACACATTTTATTAGGTATACATTAAAATTAACAAACCAGTGACAAAAAAGTTAAAATCCAAAAGGAGAGTTCTCTTGTTCCAGATATGCACCAGATAGTGGTAGGAGATGGACTTAGTCCCTCTAAATCCTACCAAATAGTATAGAGTGGGAGGATGTACTATTTGGTAGGATTTAGAGGGACTAAGTCCATCTCCTACCACTATCTGGTGCATATCTGGAACAAGAGAACTCTCCTTTTGGATTTTAACTTTTTTGTCACTAGTATGTTAATTTTAATGTATACCTAATAAAATTTGTACATTTTAATTCTCACTAACCTTGGTTTGCCATAACCGAGAGGGTATCACTGAGGAGGATACGTTTGTGTTCTTTAATATATCTCATTTATCTTAAATCCCCATGTTTACCCTCTTTTAACTTCCTGAATGATAGTGCACCACACTTGATTTATGTACCATCTGAGATATAACACCATCATGTCCCCAACTACAGTCAAACTTATTGCTGCCGCTTTGCTGTATTCATTCTCCTGGATAACTATACACATTATACTGACCAGCAGACTTCCATTGTGTGACTCGGTCATCCTAAAAATCTACTGTGATAACTGGTCAGTTGTGAGACTCTCCTGTGTTGATACGACTGTGAACAATATATATGGTATTTTTATTATTGTTGCAATACTGGTGATAATGCCACTATTGGTCTTCATCTCCTATGTTGAAATTCTAAGGGTGTGTGCAAGATCTTCAAAGGACTTCAGATCCAAAGCCTTGCAAGCCTGTGCTCCTCACCTCATCCATATTACAAAATTTCTTGTTGATGTGCTCTTTGAATTGACCCTGTACAGATTTACACCTACAAACCTCTCTTATGGCCTCAGGGTATTTATGTCAGTGAATTTACTTGTGGTACCTTTACTTCTTAATCCTCTGATTTATGGTTTTAAAATACGGGAAATTAGAATAAAAACATCCAAGCTCCTTTCATAAACTGATGTTGGGGGCTGCTTGCGAGCAACGAGGATGGATGTGTCCTAGAAGAGCTCCTCTACTCACCCCACAATTCATCATCTAATACCAGCAAACCCACCCCCAAAACTTTTCAAATAAAGTAAGGAACATGTCCAACATCTGAGACACCCACATACCTCCTAAACCTAAAGCGGGCACTGCAGTTAAGACACTGCAAGTGTTCAGTCACAAAGACCTGCATGTGTTGGGCCCAACAGAGGAAGACAGGCAAAACAGATCACCACGTGCCTCCTTACCACATAAAGCCAACTCTTCCAAACCCTCACAAATTCGTATACTCCTAAAGGAAAAGCTTCACCTATCATTAGCTCCAATATGAACTGTACTACATGAGCTGGGACAACGAATAGGAGATACTGAATCAAGGCAGTAGCTGAGGTTAGCTGAGACCTAACATTTCAGACAGACAGATACAACAGAACTACGCAAGGCTAACGGCAAATTAGCACTACAAATGGAGGATCTGTGAAACCGCTCCTGTAGATGTAATATAAGACTAAAATAACATCTGATTGGTTGGGGCAAAATTAGCACCATTTTAAACGATAAGAACTTTTATTGAATCTCCCTGATAGAGTCTTAACTAAACCTCCAAATGACAGCATTTCTAGAGACATAATAATCAAACTGCACTATTGCTCAACCAAAGAAAAAATGCTCCATTCTTCTAGACAAACTGACCCTCTGGACTATAATGGTCAACGCATCCAGATTTTTGCTGATATTGCCCCATAAACTCTATTAAAAAATAAGCAATTAAAAGCAATTACAAAGCTCCTGAGGGAACACTGAATACGCTATAAATGGAGTTACCCATTTTAACTGATCTTCCCATGGAAAAGCAGGACATACATGGTCAACTCCTTAGACTTTTTCGAGAGCTGGGACTGCGCTCAGAATCTGGTCAAACAACAGATCCTCCTACCAAAACGAATACCCCAAGGAGACAGCTAGAATGAATTTAAAAGGAAGCAGGACAAAAAAAACATCTCCCTTGAAAAAAAAGACCCCAGGGAGGACTCCCAACTCAACCAATTATCTCAAATCACCTGATCATCCTCACCAATCTCTGGCACAAACAGGAACCTGGAGTAATTCCCTAACTAGAACAAATTTCTAGTTGTACAACAGACATCTCCTACAATAATATTGTAAAGAATACAGGTAAGCACTTACCTGTTTTACAAAGCAAACTTTGATTTAACCAGAAGCATTTTCTTCACAATCCGCCCCCCTACTGGAACTTTACTGACATTTAATAAATCATACATGACCTCCAACCCCCTTACCCTACTTACCCACCTGGAGACGTGGTTCTCTATATATACAGATTGAGAATGAGGAACCGAGAAGACCCCCAAAATAGAGTCTTCCCCCCTCCGAATTTGGAGTTGGGCAAAGCACAAATGTTTATTACAACCACTGGGTAGTACACAACAAGACTGGGCAGCCCAATCTTTTTTCATTTAGAAGATTATCATGGAGATGCAATAAAATTCTTATTGTGTAAAATGGTGCTAATTTTGCCCCAACCAATGAGATGTTATCTTTCAAATGTTAAATAAGATCTGATTAGTTGGGGCAAAATTAGCACCATTTTAAACGATAAGAACTTTTATTGAATCTCCCTGATTGCGTCTCTATTATTTTTTTCATCTGGCAATACTATTCAATGCAGACAATTTTAGTTACCGTAATTTAATATTAATACAATGCAAATGCTTTGTACATATTCTACCCTCGGCTTATACTCGGGTCAGCTTATATTCAAGTATATATGGTACGTCCAGACTATATTTTACGATTCCCCTCTGTGCTACCATCTATATCTGGCTCATCTGTAGACCAATGTGTCTGGTCAGACAACAAAATTGTAAAGATTACATTCCACTTGGATCAATTACCCACATATTGATGGAGACTCAACGGATCCTAATTAACTAATAAAGAAATAGTCTCCCAAATTACAAAACAACTCACTATTTTAAAATGAATGATACCGGAGACCACTCTCCCACTGGGTTTGGGCAGCCCATAAAGCTAATATAAGGGGTCAGTTAAAGCGAATAGTTGGCGTTAAAAGTACCGGAATAGAAAAACGCCAGATAGTGATGCTACAAGAGCCGCTATTGGCATGTAACATCGCCAGGCTGTTTGCACCGGGTTGACAATAGCAGCTCTCGGTGCATCACCCTGTATATATTTTCCATTGCCTACCAGTCTGGATAGATAAACAGTGGCTCAACTCTCTACAATCACAAATATTTCAATGAATGTGGATTAACAAAAAAACAAGAATTAGCAGAGAACTATTGTGAAAACCACTATCACAAGGCTGAATAGGAATTTGCAGCCCAATTACCCCAACTTATCACATGTCACACACCAACCCCCTGCAATGGGTATCATTAGGGTCCAGTTTACTCACACCCCATAATATAGACTCAATAACCTGAACACCAACAAGGAAACGACAACTCCCCAAAACAATCAGCCTGCTAACTTTGCTCACAATAAAAATATGGGACAGAAATAAAATCCATTTCCAACCATCACTAATGGAAACAGTAACCCATACCCCTGACTTCATACCAGGATAGCTACAAAAGGATTCACCTGGTGGAGAGAAGCCAAATAATTTAGAATGATACAATACTATGAACTATGTTCTTTGTTCACCATTCACTACCTTCAAAAGAAATTTAGAACACCGATACGAGGCCACTTCCAAATGACACAAAAAACCCACCATCTCTCCATACATTTTAAACAAATCGGCTCCACTGACAATCTCATAGACTTCGAAAGACTCTGTTACTCAAACCCCATGGGACATGGTCAAATATCTGAAATTTACCAATGTCTAAACTACGTCCCCAATACCTGCAAACAGAAGTTCCAGAAAGCATGCGGAAAAGATCTTTAGACGATAATAGATGATTCTCAATGGAAAGACACATTTGTCAATTTTAACAAAGGCTGCCTAAATATAGCCTTATGGGAAATGACGCTAAAAGTTTTGTATCACACATACAGACAGGGTTATTTAATAAAAGTTCTTATCATTAAAAATAGTGCTAATTTTGCCCCAACCAATCAGATATTATTTAACATTTGAAAGCTAACATCTGATGGGTTGGGGCAAAATTAGCACCATTTATATCGATAAGAACGTTTATTGAATCTCCCTGAGAGTACCTTCAGTATTATGTATATAAAATCTACATCTCAATCAACCCATTCTTTTTTCAAAATTGTAATCAAATAAGTGATTTTTTTCCCCCAACATGATGGACCTGCCCAATGGTTCAACAATACTGGGCAAAAATATTCCAGATGATTATAAGAAGTTATGATTGTCCCCATCCCAACACACCCAAGAATAGCCCTCTTGGGTCCAAGGGAAATAAATAGGGGCAATACATTATGATAGCCTCCAAAATAACAACAGCTGCTCAATGGAGGTCTTTAGATCTAAATTTTGATAAGAGTAATATACAGAGTGATTGATATAGGCATAAACAAAAGACTATTTGATATTCTCCAAGACGCTCTTTCAACCTTCAACAAAACTTGGTCTATGTGGCTATATAGCAATTATGCATCTCATTTACCAGACTGGGTTAAAGATCTAATCTAGATATAAATGTATAAGAATACAACTGTATAATTTGCTAATATCTTGGATTAAACTACAAACGATTATTATAATTCGCCCTTAAAAGACACAATATGGAAAAGGAAAGAAAGAAACATGGACTTGAAGTTTTTCACAGATAAGTTTGTTTATTAATGTTGTACATTTTTAAATGTTATATAGAGTTACATAAAATGAAAAAAATCTTTATTGATATACAATAAATTACTTGTTCTTTTGTAATAAACAAAGATATAAGTGTGTATGGTCTACCTTTACGTATAACTATTTAAGGCTGGGTACACATGGCTGGACTATTTGTCCCGACCGAGCACATGATACGAGCGAGTGCTCGGTCGAATTTGCGGGCAAATTTCCGAATTTGCGAATGACCGATCCGGACGAACAAACAATTGATGTTGGTCGCGGCCGGCCGCCCCACACACCAGTTGATTTTTTCGGCCAACCGACCGATTCACGGCACTTTCGGTCGGTCGGCCGAAAAATATTGCATGGTGTGTACCCAACCTAAGAAGTAGACAGGGGATGGATAAATAGGTCCTTATTTCCAATTGTGCTCAGTGGTCATCTACTATGTTAAATATAGACACCACAGTAAAAACAATACATGAGCCAGTGTTTGACTTATATAACTCTATATACTATATTTATTTTTGAAATTTTTTAAATATTATCCTTATATATTTGTATCTCTGCTTTTCTAAATCCCCAAATTTCCTAAACATTCTACATAATCCAAACAGTTATAATTCGTTATTGATGAGCTTCCTGTTGGGAAATCAGACAATATATCTCAAAGCAGTAGGTCAGGAGTTCCCAACCTACTTAATATTGTAGGCCAATCTAGCAGCACCTCACTAAGTTACCAGGTTTGTGGAGAAAGGGAGCAGAATGGTATGCTATAGTATAGCATTTTGAGTTTGAATCTAGTTCAACCTACTTGGCATTACCCACATTTCCTGCCTAACTGTTGATCCAGAGCAAGGCAAAAAAAAAACAGAAAACACCAGAGTTATGAAGGGGGTCCTTCCTGACTGCAGCCAGAACTACAGTATATGTATTAATACCAGTAATTCTCAATATTATATAGTATCCCTGTACCAACCAGAACGACAGCATATGTATTAATACCAGTAATTCTAAATATTATATAGTATCCCTGTACCAACCAGAACTACAGTATATGTATTAATACCAGTAATTCTCAATATTATATAGTATCCCTGTACCAACCAGAACTACAGCATATGTATAATACATAATTCTCAATATTATATATAGTATCCCTGTCCAACCAACTACAGTATACGTATTAATAATACCAGTAATTCCTCAATATTATATAGTATCCCTGTACCAACCAGAACTACAGTATATGTATTAATACTAGTAATTCCTCATATTATATAGTATCCCCCTGTCCAACCAGAACTACAGCATATGTTTATACCAGTAATTCTCAATATTATATAGTACCCTGTACCAACCAGAACTACAGTATATGTATTAATACCCAGTAATTCTCAATATTATATAGTATCCCTGTACAACAGACTACAGTAATGTATAATACAGTAATTCTCATATTATATAGTATCCCTGTAACAACCAGACACAACACAGGTATATGTATTAATAATAATTCTCAATATTATATAGAGTATCCCTTACCACAGACTACGTTTGTATTAATACCGTAATTTCAATATTATAGTATCCCCGTACCAACCAGAACTACAGTATATGTATTAATACCAGTAATTCTGGATTACGCCCTGCGCATTTCACCGAGATGGCTCTGTGTAAGGCTGTGGATGATCTGCAGGTTGCAAAGGCCAATGGTCACTTTTCTATTCTTATTCTCCTTGACCTCTCCTCTGCTTTCAACACAGTCGATCATTCCCTCCTAATGCAGATACTTCACTCTATGGGCATTCGGAATGAAGTGACATCCTGGTTTCTATCCTATCTCTCTGACAGATCTTACTCTGTATCTTATGCTACGCATACCTCTTCTTCTCCGGTTCCTCTGGTGTGGGGGTCCAGCAGGGGTCTGTTTCTTGGACCCTTTTGTTCTCCCTCTACACTATTTCCTTGGGAGATGTTTATTACCCTCTTTTGGCTTCAAGAATCATTTATATGCAGACGATACATAAATCTACTTGTCCACCCCTATGCTAACTCTTGACATCCAATCACGTGTCCCCGACTGCCTCCTTGCCATCTCCTCCTGGATGTCTCAACTAGAGATGTCCGAACTTCGCAAAATCCAGTCCGCTCGAGGATCTGCGAATTTTAGAAAAAATTAAAAAATTCGAAAATCCGCGAGCGGACCCATTAAAACCCATTAAAATGAAAAATTCTACGAAAATACGAGAAATCCTCGTAATTTCGGAAATTTTCGAAAATACGTATTTCCCGCATTTCCGAAAATACATGAAATTCTCGTAATTTCGAAAATTTTCGAAAATACGTATTTCCCGCATTTTCGAAAATACATGAAATCCTCGTATTTTCGAAAATTTTCAAAAATACGTATTTTCATGCATTTCCGAAAATACGTGAAATCCTCGTAATTTCGAAAATTTTCGAAAACGCGGTTCGGAAAAGTTTGGAAAGCGGAAATCCGGAAAATCCGCGATATCTGCCGTTCGCAAATGATGGAAATCCGCCAAGGATCCGGGTTCGGGGCCGCAAACCGGGCCATCACTAGTCTCAACGCTACCTCAAATTAAATCTTTCTAAAATTGAACTGATCATTTTTCCACCTAAACCTGGGTCCTGTCCCATCTTTCTCCTCTCGTTGAAACACCCCCATTTCCCCTATCCATCAGCACGCGCTAGGGGTAATTATTGACTTCCTTTCTCTCTCTTTTAACCTTATTAACTATGTTGGCAAAAACCTCCGCTTCTTCCTTTGCAATATCGGTCCAAAATCCGCGTGTTCCTTTCTCTCTCGGATCGACCACCGCAATGCTCCTCATCCTAACATATAACATACACGAATAATTTTTCTATATAATTTTTTTAGCTTTTTAAAGCCATTACCACATCTTGCTGTAAGACAGTTTCACAGTTTCATCGTTCTCACTGTAAGAAACTCTCCTAACCTGAACGATAAACTTCATTTCTCCAATCTTAAAGGATGTCCACGTGTCTCCTGATATGACCTATTAGTGACCAGAGAGTCATTTGTATGGCCCATTAATATATTTGTATAGGTTATCGTCCCCACGCAAACGTCACTTCTCCAGTTTAAACAGGCCTCAACTGTCTAATCTGCCTGCATATCATCCCAAGCCCCTCCATTCCCCTTATTAATTTAGTTGCCCTTCTCTGAACGCTTCCATTTTCAAGATGTCCCTTTGTATTGGGATTCCAAAACTGCAAACTGCACCGCATATTCCAATGAGGCCTTACCAGTGCCTTGTAAAGAGGGAGAATAATATTTTTTCTCTCTGAATCTATTCCCCCTTTTAATACAAGACATATCTTGCTAGCTCTACCGTTGCTACCCCAGGCATTGTTTTGCTATAGCTAAGTCTGTTATCTCCCAGAACCCCCAAATCTTTTTCCTTACAGATGCACTTAACAGAGTTATTTATGGTGTAGGTGGCACCAGGATATAAATCCCAATGCACACTTACTTTCAATCAACATTGAATCTCATCTGCCATTCTGCTGCCCCATTTGATATTTGACAATATCAAAGCTTTAGCAAATCCAGTATAACCCACATCCACAGCTTGTGCCTGAATCTAAATTCTTTACTCACAAAGTAAATTTACAAACAAAGTAAATTTATCTGGCACAATCTATTTCTCATAAATCCATGCTGACTACTCAATCAGTTCTGGAGCAAGGGGCATATTTATAAAGGTTTGTTAAACTTTTCGCCTCCATTAATGCTGCTTTTTGCCTAATTTGGACTTTCGTTATTTATAAAGCAGTGATAACCAGTGGAAATGTCATTACCGCTACTTTTTCGCCTTTTGACATACATCTCTGTGGTTACACGTGCGAAGCATAGTTATTAAATGGACAAAAGTGTTTTATTGTGTTAATTCTCAGCCATTCCAATTCGCTAAGTCTGAGGTTGGTGAAAACACTAAGTGGCCATGTTATTTAGCCTGCCAATGGTCCAAGGAGGTGTCAGTACATTGTGGAGTGTTTTCTTTCAATACTAATAAGTACTTAGAGCCGGGGGTGTTATGAACGATTCTTCCAAATTTACTTTTAGTAACGATCTGAGATTTCACTTTTTTCTGGCTTTTTTAAGATTTGCTTGTTTTAAGGTTGTGATCTGTTTATTTACCAATAATGTCAAACAGGGTCTAAAGGACATATTTATACAGGAACATTATTTTTGCTTATTTTTATACACCAACTTTACGCCATCAATTTTGTTAACCTTACTTTTCTGTGATTAATTAATTAAAAGGTGAAATTTTCATCAAAGGTAAATAATGATGTACAAAAATAGAACTAAATATGCTGAAATATGGCAAAAAGTTAATATTAAAGCACCATATGATATTAAATAGGTAATACTCCTGTTGATTTCAAAGTAGTAATTACAATTGTTTATACACACTGAACACATTTGTGTGTGTTTTTCAAGCAAAAAAAAATGATAAATAAGTAAAAAAAACTCCACCCGGCGAATGTCTCTATTTTATTATAGGATTGATACTAATGTAAAACAACACCCAGGGGAATTTTCTCTATTTTATTATGGATTTATAAATAGTGTAAAACTCACCCAGGTGATTCTCTCTATTTTATTAATAGGATACGATAAATATGTGAAAACTCACCAGGTGAATTTTCTCTATTTTATTAATAGGATACGATAATAGTGTAAAACTCACCCAGGGAATTCTCTCTATTTTATTAATAGGATACGATAATAGTGTAAAACTCCCCAGGTGAATTTTCTCTATTTTATTAATAGGATAGATAAATAGTGTAAAACTCACCAGGTGATTTTCTCTATGTTATTAATAGGATATGATAAATATATAAAACTCACCCAGGGGATTTTCTCTATTTTTATTAATATGAATATGATAAATCGTGAAAACTCACCCAGGGAATTGTCCTCTATTTTATTATAGGATACTGATAAATAGTGTAAAACTCACCCAGGTGAATTTTCTCTATTTTATTAATAGGATACGATAAATAGTGTAAAACTCACCCATGGGGATTCTCTCTATTTTATTAATAGGATACGATAAATAGTTGTAAAACTCACCAAGGTGAATTTTCCTCTATTTTATTAATAGGATACGATAATAGTGTAAAACTCACCCCACGTGAATTGCTCTCTATTTTATTAATAGATATCGATAAATAGTGTAAAAAACTCACCCAGGTGAATTTTCTCTATTTTATTAATAGGATATGAGAAATAGTGTAAAACTCCCCTGTGATTTTCTCTATTTATTAATAGGAATGAAAATATATAAAACTCACCCGGGAATTTCTCTGTTTTATTATATGATATGATAAATAGTGTAAAACCACCCAGGGGAATTGTCTCTATTTATTAATAGGATAGATAATAGTGTAAAACTCACCCAGGGGAATTTTCTCTATTTTATAAATAGGATACGATAAATAGTGTAAACTCCCCAGGGGATTTTCTCTATTTTATTAATAGGATTATGATATAGTGTAAAACTCACCCAGGAGAATTTTCTCTATTTTTTAATAGGATATGATAAATAGTGTAAACCTCCCCAGGGGAATTTTCTCTATTTTATTATAGGATATGATAAATAGTGTAAAACTCACCCAGGTGAATTTTCTCTATTTTATTAATAGGACTATGATAAATAGTATAAAACTCATCCAGGGGAATTTTTCTCTATTTATTAATCGGATATGATAATAGTATAAACTCACCGCGGGAATTTTCTCTATTTATTAATAGGATATGATAAATAGTTGTAAAAACTCACCCAGCGAATTTTCTCTATTTTATTATAGGAGATGATAAATAGTGTAAAACCACCCAGGGGAATTTTCCTCTATTTTATTATAGGATATGATAATAGTGTAAAACTCACCCAGGTGAATTTCTCTATTTTATTAATAGGATAATTGATACAATAGTATAAACTCATCCAGGGTGAATTTCTCTATTTACTTATAAGGATTTGATAATGTATAAAAATCACCCAGGGGAATTTTCTCTTATTTTATTAATAGTGATATGTATCAATCAGTGTAAAACTCACGCCAGGTGTAATTTTCTCTGTTTTATATACTATATGATAAATAGTGTACAACTCCCCCCAGGGAATTGGTCTCTCATTTATTAATAGGATATATAATAGTGTAAAACTCACCAGGTGATTTCTTTTCTCTATTTTATTATAGATAATGATTAAATAGTGGTAAAACTCACCCAGGGGAATTTCTCTATTTTCATTACGGATATGATAAATAGTGTAAACACCTCACCCAGGGGAATTTTTCTCTATTTGATTAATAGTATATGATAAATAGTGTAAAACTCACCCAGGTGAAATTTTTCGTTTTTATTAATAGGATATGATAAATCGTATAAAACTCATCCAGGGGAATTTCTCTATTTTATTAATAGGATATGCAAAATATATAAACTCACACCAGGGATTTTTCTATTTTATTCATAGGATATGATAAATAGTGTAAAACTCACCCAGGTGAATTTTTCTCTGTTTATTATATGATAGATAGATATTGTAACACTCCACCCAGGGAATTGTCTCTATTTTATTATAGGATATGATAATAGTGTAAAAACTCACCCAGTGTGAATTTTCTCTATTTTGATTAATAGAAATGATAAAATAGTCTAAACAAATCACCAGGGGAATTTTCTCTATTTTATTAATAGGATATGAGTAAATAGTGTAAACTCACCCAGGGAATTTTCTCTATTTATATTATGGATTGATAAATAGTGTAAAAAACCACCCAGGGAAATTTTCTCTATTTTTTATTATGGATATGATAATAGTGTAAACTCACCCAGGGGAAATTTTTCTCTTATTTTCATTAATAGATATGATAATAGTGTCAAAACTCCCCAGGTGAATTTCCTATTTTATTAATAGGATATAATGAATATTGTAAACTCACCCAGGGAATTTTCTCTATTTTATTAATAGGATAGATAAATAGTGTAAACTCACCCAGGGATTCCTCTCTATTTAATTAATAGGAATATGTTAAATAGTGTATGAACTCACGCCAGGGAAATTTTCTCTATTTTATTAGCTGGATATGGATAATAGTGTAAAACTCCACCAGGGAATTCTCTTTACTCTGATTTTATTACTAGGATATGATAAATAGTGTATAAACTCACCAGGGAATTTTGCTCTATTATTATTATGGATAGTTAAATAGTGTAAAACTCACACCAGGGGAATTCTCATCTATTTATTTTTAAAGGAATGATAAATAGTGTAAAACTCACCCAGGTCGAAGTTTCTCTATTTATTTATGGATATGTAAATAGTGATAAACTCGACCCAGGGAATTTTCTCTTTTTAATTAATAGGATATGATAAATAGTTAAACTCAACCGAGTGAATTGGTCTCTCTTATTAATAGGTTGATAAATAGTGTACAAACCTCACCCAGGGGAATTTTTCTCTATTTTATTTACTAGGATATGATACAATAGTGTAAAACCACCCAGGTGAATTTTCTCTATTTTATTAATGATCATGATAAATATTTAAACTCAACTCACCCAGGTGAATTGTCTCTATTTTATTAAAGTATATGATAATAGTGTAAAACCTCAACCCAGTGAATTGTCTCTATTTATTACATGGATACTGATAAATAGTGTAAAACTCACCCAGTGAATTTTTCTCTATTTTGAGTACTAGTTGATAATGTGTAAAACCACCCATGTGAATGTCTCTATTTATAATAGGATATGATACATAGTGTAAAACTCACCCAGTTAAATTTTCTCTGATTTAGTAATCTGGTATGATAAATAGTTAAACTCACCCAGGTGAATTGTCTCTATTTTATTAATAGGATATGAATACATAGTGTAAAACTCACGCCAGTGTCCCTCATTAAGATAGTTGTGTCAAATCACCCGTATGTCTCTATTTTATTAATAGGATATGATAATAGTTAAAACTCACCCAGGGTGGGTATTTATAGATGTAAGGTAACCACCAGGTGATGCTCATTTTATTAATAGGTATATGATACATAGTGGTAAAACTTACCCAGGCAAATTATAAACCCATTTCTATTATTACAGTCCCTGCTAATGGGACTAGGATTCTCTATAGTCACATACAGAGTGAATATTCCCGCATATATACCCTTTTATTATTAACAGTCCTGCTATAAGGACCTAGGATTCTCTAAGTGTATAGCGAGTGATATCCTCATATATACCCTTTCGTATTATTCAGTCCCTGCTATAATGGACTAGGAAATTCTCTATAGTGTATACACGAGTGAATATTCCTCATTTATCCCTTCACTATTATTACGTCCTGCTATAAGGACTAGGATTCTCTCTAGTGTTACAGATGAATATTCCTCATTTATACCCCTTTCATATTATTACAGTCCCTGCTATAAGACTAGATCTCTATAGGATAATACAGAGTGAATATTCCTCATTTTACCCTCATATTATTACAGTCCGTGCTAAAGGTCTAGGATTCTCTATGTGTATACAGGGTGAATTTCTTCATTAGTACCCTCATTTATACTAGTCACCCGCTTAAGGACTAGGATTCTCTATAGTGTATACAGAGTGAATATTTTCATTTTACCCTCATATTATTACAGCCCTGTTTAAAGGACTTGTTTTTTCAGTTCTCTTATAGTGTATACAGAGTGAATATTTCTCATTATATAACCCGTCATATTAATTACAGTCCCCCGCTATAAGGACTAGATTCTCTATAGTTTACAGAGTGAATATTCCTCATTTATACCCTTCATATATTACCGTCCTGGCTATAAGGACTAGTGATGTCTCTATAGGGAATACGAGTGAATATATCCTCATTGATACCTTCATATTATTACAGTCCCTACTATACGGACTAGGATTCTCTATAGCGTATACCGAGTGAATATTCCTCATTTATACCCTTCAATATTAAGCTGCCGCTGCTATAAGGACTAGGATTCGTCTATATAATACAGAGTGAATATTCCCTCATTATTTATACCCTTCATTATTACTTACGTTCCCGCTAAACGGTACTAAGATTCTCTATAGTAAATACAGAAGTGAATAGTTCCTCATTTATAACCCTTCATTTATACATGTCCTCTACTAATGGACAGATTCTCTATAGCGTATACATGAGTGAATATTCCCATTTATACCCTTCATATTATCACTGTCCCTGCGTATAAGAACTCAGGATTCTCTAAGTAAAACAAGAGGATATTCCTCAGTTTATTACCCTTCCATATATTACAGTCCCCGTATAAGGACTAGGATTCTCATATAGAATACAGAGTGAATATTCCTCATTTATACCCTTCATATTATTCAGTCCCTGCTATAAGGACTAGGATTCTCTATAGTGTATACAGAGTAATATTCCTCATTTATATCCCTTCATATATTAACATTCCTCTGCTATAAGGACTAGGTCTCTATAGGGAATACAGAGTGATATTTCCTCATTTATACCCTTCATATTATTACAGTCCCTCGTATAGGACTAGGATTCTCTATAGTGTATACAGAGTGAATTTCCTCATTTAATACCCCTTCATATTATTACAGTCCCCTGCTATAGAAGTCCTAGGATTCCTATAGTGTGTAACGATGGAATATTCCTCATTATACCCTTCAATATTGATACTGTCCCTGCTATACAAGCACTAGGATTCTGCCTATAGTGTATACCCAGTGTATTTCCTTTTATACCCTTCATATTATACTGTCCCGCTATAAGGACTAGGATTCTCTATGAGTAAATACAGAGTGTAATATTCCTGCATTTATACACCTTCAACTATTATTACAGTCCCTGCTATAGAATAGGGATTCTCTATAGTGTATACAGAGTGAAACTCCCTCATTTTACCTTCATATTATTACATTCCCTGCTATAAGACAGGATTCTCTATAGTGGTATACAAGAGTGAATATTCCTTCATTTATACCCTTCATCTTATACACAATCCCGCTATAAGGACTGAGGATTCTCTATAGTTGTATACGATGAATATTCTCTTTATACCCTTCATAGTATCAGTCCCCCGCTATAAGGACTAGGATTTCTCTATAGTTGTTACAGAGTGAATTATCCCTATTTATTACCCTTCCATATTATTACAGTCCCTGCTAAGGACTGATTCTCTATAGTGTATACAGAGTAATATCCCTCTTTATACCTCTGCATATATATTTACAGTCCCTGCTATAAGACTAGATTCTCTATATGTATACAAGTTGATATTCCTCATTTATACCTTCTATTATACGTCCCTGCTATAAGGCTAGGATCTCTATAGTGTATACAGAGTGAATATTCCTCATTTATACCCTTCAATATTATTACAGTCCCCGCTCTAAAGGCCTAGGATTCTCTATAGTGTATCAGATGAATCATTCCTCATTTATACCCTTCATATTATACAGTCCCGCTATAGGACTAGGATTCTCTATAGTGTATACGAGTGAATCATCCCTCATTTATACCTTTCATATGATTACAGTCACTACTTCCAAGTGCTAGGATTCTCTATAGTGATATAGAGGGTAAAAAAAGAAACATTTAATCACCTTGGGCCTTTTCGGCAATCCTCTCTACAACCATCTTAACCCTCCATTATTTACATGGTCCCATGTTTCCAGCTCCTCATCTTTTTGGCTATTGTGTATTTAAAAAACCATTCTGAGTCTCATTTCAATCACAATGCGGCTGCTGGTCTGGCCCTTTTTGGTATGGAGATAACCGTTTAACTATTATATCCACTGAGTGACCCAGAAACGCGCGATTGAAACCGAACACCCAGGCAGTATTGTCAAGTTAGGCTTGATATCAGCTCAGTTTATTATATTGAGTTTTTAGAGTTTCAGAGGTGGATTTAACTATTTCAGTTTTTCATTTTAGGTTTTGAGTTGCCCTTTAAAAAATTTTTTTATCTATTGTGGCTTTTCTTTTGAAATTGTAGAAATGTATATTTAAAAAATTGTGTTTTGCAATCAAAAGAATCAGTGTAAGAGTAGTTTGATTGGCAGTCATGTATCAAAGAACTGACCATGGCCCACAAGCTGATTTTTTGGCACATGATATGGGGATGGGCCAATAAGTCTTTCTATTCCATTTCTCGGAAGAATCGTATCTAAATTGACTGAAAACATAAGTTTCCCATTCCCTTGATCCAAGCTAATCTTTTTTTTGGAATAACTGACGCTGACATAGTCCATCAGTAGTGTCTCTATTACTTAAGAACGACTGTTCTACGACACAACACAGACGTAGTGTGGTGCTTCTTCTGGACATGTCTCCACGCCCCAAAATACTCCAATTGAAAGACCTGGTATGCAGGGTACCCCCTTACAATGAATAAATTATTACGACCAGGGCAGATTGATTCACCCTAACTAATAATTTCATACCTACACTGTATATAATAGTATATGATACTCCTATATCACACAGTCCAAAATCACAAATATAATTTCACTGTTGAACTGAAACGTCCTTAACAATAGACAACAAGTATGCTTCTAACTATCACAATATACTTCCCCTTTCCTCTCCCCCCCCCCCCTTCCCTTCTGGTTATAAAAAGTGGATGTTAAACCTTTTTATACCCTTTTTTACTGTCTTGTATACTGTATAACTTTGCCAAGCATAAGTGTACAATATTGTGTAATAAGACCTGATACAGGTAATTATGTGATATACACACTAGCTTTCTGTTCGTTTGATTATATTGAAATAAACACTGTTAAAAACAATCAATAGAGATGGGTAACCGTTTTTGATTATGTGTGGAGACTCAGTGGTCGTAACTAGGAACACTGTGCCCCAGCACAACAGCCATATCTCCCATTAGTCCCCACAAACTATTTGTGGTCTCCTTCCAAAACTGTGTAGGAATTACGTTGAGAAAAGTTGAAATAAAGAGAGAAGAAGAAAATTAATAAGAAGAAGAATTTGACTTTGTTCAACCTATTTAATACAACACTTTAAAAATCCAAAATTTCTGGCTAAAAATGATTGTTCACATATAGATTTATTTTAAAGAACTGTGGTCCTCCAACAAGTTTGAGTTTAAATGAAAGCATTTTCCTACCCTTTAAAATGAGCCATCAACCACCTCACTATGTGCTCCACAGCCCAGGATATACAAAATGACGACGCAAAATTTATAATTGGAGGAGGGTCTGACTTTGTGACATCCTGAGCCTTTCTTCCTGCACAGTGCCAGCGCTGTGAGCACAGCCTCAACTCCATCAGTGTGTTAGGGAGACAGGAAGTCCCTCCTCCTTCTGCTGTGTGAAGTCTACCGCCCTTCTCTTTTCACTATGAGTTTCTCACTTAAAAGGCTTTTTCCACAGAGTTTTCTGTAGGGGGTCTGTCAGCCCCAAGTGGGTGGGCTTAGACATCCACAGGTTCATGGGGCTTAGGTTGCCCCGAGTGGGCAGGGTTTAAGCGGCACCCACAGTGGGCAGGCCCGTGGGGCATGTCAGAGAATCGGCAAGGGGCCTGCAACTGAGGGACCATGGACATCCATGTAGATGGGGTGACCAGGGGGGAAGTGCAGGGGACCTTGTGATGCTGCTGCCTATCCCAACACAAATGTAATCAAAACTATGCTAAATAAACAATGAAAATACACTTGCAAAAATTCTCAGGAAGCAATTCCTATCATTTACCTAAAGTCATTTTGGACAAACAGTTCCCCTTTAAGGGTGAAAAGGTTAAGAATTTCTGTCTAGTCGAGTCCTATTCTGGAAGACAGAATCTCTGACCACATGGGATAAGACCACGAGGAATTCCTATTCCACATAGAACTCCACATACATCATGTTATATGGTTCCATGTTTTACGCAGTTGTGATTGGTTTATATATATTCTTAAATGCATAGGAACAGATAAAAATCCCAGGCAAGAGACATTGTCCTGAGAAGATTGCAAGCTTGTCCTGCTTCTTCCATATTACCATTGCACGGTGAGTCATCTTCGGCCTTAGAGATTCAATTCCTGGAATAACAATTTCGTTTCTTCCTTCTGATATGTTTCCATCTCTACATATCACCATTTCCCTACAAGTACAGAATCTTCTGAGCTTTACTATGTAACAGCGGAGGAATTCCTTACATGTCAACATCTGCTAAATGTCTTCTCTCATGTCGAGCGTTTTTTTATAGAATTTTACATACCAGTTGGCAAAATATAAAATAAATCAGCAAAACAAGCAATTGTCGGTACAATGGTGGTGATGTTCTCCTATTTGTTTGTTCTGCTCTGCCTTATACATAACAGATGTACTCTGGGTCTACAACTCTGATATTTTAGAAATCTAATCCTAATTCCATTGTATGTCCCCCTCTACCTAACATAGAAATACTACCTAGGTTATTGTGAAGGTTCTCATTCATCCAGGTCATGGTTATCTGTTGTATTCAATTAGATCAACTGGACTTGAAATGTAGTTCTTGAAGACGTTTCGCTATCATCTGACTGGCTTTCCTTCTCAATTCAGGTAATGACTGTACACGAAACTGTGGCCAGGGTCCAGGGTAACATAATTGCCAGTTTCTTGTACCATCATTCTGACTTGAGAAACGCCAGTCGTATGACTAGCAAACGTCTTCAAAACTACATTTCAAGTCCATTGACTTACTTGAATACAAACAATATACTATGTTTCTGTTTGATGTTGGTAGGGGAATGTTTCGGGACACATTTCTCACACCACTACTACCTACTGATTGGTTTGATGATTTTTTTTTTTCTTTGCAACTGTTATGAAAATTCTGTTTAAACTCTACACTCTGACATAGAGAACAAGTATTTTCTATTTAGTCAAAGCTTATTAAACTTTATTGCAGCATGGTGGCTCAGTGGTTACTGTGATGCCTTGCATACGCCAGGGTTCTCAATATCCAGTACTCCCCTCATGTAAATAAAGACATACTAATAGGTGCATTTGTGATAGAATATTTAGATATTAATGTTCTGTTAGGAAAGACTTTGATGTCAAGCAATGAAGTTAAAAAGCCCTGCATGATGTTAGTATGGTAAAAATAAAACACCCACTATACATTGTCATACTACAAAAAGTAATAGTAGGTTGGGCTGACAATATTGCAAGTCCCTTTACAGTGAACCCGTACATTAGGCTCAAAATAATCCTCCTTGTACATACCTTATAGCAATATGTTTCTTAAACAAAAAAAACGACAATGAGAAAAGAATGTCTATTAAATGATACAGAGAACTCTTTCACATTATATGAACAGACTATTTTCACATTGTATGTCTCTGTCCATAAAACTGCTTCAAATGTCTGGTCAAGACGCTCATAGAGGAAAATATTTCAAGTCGAATAAGTAGAGTTCAGCTATAATTTCAGCACTGCATGGTGACATCAATGGGCAATCTGTTTTTCCTTTACACATTTTTGTTTTGTTTTTTTTTACTGTGGCCTTCTATGTCCTTTATAAAAGAAAAAGGATTTTAAGTTTAATGTTTCTTTCTTCCCGATAAAAATAAAGGTCTCCCCTTAGAAGTATTTTAAAAATGGGCGTTTAGAGACATTAGGTAACTGAAATGCCTCTGTAAAATAAAAGGAAAGTCTAGGGGGGATTTTGAATGAAACTTAATATTATAAAATTATATACAAATCTAATTTCTCTTCATTACACATACATGACCAAAAAATACGACAGAATCATGAAAAGCTGATGATTGTTTTAATTTTAAAGTTTTGTACTCATACCTTTCCTTAGGAGAATGAACATCAAGAGCCAAAAAGGCAAAATTCCCACTACTGTACTTTCTCATCCTTTAGTGATGACTTTGACCTTTGGTGAGATGACGTCCATTAAATATCTCTATTGTGTCTTTAGTTTTAGTTGGTTATGTTCTAATTAATCTAGCCAATAGCACAGTTATTGCTGTAATCCTTTGTGTGAAACCTTACAGAAACCAATGTACATCTTCATTTCTACACTGTGTTTCAATGGCTCTATGGTTTTTTGCCTTTTACCCCAATCTCTTATAGAAACCTTCTTACAAAGCCCAAACCATCTCCTATGTTGGTTGCTTTTACAAGTCTTTACATACATACTTTATGGGAGCAATGAGATGACCAGTTCTCACAGTGATGGGTTTGATAGGTACGTGAGTATCTGTAACCCTCTGAGATATAACCCACATGCTATGAACCTGTCCTACAAACTGATTGCTGGCTTGCTGTATTCATTCTTTTTGACAATTCTACACATTATCTGACCATCAAGACTCCCCCCCCTTGTGTGACTCCTGTCATCCTAAAATCTACTGTGGATACTGGTCAGTTGTTTGATGACTCCTCATGTGTTATTACGACTGTGAACAATATTAGTGGTATTTTTAATTGATTGTGCAATACTGGTGATTAGATGCCACTGTTGGTCTTCATCTCCTATGTTGAAATTCTAAGGGTGTGTGCAAGGTCTTCAAAGGACTTCAGATCCAAGCCTTGCAGACCCTGTGCTCCTCACCATTCATCTCCATCACAACTAATCTCGTTGATGTGCTCTTTGAATTATCCTGTACAGATTAACACCTACAACAAACTCCCTTACGACCCCTCAGGGTATTATGTCAGTGAATTTTCTTGTGGTACCTCCAGGACCTCTTTCCTTAATCCTCTGGTCTAATGGCTTAAAAAACACGGGAAATTGGAATTAAATGGAGCCAAACCTCCTATTTTAGAAAATGTTCCATAACTCCTCAATATCAAACCCAGTGGTGCAGAACGAAGAACCGCCTCAATAAGAAAAATAGGACTCATTTATTGGAATTATAAGAATTTGAGGGAAACATGTTTCTTTTGTAAGATACAATAATATAAGTGTGTCTGGGTCTTCCTTTATTTATTGGGATTAGAGGGGTATGAATAAAGATCCTCAATTCCAAGTGTGTGTTTAGGTCTATTCAGTTTAATACTAGACAACACAGTGAATACATTTACTAGGCCCAGTGTTGTCTTTAACACTACATCACGTTCTACCATTATTAATATTTTACTTCTTAATTGATGCCATCCTATGGGTTTTAACTACCCAATTGCAACCTAGGGTCAACATCTGTATCTCATAACAGTCGGTCGGGAGTTCCAACTTCTTTAAGATCGTCATCAAATCTAGCAGCGCCCACTGGAGGCACAGGGTTGTGAGAAAGGGAGATGAATGTTGATGGGAGACAGGGAGGCAGAATAATTCCCTTGCTGTCCTCTAAAGAAACTCCTTATCAACTCACACCACTGACTTGTACATAATAAACTAAAGATTTTAAAATATGATTGGGAAACCAATTTGTTTTGCTGTTCGCCTGTGAAATATTGGCGAAACAGTAAGCAAATGTATATAAAGAGGCAAAAGATTAATCCATCTGACATGGAGATGGACGGAAGTCATATGAATGGAGCCTCCACTCTATTTCCTTATACTATTTATAATTCATCCAACTTGTATATAAATCTATTTTGTTTTTCACCCAACCGACTTACAAATACAGAATGACCAAAGAGTAATAAAAAGCATGCTGTAAAATAGCTTACCTACTCTTTACTATGAAATGAACATTGCGTATTATCTGACCAGGATGGAGTTCCTTTTGACCGTCTATATGTGTTCCATGGGTATGGACATCGTTTTTGGTGAACATACATGACAAACCCGGCAATGATCGTTGAGTTTACCTTACTTTAATTTCCTGGGCGGGCCACATCAGATTAAAGTGGATTCTTTTTAATCCCCTGACCTTGGGTTTGGTTTTATATGAATTTGGATCTATTTTTGGAAATACAAATATAAGTATAACTCCGTAGAGTAATACTTACTGACCTGATGGAAATCATGGTGACCTAGAGATGCCCGAACTTCGCAAAATCCGGTCCTCTTGAAGGAATCCGCGAATTTTCAAAAAATCAAAAATCCGCGGCGGACCCATTAAACTATTAAAATTCGCAAATACGAGATTCTTCTAAAATACGTAGATTCTTCTAAATACAAGGATTCTGCGAAAATGCGAAATCTCTGGATTTCTCATATTTCCCATATTTTTCAAAATACGAGAAATCCCCGTAATTTCGAAAATTCGAAAATACTAGATATCCTCGAATTTTCTAACCAATTTTCAAAAACGTGGTTCGAAAAGTTCCGGAAGGCGGAAAACCGGAAAATCCGCGATATCCTGCCGTTCGCGAGACGAGGTAAATCCCCTCGGATCCGAACCCGGGCCATCACTAGTGGTGACCACACGGGTTTATTAATAATACTTACCATCGGGTGATGGCCTGAATCTATGTGTCAATGGATCCCACACGGTGTGTCCTGAAAATATATATCTTGGACCTAATTAGTATGCAGATGTGCTCGCTATGGACATGGAACTTAAATAAAAGGAAATAGCCAAGGGCATTCTGGGTAATGAGTAACATCCTTTGAAGTTGTATATATCGGATAAAGGAATTGCCTAAAGAAGTTGTCTGATCAAGAAAATGATATTAGCTTAATGTACTGTTGCATAGATATTGCAATGTGTGCCTATTGTCCATATTTATCCCCTGGTTATTACCTTTTAGTTGCCTGAAAGGGGAAGGTTCCTTTGTGTAGCATACAATGTTAGGCATATTATAAGACTTTGATATTTATTTGTAGGTACAATAACTTTAGTAGTTTGCACATTTAACAGGTAAGTGCAGCTGTTTATTTATTTATGTACTTTCTGAGTGCTTTTGCCCACATTCTTCTATTATGTTTTGTGCGGCCATATCTAAGATGGCTGCACAGGCATCATGATATGCTCCTCTTCCCATTAAGAATATTGGTGTGACTTGGCGACTGAAGTTCCGTTCCTGGGTTCCTCTAATGATTAGGAAGGTACTAGAGGGCATATCAAGCTGCCCAGAAAGGGTATCCACCACTTCTGCTGTTGAGAAAGTCCCGTGTTGGATGAACACGTCCCGCTTGTTAGACTTTCAGACTGCTCCTGTGTCTTCTTTGACCATTGGATGGCTGTAAGGGCTAAGTATCCTTATCATGGTCTTTGTGCCTTGTAAATTTGATCACCAGTCTAGATCTTCCCCTGCCTACCATGCCTCCCCATAGGATTGAGTGTAGATATTCATGTGTCCGATAGCAAGTGATTAACTGATTATTTGATTCTAACACTATCAGGGTTATCCAATAAAAGTTCATACATTTCAATGTGCTAAATCTTGCCCCAACCAATCAGATCTTATTTAACATTGGTGGAAAGCTAACATCTGATTGGTTGGGGCAAATTAGCAACATTTTAAACAATAAGCTCTTTTATTGAATACCCGTGTTTCATATATTGTGCTGCTATTTACCCCATAACAGGATTATTTTTCACAGACTGTGCTGCTATTCTTAGTATATGTTGCATGTGAGCGAGTGTATGACTATACATCTGGATATTTCAGCCTAGCCTTCTTTCTAAATTTAGTTATGGATATTGGGTCAAGAGTGTTCCCAGGATGTGTTTTTAACTGTGTTTTTTGTGCATTTGTTGTTTTGCCTAAACTGGCAGCCTATATGTAATGTAATAGAAGATTGATTTTTATACCCACATAATGATGGTTTCTCATATTTTTCAATATGATATAAGGGTGTGCCCTTAGTATACACCACACTTGTTTTAAAATAAATAAAGCTGGCGCGGATATCCCTCCACTAGGACGAAAGTGAGCCGTCCCATAATCTAGTCCTTAACTCCCTGCAAACACAACAAAAACAAAATCTATGATGACTGATCATTTCCTCATTATACAAGATATTAAAAAAGATATCACTAGCATAAGAAGATGTCAGATCATTTAGAAACCCCATTTGATTTGAATTTGTCAAAGTCTATAATGAACTTGTAGACTCACCAATGAGTGTGTGACACATGTGGACAGAACTACAAACCGAACTTACAGACTTTTTCTACTGACAACTATGAATCTGTAATTGACCTGTTTAATTTTACCCCCGAAGCAACAGAGATAATCTTGTGATAGATCAAAGTCACAGAATTCCAACCTAAAAAGCCCTCAAGTGATTCCATTTCTTTCAATTCAAAAAGACAATGAATGTCTCCAATAAGGACGAAATACCCTGTAAATACCAGACTTAGCACCTGCGATATACTACAAACAGAAACATTTATGGAATATTAACTGTCATCTGGAGAAAAAGGCATTTGGTTACCATTGGGATTCCCACTGACCAATTCTTCCCTAAAGCGAGCAAATGGCTGTGTGCGCAGAAATATTTCAGCTAGGAAACACTGCCACTGAGACTTATCTCTTAGAATGAATACACAGGTATTCAATAAAAGTTCTTTAATCGTTTAAAATGGTGGCTAATTTTGCCCCAACCAATCAGATCTTAGCTTTCAATGTGTAAATAAGATCTTGATTGGTTGGGGCAAATTAGCACCATTTTTTAACGATACGGCAGGGAAATTCAATAAAAGTTCTTATCGTTTAAAATGGGGCTAATTTTTCCCAACCAATAGATGTTAGCTTGCAAATGTTAATAAGATCTGATTGGGTGGGGCAAAACTAGGCACATTTTAAGCGATACTAACTTTTATTAAATCTCCCTGCTTATCATTAAAATATGGCGTGCTAATTTTGACCGCCAACAATGCGTGTTGTAAATTGTAATAAGATCTGATTGGTTGGGGCAAAATTAGCACCATTTGTACAATAAGAAGCTTTTATTGGAATCTCCCTGATAATATATTAATAACCACTTAAAACCCTATTCCTTCTCGAGGTGACATTTAAAATACTTTTCTATATGTGTAATATACATGCTTTGGTTTTTTTTTCCAACAGGGTAAAGGGTAGATTGGGAGGAGGGGATGATATGGAGGAGTAAGAGAAATTGTAATCCTAAATATACTAAGATATATAATATATATTATTAATGCCACAAATATGGTCACTTGTGATCCAAGTAAAAGTAACATAGGGATTATAGCAGAAATAATAAGACCACTAATTATCCCTTGTGAAATGACATTGGTTGATTACTCCAACACAGAGGTTAAAGCATAAAGTGAGATATTTATGATTTTCATAAAATATTGCCAAAACATGATAACACAGATGATTAACATAGACGTGTCTTAAAAATAATTAAAGGCAATACCCTACATTAGAAAATAAGGTTGAATACTAATCATTTGATATAACGTGTTGAACATAAGATATATCCCACGAATATAGTATAACAAATCTTTATCACCAATAAGATCTAAACTTGTACATGTGAATAGTATAAGCATTACCTTGTAATGTGGACATACCAACAGCCTATTATAAATAGGATCCAAAAGTGTTTTTAGGTACGAATTGACATTGTTGTTTTGCTGTTTTGCCAATGTTATGTTTTTTTCTACTATGTTATACAGAGAGAACATGTCATAAAACCCTATAAGGGGGAAAAAAGCAATTGAAATTGATCTAGAATGATAATGGTGAAGTAATATATAACGTGAGGATATACGTTTGGGGACAATATCTCTATTGTCTAACACAGGAATTGAATAACACCTTGTATGTACAACAACTAGTCTATTACAAAATTTCACACTGATATATGATGTACAAAATTTTAGGCCCCACATCTAGGATTACATAATCACTTAATATGAAGTACATCTTGTATATCAGAAAATCTCATAATCGAATTCTGCTAAAAATCTTTTATTCCTAATCTAATAAATAAGGTCATAAGTCAATAAGTAACAATGCTTATTTAACTGGACACTAAATACTATCCGGTAGATTCAAAAAAAGTTCTTGGTTTAAAATTGTGGCTAATTTTGCCCCAACCATCAGATCTTATTTAACCATTTTAAAGCAACATCTGATGGGTTGGGGACAAAATTGCACCATTTTAAACATAGAACTTTTATTGATTAACCCTGTAATGTGAGTAATATACAGTATACTATAAAAATATGATTCGAAAAGTGCCATGGGTGGTTTTTCCCCCTCTAAAAGGAGACATGTCTTACACAATATGAAAAATAGGCTCAAGCTGGTTTATGTGAAGAAAACAAGAAATGTCTGATATGTGGTAAAAGGAAATGCTCCTGGATACTGTATCTGGTAATCTGGGAATTAAATTATACCAATACTATATGTTAAGTAACAAGTATATCATAAATTTTATCATATAGAAAAAAGGTAATAAAAATCTATCCCCTAATAAATCTCTTCATATCATAACAAACATGGCCAGACCGCAGTCCCTGTAAAGTGCTGGAGTAATAGTAAAAGTCCGGAGTAATTCTTTTTTTTAAAAAAAAAACCCATACTCCCCATTCCTTAAAGAAGGGCGCTATTCAGATGGACACCTCAAGTTTGATTCACTGCCGAAGTCCTTAAAGTTCCTGCTGTGTCCTATGGCTCCTGTCACAACCCCGTCCTTCATCCAACTCCATCAAACACTGAAAGGCCGATTGGTTTCACTCCATTACCACCACCAGATATCAAACAACCACACATCAACCGACATCTGCGTTTCGTCACCACCACATGAACTTCATCATGGGCTTCCCCTTAGAGTAAAGAGGTTGGGTTTCATACCAGATTCCTCTTCTTAAGGGTCCGCAACGATATGTAACTTTTCTCATGTTGCCGTACCTCTACCTCACTAATAGATACAATATTACTTTGTTCCTTCCTTTGAGCACACATCACATACTGTCAATTTTTCTGTTGCAACCAGAGGATATAAATACAAATTACAATACACATATATACAATTAGTCTTTAAATACCGCTTGCTGTGTGGGGCCAAATTAGTATGAGTCATAGCATCACCTTCTATCCTAATTATTATGCACTCAGACCCATATAATTCTACTACCTACATTATATTTGAGATAGCCTCTAGTAATGGCACAGTTTCGCAGGCCATCACGTTATAGCCTTTAACATCTTGATCAAGCACAGTTTATGAGCAAAAGATGGAGGTCTTTTATTACTTCAAAATGATTAATGTTCTGTTCGGAGCCAAGGACAACCCTCTAGTAGTGATGACCCAGTTCGCTGATCCCGACCCGATCCGCGGCGGATTTACCCTCATTCGCGAATGGCGGAATCGTGATTTCCTCCGGTTTTCCGCCTTCCAAACTTTTCCGAACAGGCGTTTTTGGAAAATTTTCAATTAACAGGATTTCTCGTAATTTCGGAAATCGGGAAGAATCTTTCATTTTAATAGGTTTTAATGGGTCCCGCTCGCGGATTTCGAATTTTTTCGAAAATTTCGGATCTCGAGCGGACCGGATTTGCGAAGTTCGGACCTCTCTACCCTCTGCTAGACCATCTATCCGTGGCAGTGTCCCCATTTTTTCTCCTGTCAAAATTAATCACTTTCAAATCCTCCGCTTCAATTCTCCTGCCCTGTTCTCCTTTTTCCGTTGACGCCCCCATTTCTCTCTGTCGACTCAAACAAGGAGGGGGGGGCCTTCTTCCACTTTTTTCCCCACCCCCTCCTCGTTTTCTAAAGGGGGATTTTAATAAGACTTTTTGGTGGCCCTCTCTCCTCTCTCTCCTGATTCCCCTTCCTCTTCATTTGATAAACCTGGGCCTGGGTAGCATAATCCTTTTTGTCCCCTCTGAAATTATTTGATCTTACGTCCCTTAATTTTATTTTTCTTACCATCTCTTTCTTTTCTTCCTAAACCTTTCATTAAAGACGTTTACCTATTACAACGGGGGGGGGGGTATGTTTACTATTTACTTACTTCAAGCACTTTACAGGGACTGTGGTCTGAGCCATGACCAACTGGTTTATTATTTGTTTTTAAATGCTTTTACGGTTTTGTGTTGGAGGGGGGGTTGGTTGGCACTCATTTTTTATGAATAAAGCTATTATGTTTGTTACTAATTTCGAGATTTCCTTCTCACACTGAGACCTAATCAATGTCCACCTATTTGTTTGTTTTAAAGGTTTACACATGTTTCAAAACGTTCTCACATAAATAATTTAATAAATATTTCTCAAATCCCATTTATCCCACCTACAAAACAACTAACAAAAATAATATAGTCATCCCCCTTCATAAATAGTATAAATATTCCCTCCAAAAAATACAATGGTTATACAATCCAAACTTATATGTCAAAGACCGCAATTCTCCATTCAAAAGATACTCTCTTGGAAAAGAATCTCTCGAAAAAAACAGATATATTTTGCGTTCCAGCACCTTCTCGCTAAAACAGAATCTCTTGCAATCAAAAAGTTTTCCTACTACACTAAAGCAGATATTCTTTAAAATTGCACAATACTGTAAATAAACAACCCATATACCTAGTCAAGATGGCTAATTGCGACCATTTATCCCAATACTTAACCAACCAACGATTAAAATAAAATCAAATTCCAGATCTATATCTTTCTTAAATACGATTAAAAACATTTTTCAAATATAATTGCATAGAAATTCATTCATACTTCCCTCAATTAATTTAACCTATCAGGTAGGACAACCAGGATATAACACAACAAGAGTCATCGTCGCATTAAATGACATACTGATCCAGTTTTAAAATAAATGTACATATTACAGGCCTGGATGAAACAACTATCTTCACCTCTACTCCTAACCCTACTTCTATGGTCCCCTAATATTAATATGATTTTGGATCCTCAAACTAATGGCGCTCCAGATGTTTTGAACCTACAACTCCTCAGTATCCTCAACTACATATGAAAGCCTATGAATGCTGGGCGTTGTTGTTTTTCAAACATCGGAGAGCATACTTGAGGATCCCTGCTATAGACCTATATTCCCATAGTTAAACATTTCAGTATCTCCTTCTTCCCCACCACTGGAAGTTAAACTTAAGGGCTGGAATTACATCAGCCTTTTTTTTTCCATCCAGAGGCATGTTTCCAGACACGAGTGAATCTGTGAAAAATAAGAAACATGGCCTAATATAAAACTGCACTTTAAGTTCCCTAAGGACTCGAGGATGTATTTTATTTCTGGTCCAGAGATTTATTAAAATTTAATATTATTAATTGTTTTCTCACCATATGCTCAATACCAAAGTGCAATTGCATCCTTATACCAATTGCTACTTTACACTAACACTATGATTGTACTTATTGTAGTATTTACAACTATTAAAAAACAAAGATCAGACCAGGTGAATTTGATACCACCATATCTAAAAGGTCATATGGGTAACACACCAAATGAGAGGAAAGCCAGTAGGATGAAATAGCGAAACTCTTCAAGTAACTAAACTTCAAGTCCAGTTGATCTAACTGAATACACGATATTACCATGACCTGGTGATGAATATTACAGATATCCATGACCGGATGTTAAGAATTTACAGATATACCTGCCTGGATGAATGAAATATTACGATATAACCATGACAGGAGAATGAATGTTCCGATATACACATGACCGTGATGAATGATGTTACGAATATACCATGACTGGATGAATGAATATTACAGATATACCATGACGCTGGATGGATGAATATTACAGATATACCATGACCTGGATGAATGACTGTTACAGATATACTGTGACCTGGATGATATGATGATACAGATATACCATGACTGGATGAATGAATGTACGATTTATACAGTGACCCGGAGTAAGATTAGATATGGTAATGAATATTACAGATATACCGTGACTGGGGAATGATATTACAGTATAGCAGTGACCCGGATGAATGAATATTACAGATATACGGCCTGGAGAATGAAGAGATATAACCTAGGATGAATATTACAGATGACCATGGATGAATGATATTACAGATACGTGACTGGATGGATGAATATTACAGATATACCGTGACCTGGATGAATGAATAACAGATATACGTGACTGGCATGAATGATAGTACAGATATACCGTGACCTGGATGAATGAAATTACAGAACTATTAACCCGACTGGATGAATGATAGTTTACAGATTATTCACAGGACATGGTAGAATTAAATTACACGATATACCATGACCTGGATGAATGTAATATCTACAGATATTATACCATGACCTGGATGATGAAGTTTCCTGGAGAATATTATACTATGACCAGGATGAATAAATTAACAGATATACCATGATTGGATGATAGATATTAACAGATATACCATGACCTGGATGAGAATGTTACAGATATACCGTGACCGTGATGAATGAATTTTACAGATATACCGTGACCCGATTGACTGGGAAATTACAGATATACCGTGACCGGATGAATGGTATACAGTTATACCGTGACCCGTGATGATATGAATATTACAGATATACCGTGACTGGATGAATGAATATTACAGATTACCGTGACTGGATGGAGAATATTAAGATAACCATGACGGATGGAGGAGATTTACAGATTATACCATGACTGGATGAAATGAATATACAGATATACCAGAACCTGGCTATGGAGAATATACAGAATACCAATGACCTGGATTAAAGATATTACAGATATACCAGGACCTGGATGACATGAAGATTTACAGATTACATGACCTGGAGGGTGAAATACAGATATACATGACCTGGATGGAACAGATATACCGTGACCTGGATGAATATTACAGATATACCGTGACCTGGATGGATGAATATTACAGATATACCGTGACCTGGATGGATGAATGTTACAGATATACCATGACCTGGATGAATGAATGTTACAGATACTCCAGCAATTATATTTATAAATCACACATAGCCCTATACCCCCCTCACAAAAGTCAAAATGTCTCTGCCCATAATTAAATATATTTGTTAATGATGCCTTATAATGTCCCATTCATTAAAGTATAATAATTATGTTTGGTGTTGTGTAACTGTAACAAGATATCAATTTAGCAAATCTAGCCGTGACCTGGATGATGAATATTACAGATATACCGTGACCTGGATGGAATTAATGTTACAGATATGACATGACCTGGATGAATGAATATTACAGATATACCATGACCTGATGAATGAATGTTACAGATATAACTTACCTGATATGAAATGAATCTCACAGATACCATACCTGGATGAATGAATGTACAGATATACTATGACCTGGATGAATAAATATAACAGATATACCATGACTTGGATGAATGAATATTACAGATATACCATGACCTGGATGAATGAATGTTACAGATATACCGTGACCCGGATGAATGAATATTTACAGATATACCGTGACCTGGATGAATTAATATTACATTTATACCGTGACCTGGGATGAATGATATTACAGATATACCGTGACCTGCGATGAATGAATATTACAGATATACCTGGACCTGGATGAATGAATATTACAGATATACCGGACCTGGATGGATGATATTACGATATACCATGACCTGGATGGATGATATTACAGATATACCATGACCTGGATGAAATGCATATTACAGATATACCATGACCTGAATTGATGAATATTACAGATATACCATGACCTGGATGGATGAATATTACACGATATACCATGACCTGGATGGATGAATATACAGATATCCCAGACCTGGATGAAATATTACAGATTACCATGACCTGGATGAAGGAATATTACAGATATACCATGACCTGATGGATGAATATTAAGATATACCTGACTGAATGGATGAAATTACAGATTACCTGACCTGGATGGATGAATATTACATATATACCGTTGACCTTGATGGATGAAATTTTGGGGGGATAGATTTTGAGCAGCATGCAACTTAAAAAAAACAATAGCTTACTGTGGCCCCTGGACCTGAATAGATTAAAAAATACAAATAAGTTTTATTTTATTTAAATTACCCCTGAATGGACATAGTTCTTATTTCAACCTCCAATACTATGTTACTATGTAACTGTTAGACAGACGTTGGATGCTTTCGGCTATTTTTAGGAGTCTAAATCGGACTAGATGGACATATGAGCCTTATACAAACTCTCCAATACACGAATTGCTATCTATCCCCCTCTAACTGTACACGGCCTTAGGGGCTATCGGCTACTATCGGGTTGGCACTTGCCCCATCGGAACTTGGCTTCCACAACAAATCGTTCCAAATATGTACGCCGCTTTGAACTGGTTAGACAACATGTCCCGCGAGGCGGCTTCAAAGCGCCGTATAGTGTTATATTACATAAAAAATGACCCAAAATCTTATAAATATTGAATAACAAATTGAGATAGGTATAGCCTTCCAAAGAGCTACCATGGAAACATGGAAATTACCCAGAAGTCTCCATTTCTTTTTTGCATAATCTGAAGGGGAGCTGTAATGCATTATACTCTCCCTATCTTATTTAATTTATTAGTGATGTCTGTCTATAGGCGCTTCACATTGCAAAACCAGAGGCCTGCACTACACTGATGAGGGCTCAATAAAGCCGAAACCGGTCGGTAGCTGGCTCTCTGGTTTTGCATTTAGCTTGTGGAATGCTACCATGGATATTACCCAGAAGGCTCTGTTCTTTACTTGCATATACTGAAGGGGAACTTTAACGCCTTATACTCTCCCTATCTTATTTAATTTGTTAGTGAGGTCTAAACATTGGATACAATGAACTGGTTATAAACTAAATGAACTGGTTCACTCTGACTGATATAGCCATAAGGGTACTATTCCAGATTCACTCCAAATTCAAAAGAAAGAGCAACCAGTCTTATTATTGGTTCTGTGTCCATTGGTTCTGTGCTGTCGGAAGGTAACTTAACAGTTTCGTTCATCACTAGCTTTAATGCATTTGGGATTTATTTATTAAATAGCCAAAATTTGGCTATTAGTCAGAGTTTTTCTTGCTCTAGTGCACCAGTGAAAATGTAAAATCAAATTGTTTGCTGTAGATTGAAGGGTATCTCCACTATTAAAAAAAATGTTGGTATTCAGTTTTATTGAAGAACGGAAGATAAAGGAGCTGCGTCTTACCTCCTGTTCTTCAATAAAATCTGCAGGACCCGGGAACGAAGGCAAGGTACTTACCCAATCGCTCGCTCCTCCGCCGTGTCCTCTGACAGGTCCTGCCTGGACTCTGTACAATGCGCTTTGAGTAAAGTCTGTCTCATACATGGCTGCCGGTCCGGCCCCTTCTGCTTTTCTGTGCACAGAAGCAGCAGAAGTGCCCGAGGGAAAGAGGGTGTGTATGTACATTTAGGTTATTTCAATGCAGCGTTTAGGGTTGCCTTACCTTATATCATTTTTATGCTTTGGGGGTGGAGATACCCTTACTGATCCAGGGATGCAGGAAGGACTTTTTTTTTTTCTTTCAAATTAGGTTTTCCTTGCAGGCATCACAGGTAGGGTAAAAAGACTGAACAAAATGGATGTTTTTATTTAACCTACACTACTATGTTGCCAGCTCATATCCTATCAGCAATCAGAAGATATAATTATTTATTTCGGATGAAGTGCAGAACTAAACCCACACACTCTGCATTGCATAGAAAGATTGGGATCATTTCATAGATGGAAAAATACATTAAGATGGTTTACATTTTGCCTGTTGGGATCCCGATGAATCTGACATTGTGGGCGATTCATCACTTTTCATCTCAGGCTCATAATCTTAGGGACGCCAAAGTTACTGATCATGCTGAAAGCAACATGGGGAGAGAAGATGGATTTAATAACTGAGGCTACGGGAATCGGTTTGATTTAACATGTTACGAAAGACTGTGATGTATAAATGAATCTACAAATTATTGCCTCGAACCATGTTTGATTTAGAAACTATAGCAGTGTTAAATGAATGAAAACCATTATTTTAGACTGCTTTAAACCCTGGTGGTATATTTTGTACTCTAGCAATGAAGAGGGTTATTCCCCTTCAAATCCTATAACATCACACGTGTGCCTGATATACTTACAGCTTTGTAGCTTCAGACCTGGAAAGTAAAATGGGTTTTATAGCTTTACAGCGTAATATATTTTTATTATAAGACTCTAACCTGCAGTCAAAATAATTTTAAAAGGTGCCAAAGTAGAGGGCAGAGCACTACTGTAGTTTAAGATGTCCGTAACATATGAATAATACACCATTCAAGGTCTAGTTGGCAAATTAATAAATATTGGCATTTTTGAAATATATGAAATTAGCAACTCCCAGAACCTCCTCCAATCCCTCCCAATCCCTGAATGACACATCACTCGTGCAAATGCGTCCAGTGTCCGTGTATATCGATAGCCTTCGGTTAGTATAAAAGATGTGACTTAAATGGCATGTCAACCCTTCTTACACAGCACATCATGTGACTGTCACACACTTCCTAGTTTATCCTGCCTGTCGGAGTGTAACTTTAATGGGTTATACTGTGACCTGAATCAATGAATATTACAGATATATCATGACCTGGATGGATGAATATTACAGATATACCATGACCTGGATGGATGAATATTACAGATATACCGTGACCTGGATGAATGGATATTACAGATATACCATGACCTGGATGGATGAATATTACAGATATACCATGACCTGGATGAATGAATATTATTACAGATATACCATGACCTGGATGATGAATATTACAGATATACCATGACCTGGATGGATGAATTACAGATATTACATGACCTGGATGGATGATGAATATTACAGAGATACACAGTGACCTGGATGAATGAATATACAGATATACCAGACCTGGATGAATGAATATTACAGATATACATGACCTGGATGAATGAATATACAGAATACCATGACCTGGATGGATGAATATTACAGATATACCATGACTGGATGAATGAATATTACGATGATATACCATGAACTGGATGAATGAATATTACAGATATACCATGACCTGGATGAATGAATATTACAGATATACCATGACCGGATGATGAATATACAGATATACCATGACCTGGATAATGAATATACAGATATACCATGACTGTGATGAATGAATATTACAGATAACCATTATTAGAAGGGTAGAAGGGTAATCTGTCACCAAGACCCTACATGCCGAACAGTGGGTGTTCTGCCTGGTAGTAGGGTTCGACATGTGGTGATCGTGGTAGAAAGATTATGGGTGGGGCTGGGAGTGACCCGCGGGTCTTGGTTCACCTTGTGCCATGACAAAGTTAGAGGTGGAGGTGAGGTCCTTAAAAATGATTTCCGACGAATTAGGGCCAGTAAAAGCAAGGACCTCAGGGTAGTGATTTTCAGAAATATACCGCAGCCACGTGCTACGCTAGGGAGACAACGGGAGAGCTCAGGAGTATAAATGCGTGGGCTAAGAGGTTGTGTAGGGTATGAGGAGATGGGTTTGGGTTTATAGAGAACTGGGCTTGATTTTTATGTTGGCTAAGGCTCTTTAGTAGACGGATTGCACCTCAATGATGATGGTGCAGCTGTTTTGGGGGAGAAGATGGCTAGGGGGTTGGAGGAGATTTTAAACTAGGGTATGGGGGGGAGGGAATGTTAAATACACAGGGGTAGATAGGAGAGTTAGGGATCTGGGGTGCTATAACACAAACGGAGGGAGGAGAAGGTATAGAGGGGGAGCATAGAGGATAGGAGGCATGTACGACCATGTATAAAAGTAAATCAATTGATAATCTAAAATGTATGTTACAAATGCAAGAGTCTGGCTGGAAAAACCGGCGAAATGAAATAATAGCATATAAGGAAAGTTGTATGAGGTAATTGGCCATAGCAGAATCAATGGCTTAATGATTCACACGACAGCTGGACAGTAAAATTGAAGGATACTCCTATTTAGACATGACCCGAGTTAATAAGAAAGGAGGAGGAGAGTATGTATGTTAAAGAATTACAGGAATTGAAGCCAAATTTAAAAAGATGGATAGATGGGGGAGCAAACGATACGCAAAGAACATTATGGTGGAATGGAACTGTGTACAGGAAGCCAAGAAGGAGGTAAATTATTGTTGGAGTATGTTATAAGCCGCCAAATTCCGAGAGGAAGAGGTGGAAATGAATCTCCATATGCAGTTGGCGAAGGCTGCTGGTATGGGGCATGTTTCTGGTCAGGGGGATTTAACTACCCTGACATAGATTGGAAGTAGGGAACTGCCAGCCCCTCTAAATGTATAAAGTTCTTAAATTTTCTATATGAGCATTTTCTTTCACAGATGGTAGAAGTTCCTACTAGACAGAATGCGTTGTTGGATCTGGTGATATCTAATACCCTGAGGTCATTATGGAGATGAAGGTAATGGGAAGCTTAGGAATAGTGACCATGATATAGTGTCATTAATATAGGTTGCAAAAACTAAAGTGCATGGATACAAAAACTTTAACTTTAGGAAAGCTAATTTTATGCTTTTAAAGGGAATCGCTCCTGCTCAATAAACTGGGGGGGGAACTGTTTCTAGGTAAGAAAACTGAGCAGATGTGGACCACTTTTAAGGAATATTAAACTATTACATTCCAATCAGTACCTTTAGGCAACAAGTGTAAAAAAATTAGGTCCAGTCCTGCATGGCTTAATGCCTCAGGTAAAAAGGGAAATGGAAAAAAAAAAAAAGAAAGGGCTTTTAAAATTTTGAAAACAGAAGGCACAGAAAAGGCTTACAGGGAGTACAAAAGCGTGTAATAAAGAGTGCAAGAAAGCAATTAAACTAGCTAAAATAGAAAATGAATACGGATTGCGAACAAAGCAAGTCCAACCCCAAAATGTTTTTTAAGTATATAAATGGTAAAAAAGATGAGACTGAGAATGTGGAACCATTAAATAATGGAGCTGAGGTGGTTGTAGAGGATGCCGAAAGGCTAATCTGCTAAACCGTTTTTTTACATCGGTTTTTACTGTTGAGAATCCTGTCCTTACAGTAGGGATTGTAGCAATATGCAGGGAAGAAAATGAAGAGTTTTCACATTGGTAACAGGAGGATATGGTACGGAAACAATTAGACAAAGTTAATATCAATAAAGCGCCAGGACCAGATGGATTGCATCCTAGGATTTTAAAAGAGCTTAGTTCAGTTCTAGCTAGACCACGGTTCTCATTTTCAGATTCGCTTTGTCTGGGGATGTGCCGCTGGATTGGAAAAAAAGCCAAGTTAATACCAATATTCAAAAAAGGTAGTCGTTCACAGCCTGGTAACTATGACTGTAAGCCTAACATCAGTGGTAGGGAAGGTGATGGAAACTTGTTAAGGGATAGATCCTGACTTTGTCTCCAGAGATCATATTATTGGTTAGTAGTCAGCATGGATTTATGAGGAAATAGATCATGCAGACAAATTAATTGGTTTTTATGAAGAAGTGAGTAAGAAGTTGACTCAAGCACAGCAGTGGATGTGGTATATTTGGTATTTGCAAAAGCTTTTGATATGTGCCACACATACCTATGTATAAACTGAGGACTGTTGGCCTTGAGAGAAAACATTTGTTCATGGATAGAGAAATGGTTATTGGACCGCAAACAGAGAGTGGTGGTTAATGGAGCTACAATTATGTGGGCTAAAGTTTAAGCGGAGTGCCTCAGGGTTGTGTACTGGGGCCGCTTCGTGTTTAATCTGTTTATAAATGACTTAGAAGAGGGCATTGAGAGCAAGGTCTCTGTGTTGCTGAGGACAACTAAATTATGCAGAGCTTTGGAAACTTCCAATGATGTGCAAGTGTGCAAGCAGACCTAGATAGATATCAAAATGGGCAGCAGAATGGCAGATGAGTTCAATGTAGATAAATGTAAGGTGAGCATTGGGATATTAAATAACCTGTGCCATCTACACCCATAAAATAACATTGTTGTTAAGGTCCTCTGTAATGGAAAAAGATTGGGGTTCTGGTAGATAACAGACTTAGTGTAGCAAACAATGCCAGGTAGCAACAGCTAGATAGCAAGTATTGTCTTGTATCAAAAGGGGAATAGATTCAAGAGAGAAAAATATTATTCTCCCTCTTTACAAGGCACTGGTAGGCCTGATTGAAAGATGCGGTGCAGTTTTGGAATCCCATATACAAAAGGGACATCTTGGAATTGGTAGGTAGTTCAGAGAAGGGCAACTAAATTAATAAGTGGAAGGAGGGGCTTGAATATGCAGGCAGATTAGACAAGTTAGGGCTGTTTACATCGGAGAAGCGGCGGTGCGGGGGGACATGATACCCTTGTACAAATAATTAATGGCCCATACAAGAGCTCTCTGGTGCATTGTTCACTAATAGGTCATATCGACACGAGATTGGACACGAGGACATCCTTTAAGTTGGAAGAAAAGTTTCATCTTCAGGTTAGGAGAGGTTCTTACAGTGAGAACGGTGAATGTGGAACTGTCTCCAGCAGATGTGGGAATGGCAAGTGAATAGGTTGCGACTTGATTGGACGTACTGGCTTTATTCAACCTTAATTAAAAAAAAAATTACTATGCCGGATAATGAATATTACAGATATACCATGACCTGGATGAATGAATATTACAGATATACCGTGACCTGGATGAATGAATATTACAGATATACCGTGACCTAGATGGATGAATATTACAGATATACCGTGACCTGGATGAATGAATATTACAGATATAACATGACCTGGATGAATGAATATTACAGATATACCGTGACCTGGATGAATGAATATTACAGATATTCCGTGACCTGGATGAATGAATATAACAGATATACCGTGACCTGGATGAATGAATATTACACATATACCGTGACCTGGATGGATGAATATTACAGATATACCGTGACCTGAATGAATGAATATTACAGATATACCTTGAACTGGATGAATGAATATTACAGATAGACCGTGACCTGGATGAATGAATATTACAGATATACCGTGACCTGGATGGATGAATATTACAGATATACCATGACCTGGATGAATGAATATTACAGATATAACGTGACCTGGATGAATGAATATTACAGATATACTGTGACCTGGATGAATGAATATTACAGATATACCATGACCTGGATGGATGAATATTACAGATATACCATGACCTGGATGAATGAATATTACAGATATACCATGACCTGGATGCCAGACCGGATGAATGAATATTAAGATATACCATGACCTGGTGGATGAATATTACAGATATACCTGACCTGGTGATGAATATTACAGATATACCGTGACCTGATGGATGAAATATTACAGATATTACCATGACCTGGATGGAATGAATATTACGATATACCGGACCTGGATGGATGAATATTACAGAATACCATGACCTGGATGATGAATATTCAGATATACCATGACCTGGTGAATAATATTACAGATATACCATGACCTGGATGAATGAATATTACAGATAAACCATGACCTGGATGATGAATATTACATTATCATGACCTGGATGGATGAATATTACAGATTACCATGACCTGGATGGAGAATATTACAAGATATACCGTGACCTGGATGAATGATATTACAGATATACCGTGACCTGGATGAATGAATATTACAGATATACCGTGACCTGGATGGATGAATATTACAGATATACCTGGACCTGGATGATGAATATTACAGATATACCATGACCTGGATGATGAATATTACAGATATACCATGACCTGGATGGATAAAAATTACAGATATACCATGACCTGGATGAATGAATATTACAGATATACCATGACCTGGATGGATGAATATTACAGATATACCATGACCTGGATGGATGAATATTACAGATATACCGTGACCTGAGGGATGAATATTACAGATATACCAGTACCTGGATGAATATTACAGTATCACCTGACCTGGATGAATGAATATTACAGATATCATGACCTGGATGGATGAATATTACAATATACCATGACCTGGATGGATGAATATTACGATATACGTGACCTGATGAATGAATATTACATATATACATGACCTGGATGGATGATAATATTACAGATTACCATAAACTTGGATGGATGAATATTACAGATATACCATGACTGGATGATAATATTACAGATATACCATGACCGGGATGAATGACATTACAGATTACAGTGACCTGACGGATGAATATTACAGATATACCATGACCTGGATGGATGAATATTACAGATATACCATGACCTGATGGATGAATATTACAGATATAACCATGACCTGGATGAATGAATATACAGATATACCATGACCTGGATGAATGAATATTACAGATATACCATGACCTGGATGAATGAATATTACAGATATACTGTGACCTGGATGAATGAATATTACAGATATACTGTGACCTGATGAATGAATATTACAGATATACCGTGACCTGGATGAATGAATTACAGATATACCATGACCTGGATGGATGAATATTACAGATATACCATGACCTGGATGAATGAATATTAGATATACCATGACCTGGATGATGATATTACAGATATACTGACCTGATGAATGAATATTACAGATAACCTGACCTTGATGAATATATTACAGATATACCATGACCTGATGTGAATATTACAGATATACCATGACCTGATGATGAATATTACAGATATACCATGACCTGGATAGATGATATTACAGATATACCATGACCTGGAGAATGAAATTACAGATATACCATGACCTGGATGAATGAATATTACAGATATACCGGACCTGGTGGTGATATTACAGATTACCATGACCTGGATGGATGAATATTACAGATAGACCATGACCTGGATGGATGAATATTACAGATATACCGTGACCTGGATGGATGAATATTACAGATATACCGTGACTGGATGGATGAATATTACAGATATACCGTGACCTGGATGAATGAATATTAACGATATCATGACCTGGATGGATGATATTAACGATATACCATGACCTGGATGGATGAATATTACAGATATACCTGACCTGGGATATGAATATTACAGATATACCGTGACCTGGATGGATGAATATTACATATATACCGTGACCTGGATGGATGAATATTACAGATATACCGTGACCTGATGGATGAATATTACAGATATACCGTGACCTGAATGAATGAATATTACAGATATACCGTGACCTGGATGAATGAATATTACAGATATACCATGACCTGGATGAATGAATATTACAGATATACCATGACCGGATGATGAATATTACAGATATACCATGACCTGTATGGATGAATATTACAGATAGACCATGACCATGTCGGGATTGCGACTCATTATATTTAGCACGATATGGAACTCATTACCAATTGATACAATGACACACTGTGAAATGAATTTGTTACAGATATCACCGTGAACCGGATGAATGAATGTTACAGATATTACCATGACCTGGATAATGAATGTTACAGATATATCCGTGACCCGGATTGAATGAATATTAAGATATACCGTGACCTGGATGAATGGATATTACAGTTATATACCGTGACCCGGATGAATGAATATTACAGATATACCGTGACCTGGATGAATGAATATTATATAGTGACCTGATAATGGATATTACAGATATACCGGACCTGATGGAAGGAATATTACAGATATCCGTGACTGGATGTAATGAATTTACAGATATACCGTACCTGGATGAAATGAATTAACAGATATACCTATGACCTGGATGATGAATGTTACAGATATACCATGACCTGGATGAATGATATGTACAGATATACATGACCTGGAGAATTAATACAGATATACATGACCTGGATGAATGAATATCACAGATATACCAGACCTGGATGAATGAATGTTACAGATATACTATGACCTGGATGAATAAATATAACAGATATACCATGACTGGATGAATGAATATTCAGATACATGACCTGATGAATGAATGTTACAGATATACCGGACCCGGATGAATGAATTTTACAGATATACCGTGACCCGGATGAATGAATATTACAGATATACCGTGACCTGGATGAATGGATATTACAGTTATACCGACCCGGATGAATAAAATTACAGATATACCGTGACCTGGATGAATGAATATTACAGATATACCGTGACTGGATGGATGAATATTACAGATAAACCATGACCTGGATGGATGAATATTACAGATATACCATACCTGGATGAATGAATAAGATATACCATGACCTGGATTGATGAATATTACAGATATACCATGACCTGGATTGATGAATATTACAGAATATCCATGACCTGGATGAATGAATTACAGATATACCATGACCTGGATGGATGAATATTACAGATATACCATGACCTGGATGAGAATATTACAGATATACCATGACCTGGGATGAATATTACGATTACCATGACCTGAATGGATGAATATTACAGATATACCGTGACCTGGATGGATGAATATTACATAATTACCATGACCTGGATGATGAATATACAGATATACATGACCTGGATGGAGAATATTACAGATATACCATGACCTGGATGAATGGATTACAGATATCCATGACCTGGATTGATGATTTACAGATATACCTGTGCCTGGATGAATGGATAATCATGA